>OZ018402.1:17549811-18080560 GCA_963969585.1 Drosophila helvetica | reverse complement strand
AAAAGGTAGCATATGTGCGGTCGGACTTGATTGTTATGCAAATTGTACAGCATTATTTTACTTGGATAAGATTAAACACATTTGTCTTTTAAGTTTATGGTACATAGTTTTAAATCCTCTGTCCTCGTTTCTTCGTTTTAAATCTACGAATACACACTCTATATACGAGAATGTATTTGGGAGCAGCAAAATACAATTTTTGAAACTTTGTTTGTCTGAGTCTCGTGAAGTTCAAGTTACTAATACAATACGAATATCAGCAGTAATAATATTCTGTACAACTATAAACACTGAAAGTTTCATCAAATATACTATTTGTAATTCTAAATTTAATTAATAACTGCTAATTTGAGAGAGCAAAAAATATTAAAATGTACTGATGATTTTTCAGAAACGGAATCAATCCTTTAATTGATTTACAGTATTGTAATTGGCAATGTGTTCCTTCACCGAATGTAACAACATATAGATAAAGCTGAAACAAACAACTGCGGTCAGACCGAACAAATAAAATCAATTACACAATTAACAAAGGAAATCGGCGACGATGAAGGATATACATAAATGTATGTATGTGCCACCTGCAAATGGCCTTTAAATGAGTCGTGAAAAATAATAATAATTATTTAACGACCGCACTTTAAATCGTTATGTATTAATGACGTTGTCCGCACTTGCCCATTTGCCCCAACTAATTAATTTTAATTATCTGCAATTACTCCCATGCAGCGAGTCCGGTGCAGTGCCGAACAGCTTAAAAATTATCTGAGAACTGGCTGTCAGATGTTCATTAAATAGTTATCAATTATAATTGTTGAAAATCGCATACAAGTTTCCATTAAATCGAGCACTTTCGAGTGAGAAACTTTTAATCAGTGCTTAACTGAAGGAACCTCTGAAAAATCATATACGAGTAAACACTATATGTACATATATGTATATTCGTGCGAATATCTATAGCCATGTTCGTATTCAAATGTGTATCCGAATATCTGTATCTGTATAGGGATGACAAGCTGCAGACATAATTAAGTTTAATTGTTTCTGCACGCGCTGCGTCTCTTGGCTCTGATGAGATGAAATGGAATTAAGTCAGCGCTGACATCGACAACTTTATGGAAATGAAATTATATTCATGCTCGCACAAAAGTGTGCATCATAATGTGGGGGGTAGTGGAAGTATGGAAGGAGGAGCGGAGTGGAGTGGAGTGAAGTACAGAAGTGCCAGGCATATTGAATTACATTTAAACTGCCTATAAGCATCCGTTTCCTCTCTTATCCCAAAAAATAAATCCACGTCAGGAGCAGGCAGGCGGCAGGCGACAGGCGGTAGGCGCAGTGAAAATGGAACACAATTCGTGTAGCATGAAAAAGGAAAAATAACAAACACGAATTTTTCACGACTTACCCTATACTTGCGTACGAAATTGTAAAATGGTAAAGCATGTCGGGCTTCGAAAAGTTAGGGGATATTCATTGAAGGCACTTGTACATATACATACTTACAAATATTAGGGTAACGCAAATAGTTGAATGAAATAGTAGTTGGACTAATTTTGCTTCAAAAAATGCACGGTTTATACACAAAATATGTACATTTGTATGTGTGTGTATGTAATAGGAGTACACGCACATTACGCGCTCAGTATTGTATTCTACAGAAGAAAGTAAGAATTCAAAGAATGTCAATATACCCACCCACAAGAGCAGGAATGGATATAGGAATCACAAAAATAAAGTCGAAGAAGCAGAAGATACGACGTCTGGCACTGAAGCATCAAGAGTCCCCCACATCCTCTCACATACCGCCTCTTTCTGTCCTCATTTATTTGCACTATGCATAACATTTTATGTGATCCTGCTTTAAAAGGTGGGAAGGGAAGGCAATAAAACTGCTGTGTCCCGTTTGATTATTGACGAGGCCATGTGTGTGTTCTCGTGTGTTGAGGGTGGTCCTTACAACAGCACAATATATTCTCTAGTTGCAGACAATTTTCCAATTATATGGCATGTCAATCAAAGTGCCCATATTGAGCTTCTTGTGCTGTGCCCTGTGTGGTGCGTGTTAGGGCCATACCCTCCGACAAAAAGGCTTATAAGTGTAATGACGATGGCCTTGCCGCCGCTGACTAAGCTTTAAGAGCCCTAGCATATGCCCCAGCTTCTTCCCCAGCCCGGCTCCAAGATCTCTATTCCGTCAGACTTTCTAATCGGTTTACTCGTTGCAGGGCTGTGAAATTTACATCGAAATTATTTGGA
Organism: Drosophila helvetica; assembly: GCA_963969585.1. Classification (NCBI taxonomy): domain Eukaryota; kingdom Metazoa; phylum Arthropoda; class Insecta; order Diptera; family Drosophilidae; genus Drosophila; species Drosophila helvetica. The sequence goes on along the minus strand of OZ018402.1, from coordinate 18,078,301 downwards.
CGCGCCTTGTCGAAGCGCATCAAGGCAACGGTTCTATATGCCACAGAAACGGGTAAATCCGAGCAATATGCAAAGCAATTATGCGAGCTCCTCGGACATGCATTCAACGCACAGGTAAGTTTCGGAACGAGCAAGACCGGAGAACACCAGGAAGGAGGCTCACAGCGACAAATATTTCCTGCGCTGCATAGTCGGATTTATTTTGGAGCATCAAAGAACAGCCTGCAATAACACTAATCGACAAAATTAAACTTTTTTTTCCCGCTTTGGCCAATAATGGCAGTTTCTGATAGATTCGATGATTTACAAGTTTTGAAGCAATTATGTTTTTTTTAGCCACATTTTTTTTTTAAAGAATTTTTTCAATTTGTTTTTTTTTCATGCTTTTTTCAGAGGTAGTGCTTGTTTTTTTTCACATTACCTATGTATCTCACATCTGGTTGTATTGAGTTTTGCAGTTCTAAAAAGCTGATAAATGTAGCTATTAATCAGAACCAAACACTTTGTACATGCAGCTTACCGTCTGAAAGTTATTAAGCTTTCAAACTCAAATTTAAAAATTTTTTGCGGTATTTTTTTCTGACATTTTGACTTTAAAAAGTCGAAAAAAAATATTTCTTGGCCTGTTTTTTTGGTTTACATTAGGTACATTAATTAGGCGTCGGTTGCGGAAAAATTTCGATAGTACACATACAACCGTTTTTTTTTCTTACAAAAAATAACAAACTTCTGTTAGTGTAACAGCAAAATGGCGTTTGTGATGGTATAGAACAGCAAAGCAAAGCGTGATCGAAATGGCACGCTGCATGATGTTTCAGCGTTGATTTTATAAAAAAAAATTTTTTTTTAATCTTAAAAAAAATACTTAAAAATAAAAATCTTAATTGCTTAAAAATTTGTAAATCCCCAAATCTATCAGATAAAGTCATTTTTGGCCACAGCGAAAATGTCGTGTTGACTGTAATTGGACATAGAAATTAATTTAGAAAATTTGCTAAAAAAAATAAGCAAAATGTTGCTTTTTCCGAGCATTTGGCATGTTTCAAACACCCCAATTTGACATTATAAAACGTTTAACCCACTTCTTAAATTAGCCTCATTTTGGGCCCTCTGCTTTTAACCTGCGACCTTAGCTTATGATTAAATCCAGCGCCACATAAGACAAATTAGCATAATAGGGAAATTTACTTTTACATTTTTGTGGCAGCTTAGTGTCCGGTTTAGCACAGTCCAGTTCCGACCAACCAGTCCAGTCTGGTCCAGTCTATCCCCCTGCCATGTGTGTATAAAAAGCATCTGCTGCTGCCTGGGAAAATGAGATAAGCCCCAAACACCTGCGACACAATAGTCGTGCAAGATACTTCCCGACATCACAGCATACGGAGCTCATTAAGCCGCCTCCCTGGTGTACTAGTACGAAACGGGGGAATAGGCCAGGTTCTAATGACCACAAAAGTGTTTGGCAAAGCAAAAAAAGGAAACTACGCACAGCTAAGACATTAAATTGTTTATTCATTTAGATCTATTGCATGTCCGACTACGATATATCCTCTATTGAGCACGAGGCATTGTTAATTGTTGTGGCCTCCACCTTTGGCAACGGCGATCCCCCTGAAAACGGAGAGGTAAGTCCCCCCAGATCATATCAAGATAATTAATAGATTAGTCCAGACCAAGGCCTCCCCTTCAAATGTGAACGAAATGTGAACTTTAATTTTCCGTCGTGCCCTCAGCTATTCTCCCAGGAATTGTATGCGCTGCGTGTGCAGGAGTCCGGCGAGCATGGATTGCAGGATTCCAGGTGAGTCCATAAATTCGGTTCTTCTCTTCTGCTTTTGCCGTCCCAGTCCTTGCATAAATTTCGTATAAATCAATATGTCTAAGAACTTCGATGTAGGAGGGGAGAAAAATACAATAAGAAAGACCAAGGCAAAATTGCTTTTTAAGCAAGTTTTCTTTCATTTTGAATTTCAAGCTTATGCAAATGACTCGATGACTCTTCTGCGGTCGGCATTTCTGGTTATCAATTTTTATTGCGCACTTTCAGGGTCCTGTATCCCTTGCGTAATCAATGTAATTAATTTTATTTGTTGCTGAAATGGTTCGAGGAAGCTCCGAGACAGTAAGTGCTACTGCTGTCACACGATTCGTTTTCTACGGAAAAAATGTGGCCATTCAAACTATTCGCATTGGTGCTGCCCCTAAAATCCAGCGGTTTTTGTTCTAGATTTTTTCCATTTGGGGTCCGTTTTTTGGGTCACATTATTGCTGACACATGCTTTGAAATTTTGTATTATTAATTGGCTGTTGTTGTTTCCCCCATTATCCCTCTGTGTCATGCGTGCCAGGAGTTTAAAAATGGCGCTCGAATGCCTTTACACACAGACACATATGCAGGATAAAGACACTTAAGTGCGTGCCGCTTGAGAGAGCAGACAAATCCGCGCAACTTCCCTCTCCCTTGACTCCTTCCTCGCAAACAAACAAAAAAACCAATAACAATAATTTTGTTATTTCGATATTTTCCCTTACGTCTGTGGAGGGTTTTTATGATGTTAAGGGGATTTCCGCTTGACAACTTTGACAACTAAGGACGCACACAGACACACTCACATGGCTAAATTTATACCCGAAAACACAGGCGGGGGAATGCCTTTTGAAAATGAAATTGAAAATTCATATGAAAGACAGGGAGGAAGTAGTAGCAGGAAGATGGAACAGAAGTTGCCAAAGCACACCCCTACAGTGGGAAGCCAATTCAATAACATATGTGTTATACAAGACGGCAAGTCCAGCAGCCGCATTTTTTTATGGGAAAATGCATTAATTGAAATTTAATTTGGGTATTCCCCAGACTTGATTAATTTTTGCGTGTTTATTCCTGTTTATCAATTTGTTTTACAATAACCATTCGATGGGTTGCGGGAGAAGCTCCTGTTTCCTAGTACCTCTACTGCTGTCTTCATTATATTAATAAATTTTATTTATTACAGCCTTTATAAAATCCAATTATGTATACTTAAATGACTATGCTTGTTGTTGGAACCAAGAAAGCTAATTTTCGTGGAGTTGGGCCCTAGTGCCGTTAATTGGCATTTTCCAGTCCCACGCTCATCATTAGCATTATGATTAGTTGAGATGCGAGTTGCTGAGGCAAGGAGAATAGATATAGATAAAGAATAGATACATATTTTAATAGATACGAAATTCAATTAACACTTTTCAGAAACGAAGATTTTACTTATCCTGGGATATCTATATTTTGTCATCAAAAAAATGTAGATTTTAGGCAGGTTCCGGGTTTCACTTTCACATAAATTTTTCCATTTACTTTTGAATTCACATAAATTGGATACAGATTTTTATACCCAGTGGGAAGGGGGCGGGGCGAAATATTGAATTACACTTGTAACAGTAACTGTAATGAATTTCATAAATTCTAGAATGCGTGATATTAAACTAGCCCCTGTTTATTGGACAGAGACAAATACATGAAATCATACATTTCAGCAGAGTTGCCAGACGTGTAATTTGGCAACAATTTTGAAGTCAAATCTTCCTCCTTCACCAGCGCAAGAAGCTAAGTCAACTCGGCATCAGTCAAAAGGGATCTTTTTGATTCCACATAAATTTTCTATTAATTTTCTTGTTTCGTCGTCACTTATTTACTTTTTTCGCCCGTCGTTGCCACCAGGCTGAATTCATAGTCAACTTTCGTGTGTTAACGAATACATGAAATGGTGTTTATGCACACACTTTTTTCCCATTGCATGAAATGATTTCATGAAATGGGCCTAGCATAAACACAGTAACAGTAATAAACACAGTAAGTGTGATATCACAGGAGTCTGGATACAAAATACGGTTGCTCTAGCTTTTATAGTCTCTGAGATATAGGCGCTCATGAAGACGGACGGACGGACAGACAGACATGGCTATATCGATTCGACTATTGATGCTGATCAAGAATATATATACTTTATGGGGTTGGAAACGCTTCCTTCTGGGTGTTACACACTTTTGGCACAAATCAAATACACCCCTGTACTCTTCGAGTACCGGGTATAAAAACGTGCGCATAACAGAACAGTTGGCTGAAGACTGATGTTTCTCGCCAAATGTAATTCAAAATGTACGTGCAACAATTAATTGTTTGACTATTAGCAATTCAATTTTCAATTTGCATGCTGTTACTCACAGTTCGTCAGAAATAATAAATACACAAGTATTGCATCTCACATATCTTGATCTACGTCGTTTTGCTTCAAAACAAAATAAAAGGCATCAAAACAACCAGATCAGCTGTTTTTGTTTACCGGAATCGATGAGAAAATGAAGCATAGCGATAACAAGAAAATGTGAAAGAGGGAGCTCTTTAAAATGAAAAGTAAACGAATTGGTGGAAAAAGTAAAACGCAAAAGTAAATGAAACCCGGAACCTGCCTGTATATATTTGTTAAAATACTCTCTCTCTGTAAGGGATATCACTAAAACGAGTGTTTTCATATTTTAGTTAGTACTCCTAACTTTGCTGAAATTTAGATAATTTTAAATGTTGAACACAAATATTTGTTTCAAATTTAAAACAATCTCTCATTCCTGTTTTAAAGTCTGCTCGGTTTCATTACACAAACATTACCGAAATGACAAACCGCCCCGTCTCCGACTTGTCCCATGCTGCGTATGAGCAATTTAAGCAATCAAGCTGTTGAGCTCGATGCTGGCGACGAACCGAGAGCTTTGGTGAGGCTATCCCCATCATGTGAGCCTGAGTGCTGAAGGTTTTTCTTTTTGGCTGCTTTCTCGCTCGAGTGAGCTCGCCTTGGGCATGGATGCTGTATTTGTTTTTGCTGGTTTCCCGAGGCATTTTGTCGCTTCGGAAATTGCTTTGCTGTTAATTGTTTGCTTCACTTGATTTAATTTTAAAGCCAAGAACTCAAAACTTTGTTTGCAAACTTTCCGACCCCGAAACTGTAATAGTTGCTTAATAGTTTTGAAGTAGCTGCGAAGCAAGAGCAGACTTTTACGTATGAGAATATAGGGCATATTAGCATCCTCCCAATTGTACTCCCTTGAACTTTGATCAAATTGTTGTGATTGACCGGGCCAATGACACAAGAGAAAGGCCTTCTGGGGAACGAGATATTAAATGTCCACAAAAGTGCACATTCTGATTCTGTCCCACCTACCTGGCCTTGTTCTGCTTCGTCGCTGTGATTGTCAGCAGCACGAGTTTGAGGGATCTCAAGCTCACTTAATTGCAGTCTATTAGGCCATCAACGCCTGTGAGTGCACTTTGAGTGTTTTTGGTGACAAGAGAGGGGGCCGGGTTCGTGCCCGGCATCCGTATCCTGCTGTCTCTAAAGTGCTACTGCTACTGCCACTGCACCTTTCCAGAATAAGTTTTTTATGATGATGGCACCACCCGATATCAGCTCGAAATTACTTCACTTTGCATAATGAGTAGAGCCAAGCAATTGGATAAAGTTGTTGCTAAAAACGCTTCACATCTATAGCATTTCAATGTCTTCTTCAACAGCTCTTCGTGTCCAAAGAAAAAATAATTACAAGTACAAGTTGTTTGGATAGAGACACTTGACTCAAGAACAGCCAGGATAAAGAGGAAAAGAAATTCTAGCACTGAAAAGCTTCTAGGCACCTTGGGAAATTTAAAGTCAGCGGGGAATGATCTGAGAAAAACTATTCGACATAAAAAGAAGGTCTTTCTTCTGTATGTACGTATTAGGTGACTTTATATAAAATCCAGATTTCGTACGCGTCATAAGCCCGCGCACTCTGAGGAACTCTTTTATAATTTTTAAGATAGTCTAAATTACAAGTATCCTGCAAAATTTCATGAAAGCCGGATACTATTTTAAGGTAAAAATCGTTCTGTAAGGGTATTTCAAGCTGTTCACATTGGTTCAATTTTTCCAGAGTGTCTGTGTAGACGGTACAGCCAATTCTCGGCACAAGTTGGCAGCATTTTAATTATGGCGCTGGATTTGCAGTCTAACTGCCTGGCCCTTCCCTTACCTTGTTTGGCTTATGCTTCTGCCTATGCCTCAGGCTTCCCTCCCTCTCTGAACTACAGCTGTAAATTACAACACTCGTTTCACGCTGTGCTGCACTTCTGGGATGCCATGCTGCTACGGCAGCTTACTGGGGGTATGGTGACGGCAGGTAAAATGCGATGCTTTCTCTGTTTGTTTGCGTGTGGAATCGTTTTTCTGCTTCTGCTACAGATGTTGTGTTTGCGTGGAAAGGAGCGTGGCGTGTGATTAAGTTGATAAGCGTCACTCAACGGATCTCAAGAGACGAGAAGACAAGAGAGGATTGGGGAGTGAAGGCGCTCGCATTGATAAATTGCATGAGTACATGAGCGGGAAAGGGAGATCCTGACCTGGTGGAGCGGAACAACAATTACAGTGGCTGTGAATCTGTGGTTAAAGAACGGTGGCCCAAAAGGGCTTGATGTGATAATAACAAGATTACCGCTCACATGCTAAAACGCAAGTCATTTGACCTTAAAAACGAATTCGATTGTTTAATTTGAAAAGATTACAAAGACGCAACTGTTTTATTCGAAATTAGTTTCCTTTACTCTTTAGCAGTTAAGAATAAAATATGCGCAGGACATGGAGAATATGTGAATAGCTTGGAAAAAGTGGAAATTGAGAAAACAGCTTTAGGAAGGTGCCAAGTGCATATGGAGCAATTTTAAGTGTTTATCTTAGGCTGTTAAAGTTAATATAGTCTCCCAGTAACACAGCCTTTTAATACTTGTAATAATATTATAATAGAATACTCCGCTCGACTCCACCACTGCCACCTCTTCAGCCTGGCATCTCGTAATCCCTGGCAGTCTCGGTTCCATCATTCGCTGCTAACAAGCTCCTACATCTTGTAAGCTCAAACTCGGCTCTGTGCTCTGTTTTCTCTGTGCTCTTCGTGGGTCCAGGGCTCACGGTCGCCCGTCGTTCGCAACAGGTTTTTACGACTCCACCAAAGCTATAAACTTTGACCCAGAGCCAAGTTGAGCAGCAGGAGCTCAAATAGTTTTAAACGCACTCTTCCACCGAGACCCTGGCCAGATGCACATGGCAGCTTGCCCCGGCACTGGCTGAGGATGGCACTCGTCTCCAGATGCATGCAGGCTGGCCAAAAGCAGATATTTTCCTTTTAAAGGGTGCCATTGTTCATTGTTGAATCATCACTCAATTGGGACCGGCCGAGAGGGACTGCAGTTGGGTGCAGGGAATGCCCCACATGCTGGGAGGAAGAGCCTTCCGAGCTGGGTTTTCCTGACGAGCTGCTGACGAGCGGATGATTACGTTTTTTTTTAGTGAATTGCTCGCACAGTTGAGTTTTGGTCCAAGGCTTGCCGTGCCCATCCTCGTCCCTGTTCAGTCCTGCCCTGCGCCTACTTTTAGCTCATTTTATTTTTGGTATTTTTTGTACATTTCTCCCCATTCGTTAGCAACATCAAATGACAAGCGTAATAAATGTTGTGCTGTCAGTCTCTTCTGTGCCTCTTATTGTTGCCTCCTTTGGCGTGTTTTGTTCATTGTCTTGTTCCTGCACAACAACAGTAGGCGCCCTTGACCACGCCTCATTCCTTTTGTGGAGAGCCTTTGTGAAATCCGAGCCTAAAGAAAAGAAGCTGGCCTCCCCTCCCGACAGGCCCGATTTTAATTTGAGTGTTTTCAGACTCTTCCCTGCGAAGAAATTAAAGGAAACGCCAAAGCATACTTTCGGGCTACAAAATCAATCGAACTGCAAGTGGGAATATCTTGTTTCTCTTCTTCATCCTGCTCACACTTCCGATGCTAATCTCCTTCTGCGATCTAGCATTGGCGTGACCTCGTCGAAATCCTTCATGAAGGCCAGCTCCCGTCAGGACTTTATGAAGTTGCCCCTGCAACAGGTGAAGAAAATAGACCGCTGGGACTCGCTGCGGGGCTCCACATCAGACACCTTCACCGAGGAAACCTTTGGCCCGCTGTCCAACGTCCGGTTTGCAGTCTTTGCCCTAGGCTCCTCGGCATATCCGAACTTCTGCGCCTTTGGACAGTACGTGGACAATATTTTGGGCGAGCTGGGAGGCGAGCGACTGATGAAGATTGCCTATGGAGACGAGATGTGCGGCCAGGAGCAATCGTTCAGGAAATGGGCGCCCGAGGTCTTTAAGGTAAGTGCTTTCTTAAGGCGGAAGGTGTACTGTCTCAAGTAAATGATTACTGCAATTTTCGCCGCGTTAATAAGTTTGATTTTCAAAAAGAAGCCCTCAATTACACGGATTCATGAGGATGTCGAAAAGTTATATTCGATTTGTGGTGATAACGGTTGTGTGTAACACCCAGAAAGAATCGTTTCTGACCTAATAAAGTACATATATTCTTGATCAGCATCAATAGCCGACTCTATATAGCCATGTCTGTCTGTCCGTCCGTCCGTCCCCATTAGCGCCTATATCTCAGAGACTATAAAAGCTAGAGCAACCAAATTTTGTCTCCAGACATCTGTGATATCACACTGTTAAAAGTGTATTTCAAAATTTCGCCCCGCCCTCTTTCGCCCACACAAAGAACGAAAATCTGTGGCATGCACAATTTGAATGGTACGAGTAATCTATAAGCGCAGAAACATAGAGAATGACTATATCTATCAGAGAGTTGAATCTGGAACACATCGGAATATAAATATAGCCACAATGAAGAAAACCATTTCGAAATGCATCGTTCCTTCTCGCTCTCTCTCACACGCGACCCTGTCTGCTGTGCCCATTCGTCCAGATGAGCGCCTAGATCTCAGAGACTATAAGAGCTAGAGCAACCAAACTTTATATCCATGCTCCTGTGAATTTTAAAGATACGAAAAAACTAAAAACGCAGAATAATAAAGAATGGCCATATCTATCAGTCTAGATCAGATCGGATCATTATTATAGCCAGAAGGAAAAATGAGATTTCAGTGTCCACGCAACGCCTTTCAAGCGCTTACTCATTCTCTCTCTCTCTCTTTCTCACTCGCACACATTTCCACGAGTCGTAAAGACGTATAGAAATGTAGAGAAGACAGATGTAAAAACATATGTAAACAAAAATGGAAACTGATATATCTAATATACCTCGTACATATAAAAATCTCCGAAAGGGTTTGATTGAATTTTTATACCCGGTACTCGAAGAGTAAAGGGGTATATTGGATTTGTGCAAAAAATTAATGTGTGTAACACCCAGAAGGAAGCGTTTCCGACCCCATAAAGTATATATATTCTTGATCAGCATCAATAGCCGAGTCGATATAGCTATGTCTGTCTGTCCGTCCGTCTGTCCGTCTTCATTAGCGCCTATAGCTCAAAGACCATAAAAGCTAGAGGAACACAATTTTGTATCCAGACTCCTGTCCTATCGCACTGTTACAAGCGTATTTCAAAATTTCGCCCCGCCCCCTACCACCTACTCCAAGGACGAAAATCTGTGGCATGCACAATTTTAAAGATACGAGAAAACTAAAAACGCAGAATCATAGACACTGACCTTATCTATCAGAGTGTTGAATCTGGATCAGATCGGATAATAAATATAGCCACAATGAAGAAAACCATTTCGATATGCATCGTTCCCTCTCGCTTTCTCTCACACACAGGGATAGGCGCTATGCCTGATAGAATTTTTTAACGCCTAGTTCTCATAGACTATAAGAGCTAGAACCACCAAACTTTCTATCCAAGCTCCTGTGATATCAAACCGAGACGAGTTTGTTTTAAAATTTGTCCACGCCCCCATCCGCCCCCACAAAAGATGAACATCTACAATTTTGAAGATACGAGAAAACCAAAAACGCAGAATCATAGAAAATGACTATATCTATCAGAGTATTGAATTTGGATCAGATCGGATCATAAATATAGTCAGAAGGAACAAATGAAATTTCAGTGGCCTCCCAAGCGCAGACTGATTCCCTCTCTCTCTCGCACACAGCCGTGTATGTATATGTAGGAAGTAGATAAAAACATGTAGAAATGGCAGATGTAAAAAATTTATGTAAACAAATATGGAAACATCTAATAGATCAAAATCTCCGAAAAGGTTCGACTTAAATTTTTTTTTTTTTGGCTTAAATTAAATTTTTTTCTTTTGCGAACATGTAATAAATTACAACAAGCTCACATACATATATACTGACTGAGTACCGGGTATAAAGTAGACACGCGGCCGTAGACGCGGCTCACAGCGTTCCCTCTCGTTTGTTCTCAAGTATGGGGACGAGTGACTCCCAGAGCCCCGTCGTTATCTTACGGGGTCCAACTTGAATGGCTTTATTGTACTAATGGTGCCCATAATACTCTTCAACGCTGTCCCCACAGCTTGCTTGCGAAACGTTCTGCTTGGATCCAGAGGAAAGCCTAACGGACGCATCGCTGGCACTGCAGAATGAATCTCTCACCGTGAACACTGTCCGGTTGGTGCCGTCCGTGGCCAAGACCACGTTAGACAGAGCTCTCTCAAAGTACCACAACAAGAAGGTGCACTGCTGCAAGATAAAGGGGCAGCCGCACAACCTGACCAAGCTGAGTGAAGGAGCAAAGACAACAATGCTACTGGAGATCTACGCCCCGGGACTGGACTACGAGCCGGGGGATCACGTGGGCATATTCCCGGCGAACCGATCGCAGCTAGTGGAGGGTTTGCTGGATCGTCTGGTGGGAGCTGAGAATCCGGACGAGGTGCTGCAGCTGCAGCTTCTTAAAGAAAAGCAAACATCGAACGGAATCTTTAAGTGCTGGGAGCAGCACGATAAGATTCCTGCAGACACTCTGCGGAATCTGCTGTCTCGTTTCTTCGACTTGACTACTCCTCCCTCGCGGCAGCTCCTTACCCTCCTGGCCGGATTCTGCGATGACAACGCCGATAAGGAGCGACTCGAGTTGCTGGTGAACGACTCGTCGGCTTACGAGGACTGGCGGCACTGGCGCTTGCCCCACATGCTGGATGTCCTGGAGGAGTTCCCCTCGTGTCGACCGCCAGCGCCTCTTCTCTTGGCGCACCTCACGCCCCTGCAGCCGAGGTTTTACTCCATATCCTCCTCTCCCCGTAGGGTCAGCGATGAGATCCATCTAACAGTGGCAATTGTTAAGTATCGCAGCGAAGACGGTCAGGGCGACGAACGCTACGGTGTGTGCTCCAACTATCTGTCGGGTCTGCAGTCAGACGACGAGCTCTTCATGTTCGTGCGAAGTGCTCTGGGCTTCCATCTACCCGCCGAACGCAGTCGTCCCATTATTCTGATCGGACCCGGCACGGGTATCGCTCCGTTCCGCTCCTTCTGGCAGGAGTTCCAGTTGCTTCGCGAACTTGATCCAGCTGCTCCGCTCCCTAAGATGTGGCTCTTTTTCGGCTGTCGAAACCGGGATGTGGACCTGTATGCGCAGGAGAAGGAGCGGCTGGTGAAGGAAAAAATATTGGATCGTGTTTTCCTGGCTCTCTCCAGGGAACCGACCATCCCCAAGGTGAGCTTTTGTACGGATGTAACTTTAAACTTCATTCGGATTCCTATTCCCTGCCACTGGACAAACTTTCAAATGAACAATCTGTTCGAACTCACCTCCCCTGCTCCCACTTAAGGAATGATTTTTTTGTGCATTTTAGACATATGTGCAGGACCTGATTGAACAGGAATTCGATTCGTTGTACGACTTGATTGTGCAGGAGCGGGGCCACATTTACGTCTGCGGCGATGTCACCATGGCCGAGCATGTGTACCAGACCATCAGGTAAGGTTTTGCCTTCGTTTGATTGCCTTTGTGTGTTGGGAGAAACAGTGGGCGTGGCTGGCCTGTTGCCATTTCCCCCATTTTCTCCATTCCCTCTTCACACTATCTCTTCTGGGAATTTTCTGTTTTCTAATGCTCTGCGGTCAGGTATTTCGTCATTGCTTGGCTTTTATATTTCTTTTTTCTACTTCGTATTTTTCAAAGCTCTTGATTACGTGCCCCATTGTGAAATACGGGCTGTCTCTGTCCGTACACACACAGGATATTGCATAATAACTGTCCTTGAGGGGGGATTTAAATGGGGGACTAATATTAAGCGGCTTAGGCTAACAGGAACTGAAACAGAAGCCGACCCTAAGCTGATGCTTTCTGCTAATTAGAAGTCCCTGATTATTGATTTATATATAGTTTCGAGAACTAAGGAAACAAGTGGGAGACTAAAACGGTCCATGATATGAAAAGCTTCGGAAAATTATGGAATATGGAATATAGTTGACTGTTAGTTTTTTTTTTTTTTTTGGTATTAGTTACTGATATTTTAGCGCCCCCAGGGGGGTTATTTTTCTAGCATATACTGAACCAATCTAGTCGCATAGTTTTCCTTTCTCCGATTTCATTCTTTTTTCTCTTTGCCAGGAAGTGCATTGCCTGCAAAGAGCAGAAATCCGAGGCGGAAGTCGAATCTTTTTTGCTCACACTGCGCGTAAGTATCCTTAAAGGTTTCCGTGTATATATTCACAAGGTGGTCCCGCCTGGCAACATTTAAAGACTGCAAGTGTGTATCGTTGTTTGTGCTTTGCAGGACGAGAGTCGCTACCACGAGGACATCTTTGGCATCACCCTAAGAACGGCTGAGATTCACACTAAGTCTAGGGCTACGGCGAGGATACGGATGGCATCGCAGCCCTAAGGAAACTAATAATCAAAATACGAAGAAAATACCAGTATCCACCTATTAATTTCGTTGATAAATAATTGCAAATGAATGTTGTCGCTTCTTTCATTACTTGTACGTACAATAACAATTAATTAATCAAAGTTTAATTTTATTAATTCAATTCTACTGTACAAATAAAAACAGACATAAAAATTCAAAGCTATAAATGTTAAAATATATTTCAAATAAATCATTCCTTCTAAAGAAACCCAACAAAGCGTTTATGAAAAATTTTCGGGATGGGGATTATTCCGATGCAATTTCAAATTTTTCCATCAAACCTTCTGTCAAAGAAAGGCACTGGGCTAAGCGGCTTAGATTGGGAAAAGGGAAGTGGGACGCGGTCCAATTGGTAAATTGTGCAGAAAATGCAATTTAAAGAATAAATAACGATTTCCTTTCATGGCCTTTACCTCTGAGTTTCTTTTCGCGACTCGTTCTGCTCAATAACGGGGAATAATACCAGCGGCATAATGAGAAACGGGAAAAAACTCAAATCCGAATCATATAAATTTACCTTCCGCGATTTGCATTACACATTACATAGCACAGTGGGGATAAAATAACGAAAAATAAAAAAATATATCCATTGGCTTTGATAGATAGATATACTGAGTTCTACTTTACAAGCAGTTGCTCTCAGTTGTAGCAAGTTTCGCATAAATATATGTATGTTTTATTTACATTTTTTCCAAAGAAAAACCTCTGTTTTGCTTTCGTAATCGGCTCTTACTTTGTAATTACCTTGGATTTATTGGTAAAAATAAGAAAAACGTTTATCAATAAATTTAGAAGCCGATTTGTTATTATTGAAATAATTGTAATACATGTGTATACAAAAGTTTGGAAAAATCGTTGAAACATGTAGATAGAAATCTAAAAGTCTCGAATGCACACGCTTATATGTAGTTTCCGTAAAGAATAAAGATAATCCAGACCCGTGTGCATCCGCTAGAGCGCTGGTTGGGGCTGCGCCAACATTCCGATGGCTGTCTGCGGTTTCAAAGCGTTAACAGATTTGTACTCGTACCTTATGCGAAATTCTAAGCATCTCCATTCTGACTTTGGTCGACGGGTTCACCGCCAACCCTTCTGACGTCTCTTTTCAACACTCGTGTCTGGTTTCAATGCTAAAATTGAATCGAGGCGCTCGCTTTGCTTCTGTTTGACTAGTGTTTGTTTGTATTTTTACTGAGTAATAAATTGGTATATGGGTATGTAGCTTTCGAGTGGAGCCCGTCTTTGCGTCTAACGCACATACATACGAAAAAGTGCTCACAAAAAAAAATTTGACTGTGGGGTACTTGTTTGTCGAAACACAAAACTTTAGCGTTTTTGTTTCATTTCGAATTTCGGTTTTCGTTATACTTTTTTTAACGGAAATTTGTCCTGTGGTGCGAGTTGTGGTTTGACTTCTGATTGACATTTTTTCCTACCTTTTTTACGATATAGCACGAGTATCTCTTTCAATCAACTCGGCCGCGCTTATATTTCAGGGTTTGACATCTGTCAGTAGCAGAGATACAGGAAGCTGAAAGATATTGCTTGGGAAATGGGGATCAAAAGTCTTACTGGTTGAGTCCTTAGAGTTTAAGCGAGATAACCAAAGTACGACACATCTTAATCCTTTTAAAAAAAAGTTACTAAGTGTGGTTGAATGTATTTAATGTGCGGACAGTTCGTTGGATCTTTATCTTGCAGATCAACAGAAGTTGGAAATGGAAAATATATTGATACTTAGCATTCCAGAAGGATCAAATTCTATACTATTATTGAATACTGGAATACAATTTCTTTAAAGTTCGTTCTTGATATATTTAACACTTTTTAATATTTGTTTTCTATGTACATACATACATACATCTGTATGAATGTACATATATAAGAGCAAAGATCTTAGCTGAGCAACGATTGAAGCTAAGGACAAGAAACCTATCAGCCAAGAGAGCTTTCACTGTATTTCCTTGACAGCGAATCGCGAAATAATACACCAAAAGCATTTCTGGTCAGGCAGTCGAAATAGTAGATATTCGAGTATCACTAACCTCTTGCAGTCTTCTGCTTTATCGGCATTCGACGCGACTTCTGCAAATTCCGTGGAAATTCGTAGCGTCGCTCGGCAAGTGGAATGGAATACATACATACATACATACTCGTACATACATATTGCTGTTCTTGTGGGTTTCAATTGCAATCAGTGTGGATGACATGGTAGCACGGAAAATTAAGACATGCTGACAGCGCTGTAAAATACCTGAAATCGCTGTTACCAACAGAAAAATAAATGTAAAACGGGGCGGAAATCGCCACAAACTGAATGTCAATGGCTTATTGCCTTTTTTCGATACCATCTGGAATCACCTGATCTTTTAGTCAGAACCGCGTTTTTGTGGTCAGAATGATTCAACTGCCAAAGGGTCCTCGGTAAATTGCATTGAATACACATCTAACTAACTGTTGGAATGTAGTTTCCTCCATGAACTTGAAACATCTTTGGAATCAGCCAGACCAACAGCAAACGAAGTCTTTAGCACGCGTCCCAGTCCTCATGCCCTCGAAATGCTAACCGGCCATGCATTCCCCACACTCGCACACTCCCGAAATCAAAATTAATCAGCCAACTTTCAACGCAGCAGATAACCACCGTTCCGACAGACTCGTTCGACCAGCATTCCTGACATAATTCCGTGTGTGAGTAAGCAAACGAGTTCGGGAAAAATTAGACGTCATCAGCGGCACGCTCAACAGGCGGCCCGTCCCTGTAGACGCAGCCGGTCTAGCCGCTGCTAACAGAAATGACAGACACAAAAAATGATTGAGAGAAAATGGTCACAACGCACAGAACCTGAAAAATTGAATTTTTAATAATCCAACGCAGGACAATATTGTAAAATTACAGCACGGCTGAATAAAACAGGCAAGAGGAAATGGGTTAGGGAAAAAGTAACCTAAGGGTTACCTAAGGGGAACAAAACCACACCACATTTGCTTTAGCATTGCAAAATACTACAATAATTTCGAATAAACATCGCTAAACAGACGCTACAAATTTCGATTTTGTGAAAATTGGCCGTAGCAAATTGGGCCAACTGTGTCCGAGTGGTAATAAAATGAACCAGTTAAGAGCCATATGCACTTGGCAGTAGACTTTTGCTAAGAAGACTTTGCTAAGAACTCACTGAGCAAAAACAAAAATCGCATAATCATCATGATATTCACAGGTTATCATATAATAATTTATATCTAATTTTCAAAATTTTTAGAACTGCGGCGCCTAATGTTTATCAAGCCTTTGCAATTAGCTTTAAAAGAGCCAGGTGGGCATCAATGCTCAAGCCCATCTTGGGACTTGCTTTGCCATTCGACACTCAGACGCTCACTCATGCAGTGCGACCGCATGTGTGTACAGTGAATCAAAAAAGTGAAGGCACAGCCACTGTTTGTGTGGAAGACTAGTGGCCGTTCATTTTTTTTGTGGAGTAGGATTAATTCATTTATATGAAAACCAAACAAACATTTATTGTCATATTCCTAACCAGCACACAGAGCAGATTGCACCTACATACATACAGTCGAACTTCTCTATAGCGAAGTTTTCTATATAACGATTTTATTTCCGGAACACTGCATTTTCGTTCAAATTTTTGTTTTGATCTCCTTGTATCGAATTTTGATTTTCCTTATAGCGAATATTTCTCTTTTACGAATTTTGTCAACGCCCGTATTCGAATGCTCATACGCTTTCGATCTCGCTATATCGAACTTTTTTTCAATTATTTTGATTATAGTTTCCTACCAAAACAATGGTAAACATTTATCTGCGAAAGTCCCGAACTATAAATGTGAGCTTCCCGCACAAAACTCAGTCAGTACTCAGTCAGTATACATATATGTATGTGAGCTTGTTATTGTAATTTATTACATGTTCGCAAAAGGGAAAAATTTAATTTAATCCTTTTCGGAGATTTTGATCTATTAGACGTTTCCATATTTGTTACATAAATTTCTTACATCTGCCATTTCTACATGTTTTTATCTACTTCCTACATATACATACACGGCTGTGTGCGAGAGAGAGAGGTAATGAGTCTGCGCTTGGAAGGCCACTGAAATTTCATTTGTTCCTTCTGACTATATTTATGATCCGATCTGATCCAAATTCAATACTCTGATAGATATAGTCATTTTCTATGATTCTGCATTTTTGGTTTTCCCGTATCTTCAAAATTGTATATTTTCATCTTTTGTGGGGGCGGAAGGGGGCGTGGCCAAATTTTAAAACAAACTCGTCTCGGTTTGATATCACAGGAGCTTGGATAGAAAGTTTGGTGGTTCTAGCTCTTATAGTCTCTGAGAACTAGGCGTCAAAAAATTCGATCAGGCATAGCGCCTACCCCTGTGTGTGAGAGAGAGCGAGAGGGAACGATGCATTTCGAAATGGTTTTCTTCATTGTAGCTATATTTATCATCTGATCTGATCCAGATTCAACAATCTGATAGATATTGTCATTCCCTATGATTCTGCGTTTTTAGTTTTCTCGTATCTTTAAAATTGTGCATGCCACAGATTTTCGTCTTTGGAGTGGGCGGAAGGGGGCGGGGCGAAATTTTTTAATACACTTGGAACAGTGCGATAGGACAGGAGTCTGGATACAAAATTGTGTTCCTCTAGCTTTTATGGTCTTTGAGCTATAGGCGCTAATGAAGACGGACAGACGGACAGACGGACGGACAGACAGACATAGCTATATCGACTAGGCTATTGATGCTGATCAAGAATATATATACTTTATGGGGTCGGAAACGCTTCCTTCTGGGTGTTACACACATTAATTTTTTGCACAAATCGAATATACCCCTTTACTCTTCGAGTACCGGGTATAAAAAGTATAGTTTACAACCATTGCACTTGAAGTGATTAAAATTATAAGAAATCTGCATGATCAGTATCTCAAACCGACGCGCCGGTTTGCGAACTTTGATTATCATGGTGTGCGTACACTCTATGGATTCACTGTATATGCGAGCGAGCGAGCATGGTTACGGGCAGCAGCAGCAAAGCAGCGCAGCGCAGCACTATGTCGCTTCGATTCGTTTATTTAGTTAGTAGCGAGATTTGAGCGCGCAAAGTTGACGTCGCGGCTGAACACCAACTAAAACGGCGACAGAAGAAGCGCTCAGATACAGTGCATACTCCCTATGCTGAACGGTTCCAGAGTGGTGGCGTGTGTGTGACGGCGACGGTGCGCGGGGCGCAGACATGAAGTGAATAAGAAATTGGAAAAGCACTAGAAGACAACGCAGAAGCGCAAATAAAACGCAAGAAACGTGGGCCAAGCCAAAAGCGAGGCAAAAACCGACAACTCCACAACTACGGCGGCCCAACAGCGGCACAGCCGCGGTTCAACGATAATCACAAAATATTTCTCTGGGCCTCCGAAACCAAAGAGCGCGAAAAATTTTGTCGGCTCTAAACGTAAGTGTCTGTCAGTGTGTTAGTTACAACAAACAGGGCGACACTTGTAACAAATTTGAACAACAAAAACGAAACTAATGCAAAAGTTGTTGATTTCGGTTGCCAAGAGTGAAATTATTGAACAAGAAATGAGCTGTTGTTTGGAAGGAGAGTGAAGGGGAGGGTCGATTCGCCCTAAGAAACGGGGAAAATGCGCTTAAATATTTACAGGCGATAAATATGGTCAATTGTAGTGCAACTCGGATGATTTCATAGATTTTACAAGAAAGGTTGGTCCTCCCAAGGTCTATTGAGTCAAGGAGCTATGTATAATCCATTTCCTATGATCCCTAATAAATTTTATTTTAAACACCAAAAGCAGATCCTAGCCTCATTCTAAGCAAAGTATGTTGGAATTTATTATAAGCTTCCCTTGGCTATCCGATATGATCGTACACACATACTCCAATATGTCTACATACATAAAGATTAAAATCGAACTATAATAAGATAAAGATCTATTCATGTACTCTAAGGTTTTGATGTAAGGCTGATGTACTATAAATTTAAAAGTATTTGATGGATTTGATAGAACCGGGAAGAATTCTAAGTAGTAATAACATGCCAACTTACGTTTATTTACAAAATTAGTTCAAGTGTTCGATACGAGAAAATCGTGAACTGATCATCGATTTCCTGTGAAACATATACTCGTACTCGCATGTTTTCCCACAGTTCTCCAGAAGTGAGGGTGGGCTCCTGCTGCTCCAACAATATTTCTGAATAATTTGGATTAAGGTGTTTAATTCTCATTGACATACAGATACATTCATACATATTAAGAGAACTTTCAGTTCAGTTACCTGCTCAGAAAACAAGTACTTGAAATACGTCTCAATTATTATCTAATTTGGTTACTCTTTGTTCAACACATTGTCTTCATTTCGGCTGTCAACGAGTGTTGAGTGCTGATCTCAGCGATAAAGCTGTTTGAAGCTCGAAATTTATCAACAATTAATGAGACTCTGCTATGATTACTATTGTCGTTGATGTATGCACATTCATACATGCATATGTATGTGGCAGATAGAGGAGATAATACTTAGTACTCTACGGAAACAGCCCAGACCTTTTAAGGTTCATTGCTACTTGTCACAAATTTTCCCCACTTGATGCTGTTGTCAGGCGTTTGGTCAACACTCGCCCCAATGGCACTATAGCCGGGACACCATCCAACCACAACAACCAAATCAAAAACAAATAAATGGCAAGCCACGCGTGTCTGCCTATTTAGCCGTGGTTTGTGAACTTTTTTGACAGCTTTTGTGGCTCTCAACATATTGTGTGGAAATAAGGTTCCTTAATTTTTGCCAGACTCATTTGTTTGCTCCGGGGATTCTCTCTGAATCGAGCCTCGATTCTTGCCGATTATAGGTTCTATTTTGACGTATTTTTGTCGGTCAGGCGCCTTAGAGTCAGCGGAGAACACGTTGCTTGTTATGGCCAGCAGTTATTTGACGTAAATTATTAACTCTGCCTTATTAATGTCTGAGGTTCAAGGTTAGGAATGGCCATTGAAGTGAATTGTGTGCTTATACTTCTTATATACGAATAAGTATAAGTCTGTCAGCTAAATGCCTGAAAAATCTTTTGGCTCGACCGTACAAGTATCTACACTGTGCTCTACCGGAGAAATACTATAAAATAATTTCTGTTACGTGAGATTAGGCCAAACACTCTGCCATGTTGCGTGTGGATGATAGTTCGACAATACTTTTTATTTTTAAGCTGACTATATACAAACATACATATACATATCTTTCAGGTGTTGAAAAGTAGCTTGCACAGTGAAAAGAGGTGAGAGGTATAAAAATCTTTAGGTGGGTTTTGCTGAAAATGGGTGATAAAATATGTTTATATATGTGGGCCAAAAGTGTCGGCAGGCCATACCGTCACTCAGAGAAGTGGCAGAATTAAAAATAATTTAACGCATTTTAACAACGCTAGTTACGGGATAGGTTGAGGATAGGAGATAGCGTGGGGCAAGTGGCCGGGCACCCATGGCACCCGCCGCGTCTCTCGCCGCCTCGCCCAGAAACTTGGCACGTGGACCCATTTAAAGTAGTGCAGACCGACCGTAAGACAAACCAAAAAACAAAAGCAACAAACCATAGACCGATCAACATATACATACATACATATGTCCATATACTCGTGCGCCCATGTACTCGTATATCTGGGATATAGCAAACCAAATATTTTTGAATTTTTATGAATGAAACGCAAAATGTTTTGAATTTGAATTCGCCCGAATTTGAAGGCCCGAAGCTTAGTGCGAGGGCGAAGACTCATCGTTTTTTTGCACAAATTGTGATGTAGAGCAGGTGCTGTTCTGCATTTCAAAACAGCGATCGTTCAGGAGCCAAAACCACTTATTTATCCATACATTATGATATGCAAGGCTCAAATATATTGTATTATGGCTAAGAAAAGTATCATTTAATCTTCTTAATAAAGACTCAACGCACTCATAAAACTTTCATTGAATCAAAGTGCACGAGTTGAATTCGCATAATAAAAACAGGAAAGACACATTTAAGCTAATTGAATTCGAAATGTTTTTTGGCTTACTAAATATTAAATCAATTAATTTGATGCATTTTGGTTACCAGGAAACGCAAACTTTATGAAATTTTTTCGTTTGTCATTTGCGGCTCTGAAAAATTCCCAACAGTTCGATTCCCCTGAATTATATTTTTATGTATGCATTTCTGTTTGCTTAAACACAACAAAAGTAAGATATATTTCCCGGTCGATGGACAGTGACAGAGTCAACAGCGGGCCCCAAATACATATAAGGTAAATACGAGTGCCAAACTTTTAATGAATGGGAAATAAACACAGATGATGAGG
Organism: Drosophila helvetica; assembly: GCA_963969585.1. Lineage (NCBI taxonomy): Eukaryota > Metazoa > Arthropoda > Insecta > Diptera > Drosophilidae > Drosophila > Drosophila helvetica. The sequence goes on along the minus strand of OZ018402.1, from coordinate 18,057,217 downwards.
CGGCCAAAATTGTCCCGCGGACACATTTAATTTCTTCGCTTGTTCGAGTTATTGAGCGTGATTCAATCGAACAATAATTGTACAAAAGTCGGCAATAAAAGCCTTTAAACTCCCTGCTTCAAAACTATATTATACAATTTTCGAAATGTTCTCATTTTATATCCTAATTACTCCTGCACCTCACGTTTATTCATATGTGGGGTTTTCAGATTAACAGAATTTATGTTTGTAGTTTTTATTTATTTGCTTTTGAGATGATTTAACCATGACTTAAGTCGCCCAACTTCCGGTCACAATTTCTTGTATTTTCTGCTGACCACCTGAGAGAGAGCCGGAGCGGGCGAGGTTCGCAATGTACCTTGGGGAAATTCCGCAGAATGACATACAACATTTCCTTCTCTCATACCTTGACTTTGTAACAATACAAAAACAAATATTATCAGTATAAAATATCTAACAAATCACCCGACAGACCATTGTTCCTGGGCTTTGCCGAAACTTGTTTCCATATTTCTGCATATTGAAACTAAAGTCATTATAAAACAACGAAATTTCATGAAGAAGTCGCTTTGGAATTTCACCAGCTTAGATCATATAATCTCTTTCCAGAGTCTTCCGTACCGACATTGGTTGAAATCAAATTGCGCCACTAATTGCACGGCAGTGATGGCGCCATTGGGGCTGTATTAAAAAATTCCACTTAAATAATACAATAAATGGCGCCCAGCAGCCTTCGTCGCACGGGACACGTACCTGGTCTAATTAATTTGCTTTTAGAAATACAAAATATTTACTATTAAATTATTGCCCCTCAGTAATTCGGAAACGTGTGTAAAAACATTTCGCGGGTTGCGGCCTCGTTTTAAAATGATACCTATTGAATATCGATCGATTGAGCTGTGCTTGCCACGCCCTGCCTTGACTCATACTCATCCACCCTTGGTTTCGGGTTTTTCTGTTATATTCGCAGCATTGGTCTCATGCATTAATCACCCGGGCCATAAAAATGTAAATAATACCTTACCGTTTTGGGAGACTAGTTTCGTCTTGACTTTACGTTTATATTTCTGTTTTGCAAAACATACTTTAGTTTTATGATCTGCCATAAAGTTAAATGTTCAATTAGTGCTCAGGCGTGACATTTTCGCGGATCAATGTAGGGTTCACATTTTACTCGCAATTGAAAATAAAGATAAAGGAAAACCATCACATACAGTGCTCCCAGGTCTGAGGAAATGTATGAGAAGCACCAGGTGTTGCGTCGGCCGGGCAGCGTTTTGGAGAAGTCTGAAAACAAAACAGATGAGCCCTTAATGAAGAGGAAATATCATTTCAAGGGCTTCGGATTATTGCCAAGAATATAAAATAGATGGACGAAGCCAGCGATAGATTACCCTATTCACTATCAACAAATAATCGTTGCCTTTCTTCAAAAATTCGTTCAACCCCAATTCGTGCCCGTAAGTTGAACCCGAAACATTCTCCAGATAATCATTACTTGCAGTAAAGTTTCCCCAGCAAGAACTTAGGCCATAGTAAATTCTATGCATTACAAGTTGTTGATTTTCGGTGTTCTTTTCTCTGCCTTTGTTGCCATGGCACCCACATGTAGGCGAAGTGCCACAAAATTGTTGTAAGTATCGGATGGATACAAAATTTATAACAAGGGAGAGCGAAAACTTTCAAGTTGGACCATCCCTTCGTCGTCCCCGAATCGTAGTTATAACAAAACCAGCGTAAACAGAAACCTTTCCCGGAAGGGCGGCAAGTAAACATTCATGCACCATTTGCATTTTGAGCCAGGGATGTCGAAGCGGCAGCACCATCTACTTTACGTAAAATTTTTGTGTCAAATCAGCGCAAATTCGCAGGCGTTTAGCAAGCCCGCCCTAAAAGCCGGAACCACCTACCATCGAATAGGGTAACCTCTTAAATTGGGCAGTCGTTCTTGCTCCTTCCCGCGTGGCGCAATGAATATGCGGAGAGAAATGCAGAGCAAACATTTTGAACAAAGTGTCGAGTGCGAAACGTCCCTGACACCGACACATACTCGGAGATAGAGTTATTGACAGCAGATAAGGAGCATCCGGGGGAAATGACAGAACATAGAACACTAGATGACAAATTTTGTAATGGTTGAGTTAGATAATATTGTATATCACTTGCTGTTTCCCCCTATGTAGAGAGTCAAACTATTTTTAAACAAGAAAGGTGCTCTAGCTTCGGAGGTCGAAGTTTTTGACACCCCTTTAGATGGATCGTTCCCATGTCAGCTGTAAGAAGTAGTAAACCGTTTTTAAAATATTTAGATTAGCTATTAATAAATATCAATCTTTATTTTAAATCTATGTAGTTATGTATATCCCAGGGGATACATACAAGACATGGTCGTATGCCTATGTATGTCAAATGGGCCTTTGATGGTTAACATTAAAATAATACTTTTATGGTCAATACTCTGCATTGCAAAGGCTGCAAGCAGTCATTTCCATATCTAAGCACATCATGTTCTCAGCTTAGCTTTTTATTCCTCAGGTAATACATATATTTTCTTCTAAGGCCCCTTATTGATAGGAAAGGAATATTTTGACCCAATTGGAGTTTCGAATTTATCTGTGTACAATGTATGCAATACATACTATGTATGTCAATTCTATTTCTATCAAACTCTGTTAATATACAATTAATAATAAAATTATAATATAAATAAATAAAAATAATATTGCATGCCCATATCGTATCCGAGAACCGTTTCAGGAAACATTCTGTGGCTGTGGCTGCGGCAGTTGCTTCTGTGGTGTCAAAATGAAAATTCGCATACGGAAACAGCAATAATTGCAGCCATAACACTGTCTGTGAAGTCGATGACAACCGGGAACAACAAAGTTGCCGCTCTGGCCCGGTCCGATTCATTGGCATTGGGTCGGTGGATTCGGTTTTCGGGCTTACAACTTAAAGTGTACATTTTTGTGGCTTGGTCATCAAATCGATTTACAGTAGAAACAAGGGGGAAGGGGGCAATTTGAATACTACTTTTGCAGCTCCAAAGTAGCGCAGTACAAAAACATCTGAAAGTTTCAGACATTTGAGTGCTCTGGCCTGGCCCACATTTACCAACAATAATGAGAATCTTTTGTCTTTCGGTTTCACTTCAAGTTAAAGAAGTTTCTCCTCCCTCCCCCTCCTCTTCATTCAGGAAACCCCAGAAAGACGGAAAAATCCTCCCAAATTAGATAAACATGTAAATGATTATTGACACAGAAAGACTATGCCCAGGGCATGAATAAATTCAGAATATGTAATGTGCATATGAATAAATACCAGGAAAAGGACAAAACTGGCAATACAAATTGACGTTTTATTTGCCTTTCACCTGATTACAGACGACAGCAGGCAGACAGACGAGAAAGGTCCCAAAAGAAGACACGGCCAAAGAGGGACCGACACCGACCCACGGAGGCAGACAGGCAGACAGGCCGACAGACGAACCCGAAAACCTCAACGCATAATGAAGTAATTGACTGAATTTGTCTTTGACCAACAACGAAAGTTGGAAGCTCCCAGCCCAGACAAGGCAAAGATACTCGTACAGCTTTAAGATAGAAATGTATCTCATGTATCGGTATCGGTGGAACGGGGAAGCGGCCACTGTCCCTCTCCATCGACAGAACACCGAAAGTTCGCTTTCTTGCGTTGGCTTTCAAAACGTGAATGCACTTTTGTGGTACGTGACAGGTTTTTGTTGCTCCACTTTTGTTTTCCCGTTCCGCGAGCATCAGGAAGGAACACAGGGTCGTGGATGTGGATGTGTGGCTGGGTTTATTGACTTTTTGACTCACATTAAATGGGTCTTAAAATCTTGAAAAGTTTTGATGCGCTGGCTTAGGGTAAGCTGACCAGAGGGAGGCAATACAATACGATATCTTACAGCAGGTTTATAGGGATGTCTTCTGATTCCTTTACGTAGATTGTGCCCAACAAAACGTAGCGGGCTTAAACTTGTTCCCAAATACACTCAATGCCCATTACTTGGTTCATTTTCGTTTGCTTAACAATTCGCCTCACATTGAATTTAAACAGTAGGAACAGTGGGGTCTAACAATTAAATTGTGTTAGCTTAATTTTCTGCGGTTTCTTTGTAAGTACAAATACAATTCGTATCTATTTATTTACTTGTGAAAACAATTTTATGCAATGGCTTAAGCAAGTCACGTCCCTCTAACAGGGTCGATTATGGCTAATCAAGGGGAGGTTGGACAGCACTGTTACAGCCCCGATTCTAGTGTTTTAAATTTAAATCAGAAGCGTAATAATTAAAACTAAACATTTGTTAGTGTGTAAGGTCAACAACTAGCATTCCACACCGCCTGTTCAGACTTCCTTCAATGTAACCCTGCAATGACCCTTCAATCACAGGTCAGTACGAGTACGTGTGTGCCTGACCATGGAAATGAATTGCCATCGGCTGTCAAATTAATATTGCTTACAAACCATATACATATATTGCTTGGAATTTGTTTCCTTGATTGCCATTGCCTAAAGGCCCCCCGGCTGTGGGAAGAAGAATATCGAACTTACGCATAGGGTTTGAGCGTAGGAGATTGGGATGCTGAAATCTACACTATTTGGTGTCTAAAGACTATTCAAAGTTTCGAATGTACCCACACCTGGTAGCATTTAAATGCAATTAAGTTTTATGCCCATCTACAATTACCTACGAGTACTCAGATCAGTTGGGCCTGAAAAGTATCTTTCAACTACTCATTTAACAGCCCGACAGGCAGAGATCGTGCTAAAAATAACGAAGAATGCATTGCCATTACCAGCACAAACCTGTGCCACTTAAAGGCAATTTTCGCTTGTTATGGGGTGTACGGAAAAGGAACAGGAACACTTATCTAACATACGGGGAGAGTCAGGAATAGAATAGAGCAGGCGAAACCGGGGCTTGTTTCCCACTAAAAATAGAAGCCACCATTTTCCAACAGCGCAGAGAGCAATGATGGCCCATAAACGAGGAGCAGCCAGCCCCGATTCGGCATGCACGATGCAGCATGCCAAACTGCTGATTGACATAAAAGAGCAAGTGGACTTATAAAAAAAACAGAGAGTGGCTGCCCAGCCAGAACTGGCAGCAGTCATGCCAAAGAAGATGAATCAACATTCCAGGCGGTCAACGTCCCACGTCAAGGAATGCTCTTCTGCTGCTCCTGCTCCAGCTCCTCTGCGACTGCAGCAGATAATGGTGCTGACAAGGAGGTGAGGCTGGCATTCATAAAGACAAAGACATCCAGCCATTTGGCAATGCATTGGAAGAGGCTGCTTAACCAAACCAAATAAGAAGCCAGCACTCGATCGGCAATAGCGAAGATTAGATGCCCTTCCCAATTCCCATTAGTGATTATACCAATACAGATAAAAATGGGGACGTTTCTGCAGAGGTATCTTTGTAATATTTAGGTATCTAATAGGATCATATTTATGAGCAGGCTTCAACTTGGATATAATAAAAAACAACAGATAAATAAATTTACAGCAAAAAGGAAAGGACGAGAACTTTTCCAGCTAAAATATCGTTCAGTTCCAAACATACATTTTAATTATAGAACACCCTTACTCACTAGCACCCTCATGTAGTGTTCTCAATGACAAACATATCCCCCCTATAGTGATGCCTCCACATAAGGGTATATCTCAAGAACTGACCAGGAGAGCAGCAAAACGGGCAAAAAATAAGAAACGATTCCGGAACGTAACATTAAAATAAACGCGCACAGATAAATCATTTGAAGGAAGAGTGGGTTGGGCTCTGGCTATAATCTGCCATCTTCAGCTCCCAGTCCCAGTGCCCCATCATGCATGCGAAAATGCAATCAAATGCGGGTTGGGTCTCCGTCTGAATGTCTGTGTGAACACGTGATATCCAGCCGTGGTTAACTCTTTCCTCTTGTCCCCGTCTGAGCCCCGGCAAAGGGCAGGAGCATCTGCAAGATGCACACACATCCGTGAAATTCCTCAGTTGCTGGCTGGATCCATGCATTTACGTTGACGTTGCAATTACAACTTGGCTGGGCCGGGGATGGATTCGGGACGGGAAGACGAGCAGGTCCAAAGCCCCTTCCTTTCTTTGGCTTTCTGCTGGGCATTCTCACGATGAAGCCCAGTCCCAGTCCCGGTCGTGTATTCTGTCTGCTGCCTGTTTACTGTGTGATTATTACAGGACGCGGGGAAAATAACAGGCTTTTGCTTAGAGTCCAGGCACTGGCTCCATTGGCCAGTCACTCAGTCACTGAGCCGGCGGAGGAGTAGGTTACTTAAGAGCGGCTTCATTACAGTCCTACATTCCCCAGTCTCCATACCCCATTCAGGCCCAGTGCCGCATTCACAAAGCCAAACAGTTGGAGTGCACTTTAAACTCTTCAAAGTAGAGGGTCCTGGGCGAAAGGCTTTTCTACTTCAACAAGTTGTTGTCTCTGCGCTCACCTCAATTGTACGGATTGTCATTATTCCCGCTCCTCGCCTCTGATTTGCATTTAATGCATCTCAACGGAGTGTGCCATCGAGTTAATTGCGGAGCCCCAGGGAAATACCTAAGATTTAGTAATCACAGTTGCCATGCCATTCGTTATTAAGTGAATTTCTGATGAGCCTGATATTGTTTGACAGGTTGTTTAGCTTTATTTGTAGTCAAAATGGTACAGATTGGAGCTGCCTTCAAGCAGCGTCTTCTGCAAAACATGTTAGTGCACCTCAATCATATCTTATTTTAGTCGGCTTTCTAGGACTCCTCTTCAATATCGAAAACTGCAGCCCATTCGATCTACCGTATCGAGTGACATTGTCAATCTTGTATGCGGCAGGTCCAGGCCCGTGTTTGTCCATCATTTTGTAATCCGTTCGACGGCCGAAGGAGTATTGAGGTCCGCGGCCGGCCGTCTGCTGGCCAAACTGGCTGGGCAGCATATATGCGCCTGGTCCTGGCCCTGTTCAGAATACAGAAATTAAATTCAACTAACTCCAAGGCAGATACAAAATATTTCACCAAAATTACGAGACATGTTCTTGCTTCTCCAAAGAAAGTAACTGGAATATCTGTTTTATAAATTATGTCCGTGAATAACGACGAAATGTCAATAATTTGGAAACCGAAAACTCTTATGATGCCAAGACAATTTTCAGCTATGGAATGAGACTGGAATTATTCAAGAGCTAAAAGTCTATGAAAATATGTTTCTCATGAATGTTGCGAAATATTTTGAAGCCCAAGTAAAGTGTTCTTAAAGCTACAATTATCCAATACTTTCAAGTTCTCCTTTCTCCTACACTACAGCAGAATCACTCTACACCTTTGGGACATTTTCCATATCGATTCCCCAACAGATTGATTAAATATTAATTTATTGTACGAAATCTGCCTAATTATCCGTATATCGAAACCCCAGATGCAAAGAGAAATCGAGGGAGATGCAATAAAATTCCACTCGCGTTCATTCATTATTAACACCAAAGGCGTAAAAAACATGAATTAACTTTTATGCACACGTCACACTAATTAATATTTAATCTGCTTCAATGTGTACAAAATGTTGCATTGTTCTAGAATCTCAATTCAATGCGAATTCCATTCATACTCGCATATAATACATTCTATATGTAGTATACTCGGCTTGTCCAATATTTTTTTACGCCTGACTGGCCAATCGAATGTGATGTTTGTCAAATGCACCTGCGATTGGTCAAAATACATCCTTTTTTAGAAGAAAATTTCAAATGAAATAATTTGTCATATAAAAGGTCTGTGACTGTTAATTTCATAGAATTTTTTGACATTTTATGAAAAATTTTAACTACTAACCTACATATGTACCATAGTTATGTACAATGTACAATGTACATGTACATTTATGAAATATTAATGCATCTTCAACATCTTTTTTATGTTAATCAAACCGCTTTTGGAGGGGAGAATAAGTATGCATTTGCATGTGAACACTAATTCCAGATTACTGGATTGTATATACTCGTAGATGGGTATTGACAGCATCAATCTCAAAGAAATCCAGCCTTTGCAATACGCAAGTAAGCTTATAAAATGAGGAGAAAAGTACATGGTTTAGTGCAAGTTATCCAATATCTTTTTCAGTATAAAGTTTTTTCGTCGTACTGCTAGAATTGGGGAAAGAAAAGTAATTTGTAACAATATTTAACACGATTTCCGAATTCGAAACCTCGATTAGGAAATTGATTGGGTTGGAAAAAAAATGGCTTATCGAGAAAAATCAAGCAATTGTTAACTGGTTCGTTTGATAAATTCATACGCGAAATACAACAGAAAATTATAAATATTGATTTCTATGAATAGCTGACGCAGGAGGAAAAATCTTTTTCTCTCTGAAATTATAATTTTCCAACATGAGAATTTTGAAGAATTGTATGAAGTTTCCTTCTTGTCCATTGGGTTCTTAGTTCTCAATTAACTTTTTTCAATTAATACTTTGGCAACATTCGACTTGACCCTTGAACTCTCTCGGCCGTTTGCTCTCTCTTTCGCTCAGAACTTTTGCCAGAATTTCATTAAAGCGATTTTTTTGCTGACTTTTTTAATGCTAAAACTTTTCTGATGCTGCAGCAGCCTTTGGCATAAATTAAGAAAAATCCATAAAACTTGGATAAATTATTTATACGGAAACTTGCCTATTAAATGGAAGAGGGATGACTTTGCGCTTAAAGAAATATGACAACTGATAATTTCGTACTAATTGTATATTTTCTTTTTCGATGGCAGCCACAAATATGCACACAACAATGACACATTCGGATCTTTCCCAGCTGAGGCTCTTCTGGGACCCCCATCAGGAGGATTTGGGAGCAGATTTACAGATGTCCAGGAAAAAATGCAAAAACAACCAGCAGCGTCGGGGACGACGGCGACCCTGGAGGGGGCCATATGTGGGGCAGGTCGTTGGAATTTACGGGTCCATCAGTCTGGCCATTTTGGTTTTGACCATTTGCATGGCACACACGTCGACTACCGGTAAGTGTGGAATACTGAAAAACTAATAAAATTCCGTTATGAGTCAAATGATTTGACAAGAAGACAGGAGATAGGACAGGGCGGAGACACAGCCGAGTGGAGCCTGTGCCGGGCAGACACTGAAATGTGACAGCAACACGGAGCAGACACTTTCGTGCTCGTACTCGTTCTCGCACCCTTACGCCAACGAACCCCAATTAAAAGCACATCAATAACAGTACCCACCCCCTCTCACTCACTCCCCCACCACCTCAACTGCACATACTGACCTCTCTTTCTCTCTCATCCCGGATTTTCGGCACACTCGAAGCGTCATGGAATTGGCACTTGGCGTGCCAGTTTGAGGACTTGAGAACTTTAGGACTGGTCTGTGTGATTTGGATTTTGATTTATTTAACAATTTAGCAACAACACTGGCAATGCCACAAGCTGTGACTGCAACTACGAATCCTTCAAATTCCCTCTGTGGAGAACTACCAGCAAGTTTTTGCAAAAGGGTACTTATGGGCGGAAATATGTATTTAAATATTATAAAATTGTTTCAGCTAACTATAAAAAACTATTTATTTAAATTGCGTTCATATTAAAGCATTTGATGTTTTCAAAAGGTGACTTTCCGGACTTCTCGTTTGCATTTATGGCGCATTACATTGTTCGCTTCTGTGACTTTCTTATATTCCCCAGAATACTTCAGGTATAACAAAACATTTCTGGACGCAATCGTTAATGGTCTTGGAGGTATTAGCAGTACATTCCACCCAGACTCCAGTATATAGTCGATCAACAGTTATTTATTAGGTATATTATTATTATTATCAAAGAGTCATCAGACAGACTTCTTAAGAAGCATTTATTTGTTTGAAGAATTCCATTGTTAACTCAAAACATTCGGCGTTTGTTCCCTTCTCCTCAAACTAGAATTCCATGGCAATGAACATGTGTGTGCACCTGGAGCCAAAACGTTGCCAATTGCGTGGCGTTGCCAATGCACAACCGCAGGCGCCTCAAAGCGTGCCTCGAAAATACCTAAACTAAAATACACTTGTCGCTGTAGTTTAACGGGAAAATTAACACTACTACACTGCTGCATGGCAGCAGCTCCCTTATGGCCCAGGTCTCCAGGCCAAAGGATACGTAGTGCGCGTTCGCCTAAAACTGTGCTTGGGGTAACATTTATGAAGCGCTTTAGTCGCTAAGCTGGTTTTAGGCGACGGATTTTGTGGTGCGACCACCGTTTCAGCCCTGCCTCGAATATATTCATTTTTTCCTTTGTGTTTCAGCTGTTTAAACATTTTTGCCAACTCTGCCGTTGTGCTTCTACCCAGCAATGTGAAGGGTGTATCAGATGTGCCATCATGATGAACATGAATATCTCTTTAGTTCGAACAACAAGAAAGTAGTCGTTTATCAACAAGTTTTATGGTTATATGAGTGCAACGGATGTTAGCCGATGTATAGGGATGTTGCGAACCCTCCAAGTCAGAAGAAGAAATAGTAAAAGTTTTCGATTACTAATAATCTTGTTAAACTATTTATGAGTAACAGTACTCACATTATCACATTTTGTTGCAGAACAATGGGACAGATCTGAGTTTTTACGACACCACCACTTTCAATTGCTATTTTTTTTTTGTGCTCTTTACCGCAACAGGCAGCTTAATGAGGCTGCTGGAGAGTGGGCGGCCAGTGTGGGCTTTTGGGGATTCTCGGACTGGCAGTCGCGGAAGTGGCTGCTGCGGCTTTTCCATGTGTTTGCTTGGCAGCTGCAATTTTCGTTGGCCATTTTGCAGCCTCCCTCTGGGTGCTTCGGCCCTGTCCCTTTATAACCTTTTCATGACCACGTTGAGCGCTTTTCCAGCACAGTCCTTACGAGATCTACAAGCCATAAGGGAGAACTTCATTATAGGCATGTAATTTTGTTTACATTAGTTCTCGCTTCCTGAATGTTAACTTGTAATTTAAGAACTTGCACACTCTGCCCCACGAAATTAGGGCGATAGAAAAGGGATAACAAACCCCGATTCGCCCTTAGTCGAACAATAGGGTCGAAGTGATTCTGATCAAACAGCACGAAGTTAATTTTAATTTTTGATGTCTACCTTTTTAAATTTCAATTAAGCTACAGAGCAATGGATTCTCATAAAAAGTTTCATTCGTAAAGAATTACCTGTGGCAGGGTAACCGCTTGCCAAATGGCATTTAAAGGAAATGAAAATAAGAAAGTGAGAGGCAATTTGAAAAGAGTTTGCTTGACTCTTGAATACCCTCAAACGATTTTATATAATAGGAGTTAATTTCGAATTCTTTTGAATCTATGAAGCAGCTTTTGATCAAGGGGCTCCTTAATAGTTGATGTAGCTTCCTCAAATCGAATACTAAAAAAAGGGAGTTGTAACAGCCTTTTTATGAACCCCAAATAGTCCATCGGTGATAAAGGCAAACCAAGACTAAGCGGCTCTCAAGCTGCTGCTAACAATAATATACGAGAAAAGGAGTAGGGAATATGCAATACGAATGGGGAAAACCTGCATCTACATGCATATGTACTTACATACATACGAGCATGTAGGTGGATCAACGAATACGTGTGGGGATCCTGGGGAGCCAAAATCAAAAGTACTGAGCTAAAAAATATGCATATATAAAACAAACATGGCCCCAGGACAATTGTCAAGGTGAAAAGGGAGAAAAGTAGAAGAGGCGAAATCGACAGAATATAAAAATGAACTACAATTTTGCAAATTTAAAGCACATTCGTTGCTGTGAGAAAGTCGTCAGCGCAGCAAAAAAGCGATTTGCATATTTACACCGATACAAGTGCAAACAACACCCACATTGAGGCAAACACAAACTCACAAAAACACACACCCATAACTTGCAACCAAATAAATCTTGTGACGTCTCGAGAGAAAGACGTCACGTAGCCAGGAGGGGAATGAGGACTGGGCGAAAGTAAATCGGATGCTGGATACGTTGCTTTTCCGGTTTCCTTCTCAAGTTCCTGCCCTACGTTTGTTGTGTGTGAAATCCTTGCAGTCGCCGGAGATACTTCGCCACGAGCTCGGCAGAAGGTCCTTGCATCCTCCTGGTGCCCCTGCTCCGACCATAGACTGACTATGAAAAATTGTTGCTAGTTCAGATGAAAATTGTCAGAGCGCTATTACGAAAATGAAAATAAAATCGGGCTCATCATGTGTAAAGAAAAATACATATTTCCCACTCTTCCCTCCAGCATGGATAATGAGAGCCATTGCGAGAGAGACAGTGAAGACTAAACATGAGCAAAACACTTGGGTTATATATTCCCATGGAGTAATCAGAAAAATTCTGAAGTGGTTGCTCTTGAGGTTGAGGAGCACTGAAACTGTTAGAGAATGGTGGGGTTAAGTGTGGACTGTCAACGCATACTAGTGGGACAGGGGCGGGGAAAGGGAAGGGGAAGAATACGTGTGCAAGATTTAGCTCGGAAGGTAAAGAAACAGATGTCATCAAGTGAAAATGCAGGATAAGTGTAAATGGACCTTTTTTGAGAAAAGCATATGATCTTAAAATTACTGTTAGTACGAGTATTCGTAAAATCTATATACTGGAAACTACTAGGATGATGTTGCATGACCGTTGGTGTTTTTAGAGTCAGTATTGCTAAAATAATAAATATATTTTGCCAAAGTTTGGACATATATATATATATATACATATATACATATACATATACATTTCCTTGTAGTAGATTATCTATAGTATAATATATATAGTATATATATATATATATATATATGTATTTTACATACAGGTACACTTTGTGCTATCGATGGTGTTCCATTTCAAAATTGTTTTGTGATATTTCAATTGATAAAAAGAGCTGTGTTTTTCTTTTGGAAATAGAAATGTATTAGCTTAATATGTGAGATGGGCTTTCATTGCGGTTTTCAAGGTTCTGGCTTCTTCTCGTGAGGGGTGCCCTTGGTCCGGGGTTCCCTTGTTACCTTTCACCTGAGTCTGACTCCCAGCACTAATTCGTGAAACAACGGACAGACGACTTATGTAAACCATGACAACTAAAACCAATTTAATAAATATAAACTTAAAACATCAGACAATATGTTTATAGTTTATTCCCACGCATAAAAATTTGTATATACATATTTGCTATGTGGAATTAATTTTTAAAATCGTCATATAACGATTTTCGAACTTCACGCAACTTTGCGATTCGACAGTCAATTTGCAATCTTTTATATGACTGATTATGTTGGTCTCTTTGCCTGATTCTAGGATGTTTTTTCGGATGATATTTTGTGGTGACTCATTTGGACACGGTGTGTGATTAGATAGCTCGATCATTATTGTAAATTTGTTCAGAAAATTGTCTTCATAACAAAAAATCTTCGGGGGTATTTGAATTCTTCAGAGCCTTAATTCTAACCATTGGACTTTCCAATATAAGCTCCACAACATACGTTCCTGATATAAGCGAAGTTTCTAGAATTTGGCTTAGATTTATTGACTTTTACCAGTCGTCGATGTTTGTGGCCTTAGCATTTTATTGTGCATCCAGGAGAGCTGTGTCAACCGCAACCGCATCATGTACTCCTATTAACTTGCATCCCGTACTGGCAGGAAAACCAACATATTGTTGCGAAGAGCCCCTCCCCGTCTGTCACATTCAATGGGTAAATGGATAAATAACGATATGTTTATAGATGGCAGGGAAGCAAAGAAAGAGCAAGGGTCTGGGCGAATATGTATGTGGGGCAAGAGCAAATGTGGCGCTGATTTATATGCGATTTTTTGTAAGGGTATGCGTATCCGTATGCACAGCCAAGACGGCACGTAACACATTGAGAGACCCGACCTGAGAGACAACTCCTTCCCTGTGTCACTTGCCTGTTGCCGCCTCTTCTTCGGCTAAGGCTGGAGATGGGACTGCGGCTGGGCCTTCTGCCTCTGCAAACAAATGCGTATGTGCCAGGTTCTCACTGAGACGGAGGCGATGGCGGTGGCGGTGGCGGATATGGCGGCATCTCCGAATGTCTTCTGAAGAATTTGTATGCAAACAAACGCGACATACAACAAACACACGACATCTGTCAAACAAACAACACAGCGGAGACACAGCACACGACAGTGTTTTTGTTTCGGCTTCGTGGGAATGGCAAACGTCTTCAAGGAGAAGACGGGACTTGTTTACCTTTTTTCGGGGTTTCCTTAAAGCTTTAAGCAAATTCTCGGGCGAAAGGCAAATAGCTGCTCATTTTTAATGCATACTGCATAAATCCTTGTCATAACTTTGTTAGCCAAGTTGAGTTGCCTCTCCGGTCCATCCGCGGGCTTCCAGCTGCGACACCAGTTCGTCTACTTAATGCTGCGTATACGCAACGTTGGTTTCGCCAATGCACTTTTTATGGCATATGGCTATGGCCCGCCTTCGTCGGGAAACTATTTATCAGGCATTTATATGCAGTGGGCTCTCAGCCATATTGCGAAGCTCAGAAACCGATTAGATTGGGTGGAGTCGTCAAAAGCAACTGCCGGGAGTCTATGACTATGAAGTGCTTAAGTATGAACTGTAATGGAAGGCAGCTATTATTTATTAGTACCCTTACATCTCAGAAGTACCACAGAAATTACTACGTTAGTGGAAATATACCAGAGGCTACCAGAGGTGTGAAACAGACATAGCGAATAGTTTTCTTAATCAGCTTCAATTGCCGTACATATACATACATATCCACATATCTATAAGCGGGACAAAATTCGGTGTGCATACTTGGATACATTTCATAGGCAAAAGAAATCAAGTTTTTCAAATATTATTTTGGAATTTGAATGGGATCGGTCCTAGAGTGGCGAGTATCTTAAGGTCGGAATATGTCCAATAGTGTTAGAAAATAGTTTGGAAAAACTTGCAGGGTATCATTTCAGGGTTTCATCTACAGTCGAGCTTCTCTATAACGAACTTCCATATAACAAAGTTTTCTATATAACGGATTTATTTCCGGAACACTGCATTTGCGTTCCATTTTCAGTACGTTTTGCTCTCCTTATAACGAATTTTGGGTTTCCTTATAGCGAATATTTCTCTATTACGAGTTTTTTCCACGCCCGTAACTCGAGTTCTCATACTTTTTCGAATTTTTTTTGATTATGGTTTCCTTCCAAAACAAAGATTAAATGTGAGCTTCCCACAAACAAATTTTAATTTTTTTAATTGTTTAAAAACAGTTTCATCTTACGAATTCTATATAACGAATTTTTCCCATAACGAATTGTTTTTTTATCCCCTTGCGATTCGTTATAGAGAAGTTCGACTGTACATATACCAATATTGCCCCCAAAAAAACCATTCAACGTTAATTATCATTACAATAGCCTAAGTCCGACTCTCCCCGTCCGCTGACTCCTATTGCCGAAGCAAGCGGCGAAAAATTCTTCTGCAAACCGGAAATATTTTAATTTCCGCTTTGGCCTCTCCTTATTTTTTACTGTTTACTGTTTTACTGTTACAGGCTTACAGGAGTCGCCGGTTTTAATTGCGGAGTTTCTTGTTTTCGTTTTACATTTTAAATTAAAGTAAATACTTTAAGCAGAAGCAGAGGTCATCGGGCGGAGGTCGCTTAATAAAAAGAGCTACAATACCCGGAGAAAAGAAGCGTGAAAATTTGCATGAAATGTTTTAATTCCCATGAAAGCTAGGTCGCGGACAGGCCCTTTCTCTTGTCCAGTTCGACAGTGTCCCACTACACCCACCTTTACCCGCATTGGACCCAACTTGACATTTTAAACACAACAGCTGCCCATTCCCCCCTCGGCCTAATTGAATTGTTTAATGGAGTCTTACGACATCGGAAAAAATAGCAGGAAAAATGGTGAGGAAAAAATCAAAACGGCATAAAATAAAATGCGGGTCGAAGGCAGATGCTTTCACCTTTCCTTCGCCCCTTCCCCGGTAATTTAATGCCACTTGGCAGTCGTAAAAATGGCAACAAATTATCTCCGTTGTTCAAAGGGGGACGGGGGGAGTCCGACAATGCCTGATAAAGAACCGGAAATAGGGGGACAACAAAAGGTAAATCGGACACATTATTCCTATCGTTATCAGGTCCCCAGCTGTTATCAGCTTATCGGTCTGGCCACGGCGCATTCAATTTACTTTTTATTAACCTGTCCGAGAACGGCCTCTCCAGCATCCCCACCTCCCGAAAGTTTTCGCCAAACGGTAAATGTTAAATCTGCTCACATTATTCAATCGTTTACGTGGTTTAATCCTAGGAAAACTTTCGCTCTAACGCCCCACTGACGACATTTTTTTGGTAGTATTTTCTATGGATCTCCAATACTACTGGGATTGGCTGCCGGAAAATATGTTTGTAATTTAAAGTTCCGGCAGACTTTCCGACCCGTACCGTAACTAAAAGTATTGCGAGCCGTTTGAGTCACGTCGTGGCATAAAAGTAAATATTTTTTGGCATATGCAAACTGGCGGAGGAGCCTCCCCAGTTGGAATCATGTGTAAAGTGTAGCCCATAACTTGGCCCGAAATTATAGGCAGCAGATCGTTAGGAAGTTTTTCCTTGATTGTTGCAAAGTTTAGCAAAGCGAAATCTAGTTTATTTGGGTCTGTTTGTTGTTTGTTGTTCAGGGGTCTGAAGAGTTATTACGTATACAGAGAGAGCACAGGTATGGAATAAGCAATGGAATTCAGACATAATATACATAAGTATCACTACAACTGAAATGATATTTTCATTAAGCATTCACAGTGAAATTCGTCTTAAAACATTCACATTAATTATGAACTATTGTATAAATCCAGTAAAAGATTACCCATTTTCTACACTCTCAGCGTAAGTATCCAAATATTAAGAGCCAACAATCCACGTACGAGCCAAAAATATGAACTTGGAATCTCCCTCTCACTGATCTGGATGCCATATTACGTGCTCTATATGCAACCATAAGCATAATAACAGTGGGATGGAAGGCAGGAAAACAGTTCAGAGACAGAACAAACAGAAGCCGGAGCTCAGACTCCAGTCTGACTTGACTTCGGACCAGGTCAAATGGGTAGCAACAGCAAATCTGGGAAAACTTACTGGCCACACTTGGAAAAGTTTTCCCCCCCTGTAGATGCCAATGTAAAATTGTGTGTCAAATCGGGAAATTAGTCCCCAAGGAAGTTCCCCGAAAGAGCACGAATATGAACTTCGGTGGCGATGCCTCCCCCATACATATATTGGGACTGGGAGGAGGCCTAAAGCAGCTTTAAGTGGTCATGAGCACGCCTCGACGAACTAGAGCCAACTGCACAGGACCCTCTGGCTGACTCGGCATAGTGGATGCTGGATGAGTTTACGGATTCCCCGTTTGTGAAATTGTGGACTTCGGTATTTTGCTGATGCTGATGCTAACACAGTGGAATAGTTGCGTTTTCAAGGGGCTCCATTGGTTTTCGTTTGTCTGTATTTGGACCGGGGGAAGGGCTTTAACATCTGAATAGATTAAGTGATTAGAGCGGCATACGTAACCTGGAATACCCTAGAACAAACTGAAGTTGCACCTAGAATCCGATTATTCCACATGAAGAGCATTTAAGTGGCTAAAGTAACAGCTGGTATTGCGACTATAAATGGTTTAAATAATGTCATTGTCCTCTTCAATATAATGCAATTTTGCGTAATCTAGCGATTTACCACAATTCTCCCCTTAACCGAAAATCCCTTCTTATCTGATCCTAATAGTCAGTGTCCGTTTGACATTAAATTTCTTTTAATATATGTATGTATGACCTAGAAACTTTAAGTTAATCGACGCCGTGTCAAATAACACCATTAAGATCGTATCAAAATAAACCAGTAGCCAGACGGCCAATAAAGAGTTAAATAACAGAGATATGCAACGCCTATTGATGCCGTAACTTCGTGGCTATCCACCAATTACAAAAGCCAAATTCAACACCAAGTCTGACTTCGTTGGACGCGGCTGCCGCCACTCGATAGTACAATGTGTTCAAATATCATCTTTGACTGCTCCTCCCTCTTCTTCTCACGCTGCCTCGGCTCCCATCAGGGGCTTTGGCTTAATGCGAAAGAGCCATGGCCACACGTGCCAAACTCTCGCAGCAACTTCTAAAATGAAAAGTGTTAAAAACTTTTACTTTCTTTAGTTTTTTTTCCGTGTGTGAGTGTGTGGCCAGGCTGCGGCCTATGCTGGGGGTCGAAGCAGGGCATGTAAATTAGCTTTTAAAAACTACTGCGGGCAGGAGAGCCATCATAGACGCAAACACAGACGGCCACCGGACCGTACTCAGCCACGGAGCAGGGACGAGACCAACAAGTGGCGCGCGCTAGTGTTGCTGTGGGTAATTATATTGTGGTCACGTTCAAGCGGGGCATCTGTTTTATGGAGTGTTACAATTTAACGACGATCTACATAGCTGTTGGCAGGTAAAGAGAGACAGGTAGCAAAATCGAAAGATAGAGAAATAGTGAGAGACGACAGGACAAACAGAAGGAGAGGGTGCTAGTGCGAATGGCCACTTTGGCTAAATTGAATCAAGTCAACACTGAGGACTTCAGGACTTGAGGTTGGGCTGGCTTTGCGGTTTGAAAGAGTTCAGGACGGCTAAATACGCCGAGTACAGTGGATCTTATGCAATGCCCTTCCACTACATGCCCCTACGCTACTTACCATATTAGTAGCCTATGAAGAAACTTTGATTGACCAACATGGCGTATGACTTTAATCGGGACTGACTTTACTTTTGATTGACTCTGCCTCCGTACATATTGATTATAAAAATAAAAAACTATAATATGTGTACCTACATATATTATAGTTCGCGACTTTGACAGAGTTATTAAGCTGAGTTTCTCGAGTTATCATTTTTTGGAAAATTGTCAAGCAGGTTCATTTTTACATGGCATACTCGTATACATTTTTGATTGGTACTGTGCTGCACAGTGTAATTGCCGAGAATGTACAATATTTGATTAGTAAAATAAATTCGATGTAATAATTTGTCATTGTTAAATGTATCTGCCAATGGCCAGTGGACGCCCCTTCTCTACGGGTATATATGTGCATATTTGTGTACGAGCTCCCAAGTATATATGATTATTCAAATAGCTACAATTAGGCAGGCACGTAAAGCTGACAGAGTGTATCTCCATCCATCTATCGCTGTGCTACCATCCATTCGTGTGCACAGCTGTAGATATCTGTTAGAGGGCTAATTTCCCTTTTAATGTGCCTAATGACAGTCCAGCCGAAGCGACCGAAGGGAGCTTGACAGTGTGCTGAGGCCCCGCCATTATTAATTTAAATATCCCCAGCCAGGACATGGACATGGATATGGGGATTGGAATTGGAATTGAGATGGGCCTGTGCATAGAGGGAGTACACACAAAATGGTCTTGCGGCTCGCGAATGTGGCTTTTCCGGAGGTAAATTGTTTTGGTGAGCGGTACTCATCAGCTTATTGTTGCATTTCACACGTTTGCTCTGATACTTTGATAAACAGCCGGGCATGACAATGATATTTCAGAGGCAGTTGCATAGCAATGCAAAAGACTCTCCCTCGAGAATATGCAAATCCTTGTGATGCTCTGATGTTTCAAAATTATGGCGACTTTTCGATGGAAAAAGACGTCTGAAATGATTTGGGTTGTGTTCATTAGCCAATAAGAAAACATTTCATTGCTCATTCTAAGTATCGAAAGGTTTTTCTTTTTTCTTACCTGATAAGTAGCATGTTACTCTTAACAAAGTAGTCTAGAAAAGTTGTTCGAAAACCATTATTATTATCTCAATATATTTACCTATATTAAATCTGGTTTAAAATTGCGCAAAACACAGCTAGCTCTCAACATATTAACCTATATTAGATCTGGCTTATAATTGCACAAAAACAATTTCCATTAGATTGATTTTATCAGAAAGCTTTGTGCAATCTGACCTTGTCTCCTGGTTTTTTGTCTCGCACACGTTGGTATTGCTATCTCCCAGATATTTTGAGTTCCGACGTATCACCTGCCATTTAACCAAATAATTTTTTGTCTAAGGTTTATAGAGGCGATGAGTATGTTTTTTTTCCTTTTTTATTCCTTTTTTGAGACAAAAGTGTGTGCCTCCGCCATCTCGGAGCTCATTTATCATTTTTTGTCCGAGCCCGACAATAAGAGAGGTTACGACAACACGGGCAAACGCAGCCAGAGAAAATTAGAGGAGCTCTCGAAAAGCTCATTTGTAGTCATTTGTCCGTCTGTCAGATTGCCCCACTGTCGCACCTTCCCACTGTCAGCTGTATTTTGATTGTCTTTTATTGTTTTTGTTTTTGCTTTCGTTTTGAATGCCATTTAAGCGTAAATTTGAAATCGCATTCACAACTGCTGACTTACGCGCCACTGATTTCTCGGTTTCCGCTTAAATTCCCAGTGGAGACAATGGAAATATCACGGGGAGACATAATGCTATCTATAGGCATGACGACATGTTCTAAGTGTCAATGTTAGATCTAGAAAAGATTGAATATGATGTAGGGAATGATTGCAGACTGTTGATAAATAATTCGAGTCCCACCTTCCTTTTTTTGTATTTTTAGGGAAATATGTTCTCTTTTAAACAAGTACAAATAATGAACAAAAGAACATAATATGCACCTATTCTCCGATGATTTTACAGTTCAAAAACTTCAACAACTCGTGCTGCTGCTTCACTTCCTGTCCCGATGAAATTGTAATTACACTTACAATTTATGGGCCCAGAAATTTCTTTGTTACTGCTCGCCGAGTCGCCGGCAGAGGCTCTGTCAAACCAGCTCTTTTCTGTCTAACTAACCGCAAACTGCTTAAGAAAATCGGGGGAGTGGTCATACACCGAGTGCCGGCAAGGACGGGGACTTAGCCGCACAGCGGAAATTCTGCTTAGCAATGCATTGGGCCAGAAGGGAAGGCAACGCAGGGCAGACAAGGGAAAAGCCACTTGGTGAAAATCTAATAATGATAGAAAATATTTCTGCTCCCGGCCAGAGTTGAGTAGTTTATGAAGTGTGGGCGTCTGGGCTGACAATTTTCCGCAATTTCCACAGGACTGGGCCCCGACTTTGGGATGATTTGTTATTGCTGTTGGTTTCTTAGGCCTTAGGCGTTTATAGCCGTCCGTATTTATCAATGGTGTTAAGTATTATTAATAGTGCGGTCCAGTGGTGCAGTGAAGATAGAGGGAGGAGGCTGTCAAAAATGTGCTGCAAACTGTAATGATTTTAATGGATGGACTTTCGTCCTATAATTTGTATGCCCAATCAGCGCTTTCATCCTCAGCCTTAGCTGTTCCTGAAAGTCATTTCACTTGGGATATGTGCATAGAACAATTGCTCGCAAGTGTGCTATCATTTATCATAGTGAAAATAAAAGCAACATCCTACTACAATCGGTGAAATTTATGAGGACGAAGTGCTCACCTTTGCGGCGTCAAATCGCGTCACATTTTGATAGGAAATTTGCATAATGCATAAGTACTTTCTGCCTTGCGGAAAACAATCAGAGGCTAATTTGCAATGCGAATTCTCAGCGCAAAATTTATTGTCTGTCGGTCGAGACGCAAGATAGCAACACACAGAATTTAAGCACCAGGAGAGCAGAGTAGAACGAGCGAGATGGTGGGGAAAATCTGAAATGCGATCTTTCGGTGGCGTATACGTAATCTGTGCGATTCGTATTACTTAAGTCCGAGGCAAATGTCAGCCAAATGCTTTTGTTCGTCCCCCTGTCTGGCTGTTCTACATAATGTGAATAATAATTTTGCTCATTTAAAACGTGTTGGCCATCCAAAATACTGGGAGACATGCGGCAGAACGGCAGCCGCAGCCGCAGCCCGAGACCGAGAGACCCATAAACCGGAGACCCGGAGACAATGAAAAGTCGGGGAATTAGCGCTGCGTTCCACAATGAAAACAGACCGCAAAGCGGGAAGCTGTTCTACTAATTGCAACGGTTTGAGTTTCAGCCATGTGTGTCTGTGTCTTGCATAACAAGCAACAAACCGTTTTCAAGCTGGCTAAATGAAAGTCGGAGACAGTATATGAGTGCAGAACACTAGGCTAAGCGATATGCAGGTACTAGGAAATAAACGCCAAGAACCGTCAGCCAGTCCCAAACAGAAATCCCCCTCCAGGCGTAAAATGGGAGAATATATGCAGTTCCCTTAATGAGTGCTAGGAAAACAATTTGGCAACAAACAATGCTCGTATAATTTATAAAGGTCGAGCCCTAGCACGAGGGGACTGAGAGTAAGGGATAGCCAGGACAACCGCAATAAAAGTGAGACCAAGGGCATATGATTAATGCTCGCACTCGTTTAATCATTTTTCATGGAAAAGACACCCTTCAAGCCCAAAGATTGCCTTTGCTCTAAATCCTTAAACACGATTTTGCTCCAAATGGAAAATATTTTTGTACTCGTACAAGGCAAGTCAATCAGAATTATACACCGACTGGACAATCAACTGCCATAGACAAAGCAGCTGCCACTTCAACTTGGCCACCGAGAAGGACCTCGGACCCAAATGGGGTCTCTCACAACCAAGCAAACAAAAAAGCCAAACTAAAACTAAACTCATTTAACTTTCTCGTATTTTGATAGCATTTTACCTTGCCAGCCCGCAAGAACAACGGGTCCAGCAACAGGAACAACAAACAACTGTTATCAAAATGTCATTCATTCAAATATGTACCGACTGACAAGGGGGCAATGGCAAAGGCCTTGGTTCCAGGTCCTCTTCCCTGTTGGCATACACTCTCCAAAAGTCTTAAATCAATATGCGATTGTGTTCTACTGATATTAAAGTCAAAGACAACGTTTTTTATAAGTAGATATGGCAAGTTCCATTCTTAACCACTTGGAACTTCTCAAACAAATTATATTTACTTACTTATGCATTGCTCCTTTTCTGTCACACCTGGATTTTTTTTTCCTCCAGTGTAACTCGACCCCACTCTCTCGCTGCCTTTGTTGATATTCCGCTTTCTGTAATTTCCCATTCGTGTGCCTCTCCATTTTGCAGTGACTGCCATTGAGAACAGCAACAGCAGCGCATCGTCCACAGTCGTCATGGTCGCGGTCACGCCGGGCATCGCTGCCACCGGATCGAGCAGCGAAAGCGGCACCATCACCGGCGGCGGCAGCAGCAGCACCACCGAAGCGCCACCAGAACAGCAGCAGCCGCAGGGTAAGTCCCGAAAACTAATCTCTCCTTCTCCACTCCCCCACCCGCATCCCCCTCTTACTCGCAAACTAAATGACAAACAATGCGCCGCCTCTTAAAATTGCTTATAGGCCAATGCCTGCTGGACGGGCTGTGGGTGGCAGAAACAGCGGTGCACTGTGAGAAGCAGACAAGCTGCCGCGCCATCCAGCGGACCGGCCACTGTTGTCCCGATTATAAATGCGGTAAGTGGTAGCTGCGGCTCACACCCACACCTGGCATCGTTCGGAAGCATCATTTATGCAAATCTCTTCCTTCTCTTCCTCCACCATGCGCAGATTGCGAAAAGGATGGAAAAACTTATGCCAATGGTTATAAATTGGTGGATCCGGACACCCCATGCACTGTCTGCTACTGCAAAGGTGAGTTGATTGAGTTTACGGGAGAGTTAGGCGAGGCGAGAAAACATCGATATGGAGCTATTGCACTGCCACGAATTCACATTCTGGTCAGTTAGAGCTACAAAGGCTTCCTTTGAAACCAATTATGAATGAGAATAAATTACTTGATAAGTTTCATTAGAAACTGGAGATTGAAACATCCGTAACTGTAGTTAGTTTTTGGCTTCATTCAAAATAGTCGACCGTGGATTACATACGCTGAAAAATCAACTTAAAAACTATTATCTATATCTCCTAATGGCCGACCGATTTGGATGTATATTTATTGGATGTATTTTGTATTTACGGAAGGAAGGTCGCAAAGGTTTCAAAAAAACGGAAAATTATTTAAGGGAATATTGAAGAATCCACCTGGCAGATAATTGTGCTGATTGAATTTTGAAATTGACTTCAAAACTAATGAATACCGAATGTGGGTCGTCGGAGTATCAACAGAGAAGGATCAAGAAGACGAGAGAGAAACACTCTATGCTTGGTATAATTCACTCTTTTTTAGTTTCAGGAGAACAGAGTAACCTATCTTTCTGTTTGCCAGAATTTGTACCAATCACACTCCCAATCACATTCGTTGCAGGCGGCGAGATTGTTTGCAGCTCAGTGACCTGTTTTCGGCGGGACGACTGCATGCCCAAATACGTGCCCGGCCGCTGCTGCCCCGAGTATGATAATTGTCCAAGTGAGTGCCACACGGTGAGGCCTTCATTGAGTTCGGGACTAATCCAATCAATCCACACCCAATCCACAGTTCTGGACAACAACCCGCCGTTGACCAGCGAGACAGCGAGCAGCACAACCATGTCCACCCAAAAGCCGGCAGCGGTGGCTCAGCCCTCTGGCTTTAACTGGAATATTACCATTAAGGAGATCACCAAGCCCTCTGAGATTCGGATAACCGACGATAACAAGGCTAAGCCGGCGATTCCCACCAGAAAGTCGGCAGTTACAGGCACAGGTCCAGGGACAGTGCTTACCACCGAGGGAGCACCGCCATCAGCAACAACCGCGAGTTCCGTTGGCAGTACAACAGCAACACCAACAGCAGCAACAACAGCAACTACAACAGCAACAACACAAGCAACAGAAATATCAACGACAACTGAAGCAACATATCCGCCAACACCAACAACTGTCGTAATATCCACTGACACCGCAGCAACACCAACGACTTTGGGAGCGTTGGTGCCGCTTAGCCAAGACACAACCCCAAAAGCACTTCCAGGTACTTCCAGTAGCGAGAGCTTAAAGCTTATTTCCTCGGCGGATTACATAGAGCGACCTCATGCCCAGAGCGGCAACGACGTGGAGCAGAATATAAAGCCGCTCGTCAGCTACAGTGCCGATGTCCTTCTTCCACTCGCCCAGAACGATCCCAGCAAGATCAGCTTTAAGCGAGAGTTCACCACAGAGAAGGCCTCGCCGAGTACCCAAGGGTACGAAGAGTCCGGGACTGGTGGTGTGGAGTCCGTGTTCATAGAAAATGGCTTTGGCGATGCCTTAGCTGAGATTCCCGACGGGGAACTGGAGCCGGACACAGCTGGCAGTGACAATATCTACCACATAATCTCCACCACTGAAGGTCCCAGCTCTGGCACTAGCGCCAGTACGGACTCAAACTCCACATTGCCAGGAACCATCACTATCACCAAGATGAACAGCACTAGCGCCAACCCAGAGCCAGAAATGAGTACAGAGGGCCCCGGTAGTAGCAGTGAGATGCCTCCCAAGAGCTCCACCCATCACATGGATGCGGATGAGGATGTGCAACAAGTGGAGTCCAATCCGGCGTACCCCTCGCTGCCCGAAGACGATTTCAGCTTGCGAGACGTAAACTTTCCGCTGGTGGAGCTGGAGGATGTTGCAGATTCTTACACCAAGGACGAGCCGAGGAGTATACCGAGTCCCTTCGAGGTGGAAAACAGGCACATCAAGGTGATGCAAGAGTCAGCTCTGGATGGCAGTGGAAGCGGAAGTGGCAGTGGGGACATGGAGCCCTATCTCGAGGGATCCTCGACCACCGATCGCGTTCAGATCTCCGCCAAGGAGAGGAGCTCGATGGTACCCCTACTGATGTACAGTGTCGAGGACAATTCCGGGGAAACGCGCATTCAAAACGCGAGTGATCTGCAGCTGGAGAATATTGGCCACAGCCAGAGCGAGAATGAAACAAGCGAAGAACTGGAAACACTGGAGGGAATGATGGTTAGCGGCATCGGTAAAAGTAGTGAGGAAATCAAGGAACCCACCACACCGCGATCCATCCCAATTTCTGCCTTGGACATCGACGAGCTGGGCTCCGGTGCAGGTCAACTACAGACATCGGGCGGTGTGGATCCCAAAGCCGATGCCGAGAGCCTCAAGCTCGATGAGAGCAAAGAGACAATAGCCAAGGCGACCTCAGCAGACAAATCATCGGCGCGTGCCGAAAAAAGCCTAGTGGAACGGGCACTGCCTCTAGGTCGGCTCTACCTTCAGCGGATCTACTTATCAGCACCTAGTGGGGTCTGAACTGGATCGACAAATAATCCTTTTATTGTATATACATATACATATATATACACTCTAAAGGCTAGTATCTTGGAAACACAACGGAAATCCAACTATTGAAGTGATCGATTGTTAGGTCTAAGTATTCAGAAAGGGAGTAGGGAGGAAAAGAGTTCTTCTGGGAGCTATAATTATGATAGACTGCATGCAACGTGTGTAATGATCATAAACATATGTATGTACCCCATCTTAATTTATCAACATTATAAACATACAAACAAATATCTTACGATTAGAAAAGATGGGCTCTCCAAATGCAATAACTAAATGTCGCTCTATTGGTTTAGCACACAAAGCGCAAAGGACAGCAATAAAACTAGGAATCGCTAAGATGCATGCTATATTTCATATATGAGTATCAATAATTTATACGTACGACCTATGTAAGTGCACGTAAGCATTCAATCATTACCACGCCCCAATCGAAATTCATCGCATAAGTCGCCATTTTTAACTTGTTTTATCTCATCCTGAATTTATTTAATTTGTAACTTATTTCTTAACGCAAATATGGAAACGATTTAAAAACGGAAAGCCGAATGATGTGAATTATTTGCTCTAAAGGTGATTTATTTAAAATGCAAAGGCAAATTACATAGTCCTCTTCGTTTTGAAAAGCTTTTAAGTTTAGACTGAATATGAAAAAATGTTTTAGTTTAAAGAAACTTACATTTACATGTATTTTAACAGTAATTTATTTTATATACACAATTTAATTAATTTAAACTTGACATGAAGTAAATATTCATCGATATCAAGAGCTGGAAGTCTTGAATTTAAAAACTATAATAATAAAAACTAAAACCTAACCAGAAAGTGTCAAAATGATATTTCAGTAATTTTTTTTGATTTAGTCCTACATATCTGCATATCTATCATACTATACATAAACATTTATACGATGATCCCAAACTCTCTCACACACACACACGAACAGTCTTTTGAGTTACAGTAAACTATATTATAGAAATAGGTACTTTAACTAGCGTAAATTTAGTTTCAAGTCCAGTTTCAAATGTATGAATTATAAAATAAAACATTTCAAATAATGATCAAAATAAATATCAAATACAAAGATCTATTTGTTTATCTAATTGACGTTCGGACAAACTTGGAAATCGCATAATAAACCTTTTCCGATAGCATTATTGGAAATGCTCGAACCGGACGGAACTTGAGAACCATGGGATAGGTAATATGGTATTGACGTCTTTTATAATTTATCTTCTTATGATACGTTTTCTCCTATGACGACTGTATACTCATTTTATTCTTTTGAAATCTTGAAAGGTTCGTACATCACAGTTCAAGATGGATGTGGAAGGCGTGAGTTCTCCTCTCCTAGCCCTCGATTGCATAAGCAGCATCAGCCACGCCCTCTCGAATCCCTCATTACACATGCAAGAGCATGAGGCGGCAATTAAATAAACAAAACGAAGCGAAGCTCGAGAAAACAGCGAAGACCACACGACAATCACGACGACAACTGTTGCGTTGCATCACGGCATCACGGTGGGGCAGGCAGACACAGCGGGGCAGGCGCTTCGGGTTACCGTTACCCGCTGACAACAGCATACATACTCGTACGTATTGAACTGTAATGCATCGCAATCACATCGCAGAAAAAGTATCTTATGTAACAAGGTTGAGGATACAACAACCACAGCGGTTGCGGAGAGCAGCTGGTTGGGTTGGTGGAAGCGGTGTTATTGTTAATTTGTATGCGCACCGGGATCAGCGAGGAGAAAGTCAGCGAAGAGCATTAGGAAAAAGCTACAAAAACGAAATAAATCACATCGGACTCCCGCGATCACTTTCGATCAAAAATTTGGTCGCGAGAGAGGAGCCAACAGGTTTGGGGAGGATTACTTTCGCTTCGGCTAGCGCAGAAGATAAATGACTCTGATTAAATTACTTTCATTTCTGTTTTTTTGGTTTTTTTTTTATTATTGGGAAACTTAAGAAAATATGCGAAATGGAAATGATCTAACAAATAAAGTCTTACATCTTAATTTCGCCCAATCTGATCGACTTGGGCCTGCAGATTGTTTATCACCTCGGAAGGCACCTGGTCGCCCAGGATCTCAAAGAGATTGATGCGCTGGTTGCCGGGTATCTGCTCGTAGGCACCCAGCTCAATGCCCTCTTGAACATTCTGTATCTGGGCGTCCTTCGGTATGAGAAGGGTTTGCTGTGCCTGCCGTATGGCTTCGTTTGTGTAGGCGGCCCCCTCGCGGCCCTGGGGCAGGGCTTGAGCGCCGGCCAGGAGCAAGGCAAGCATCGAACACAGCGCGAACACTTTCATTTTTCTGGAGGATATATAAACTGCAAGAGATGCGCGATTTTTATATTCAATCTTGAAGCATTCACGTAGATTCAGTGGACGAATGTTTTAGCCAATTTTGTTTTTTACTGATTTCAAGACCCTGTCTTACCTTGCGCGTGTCGTTTGTTGTAATGTTTCGGCAGCGCAAGAGCCGAGCTCGTTTTATAAGCCGAGCTCCGTCGCTGGAAGACAGACCGTAAAGTCTGGAAAGCTTTAACTCTTTCGTTTTGTTTCGTTTCTGGTTTTTGTGAAGCTTACAGGAAAAAACAATACAAAAAGTAAAATTATTTCCAGTCAGTTCCATATCCCACCGACCCATAAAGTTATACATGAATATTTTTTATTGAACATTTTTCTTGGGTGTTTGTCCAAATTTAATGCGAAGGTTGAGCGCCACTTCAGAAATGTCAAGAGGCATTTAACCTTCCAGTGCACACTTAACCACGAAGTGGTCTTTCAGGTGCTATCTGGTTCATATTAATAGCTTGAATAAAAAAATTTACAATTACCAGTCTTTGATATGTGAAGAGTCATTTACACAGTGCTGGTATGGTATTTTTTCGTATGTCTTTTTTCTTCTTCTCGTTTTCCACATTTTGCGAAATACGAGTATGTACTTCCAAAAGATTGATAAAGAATACAAAATACAGAAAGTCACCACCTGAATGGTTTGCCAAGATTTTATATTTAATAGCCATTTAAATTTGCCAATTTGCTTATTGTTTTGTATGTGGGGACCATACCATACAACACCAGGCTTACCACATTGGTACAAGCTTAGTTTATGGCTTCATATGCATATTCACATACTATATGTACTATTTGTACGACATATACATATACATATACATAGTCTTCGTATCTTTTTGGCAAACATATATCGCTAAAATTGATGTCCATAGGAACATTCAATAGAAATTGTATGAAAAGCAAAAGAATCTGGTTCTCCTGAAAACAAGCCTAGTACTCAGATCCGGAAAATATTTCGACACAAAGAAGCCTTTAGTTTGCTCTGTGACTAGTGTGACCAGATGTGAATTCTTACTTTTATAAATAAAATCAGTTAAAAATTCAAATTTTGTATGAAAGCAAGCCGGTATGTATTATTCCTTTATTTACTACTATTTATGCTCATAGAAAGCTCCGACATATTGGATAAATAGGTATTTATCAAATTACAAATAAATAAAATGAGTATCGGGTATAAAATGAATAAATTACAATTTTCTGATAATAATCGGATTTAATGAGATTAAATTTGTTTTCATTATATCAATTTTCTAGCCAGGCAGCCGCTTGGTATTATCTTCTTTATGTTGAGTGTCGATATGCGAGTGTCGATGACGCGCACCAACTCTGATGTCGCCACCGGCCCATCAGATGAGGAAAGCCAGGCTGTTGCACTGGTAGTTGATGCCCTTATTGTGGAGCACCAGATGGCGGTCCAGTTGATGCTGGAATTCGAACTCGTCCTGACACTTGCGCCGAGTTTATTTGATGATATAAACAATTTGAAGGCATAAATATGCGGCACAAGAAGAAACGAGAGTGAACGTTGTGAGCCGCGGCTAAGGCCGTAAGCCTATGGTTAATGTAATTTATTATATGTTCGAAAAAAAATGAATACCTTTCCATTTTGTTTGCATTTGTTTTTTACATCTGTCTTCTCTACATCTACATACGTCTTAGGTACGACTCGTGGAAATGTGTGCGAGAGAGAGAGAATGATTAGCGCTTGGAAGGCGTTGCGTGGTCACTGAAATTTCATTTTTCCTTATGGCTATAATAATGAGCAACACAATGTTCCCTCTCGTTTTTTTTTTTCTTTTTTGTCTAAAATTCAATTTGTCCCTTTTGCGAACATATAATAAATTACATATATCGTAAGCTCACATACATATGTTTATACTGACTGAGTACCGGGTATAAAGTAGAGCCGCGGCTGTTTTTTTTTAATGATAGCCAGAGTATGTGGCATGGGTTTTTTATAAAAAAAATTTGTACTTTTCTATAAATAGTTAGCACAGACATTGCACATCGCAATGAAAATAATCGTCTACGCACAGCGAGGTCCCGTTCAGATCAACGGAACAATGATGCAACAACAACTGCAAATGAACATCGTGAAATACAAAATCTACAAGGTGTTGCGTTCACGTACAATATTGTCACCGATTACGCTTCTCATAGGCATATTATAATTGGTCCAATGAACGAACGTTGTCGCCATTGTCAGGCATATACATTTAAAGGTGAGGCAGATGCTAGTGGTAAAGTGAAATTGCCTGAACTGGGGAGCCAACCACAATCACTGAGCACATTACTTAATGGATTGACACCTGAGTCGAATCATTTCTTGAACAATATACGAAAGTATAATTCGATTTTTCGGATCACATCTTTTGGCGCCACAAATATCATAAGAGACAACTTCATTTCTACGTTCAAGTTAATTTAATAGTTTTATTTATGCAAATTGTAAGTTTGTTCTCATTCTATTGTATATATTATTCAGATTCAAGGTCAAATATACCATCGAGCTGACCCTTTTGTCACCTTTCGACAGCGCAGACCATCAATTTTTGCAAATATATTTTATTGGAATCGCGGAAGATGTGCCATTATTGCCAACACATGGAGACAAATCATTTTCGATTTGCAAGATATGTTCCATGAGCACAACGAATTGGTTCAGTTATTCAAAACGTCGCTTGATCGTAAAACAAAGAATATTTTTATCACAAAGCTTCGCAATAAATAAAATATGTCATTACATCAAAATTATTATAGATTAATTTCGATGCCGTAGAAGCCCTCGGATTGCCTCATCTGAATGTGCGACTCTCGTGTCAGCACCACCAAATGCAAATGCTGATGCGTCGAGTAGCTATGCTGCAAAATGAAAGTAAATTGTGAGCCCATTCCTTACTTTCCTTGTGCCCTGAACTTACATTCGTATAGGCGGTGGCGATGTGCCCTTGGGTTACTTACGAAACTGAGGTTCCAACTGGATCAGAAACGGACAAAAGCCGCCCTCCACAGCGGTGGCAATCACATTGAAACCCACTGCCTTCTTAATTTACGAGTAATATACGGCCAGGATGCAATCCTCGTGCATCAGTTGCTGCACAAAGCGGGCTTTGACCGAGTACAGGCGTAAAATAGACTTGCCATTAGGATTGACGTACACATTGACAATGTCATCCAGGTTCTCCTCCGTTACCTCGAAATATTCGTCGGCAATAGCCAGAGAATTGGGTCTCGCTGCGGCTGCCTGCGGCTATGCATCCGTGTGCACTGTGACAATGTCTCCCAGCGTATGACTAATGGCCACATGCGTGATAGGCGACTGGTGGATGTCCGCCGGACGGACAATCGTGCGAACATAACTCCAACTGAAAGAAACGAATCATTAGAATCTAATGTTTAGATAATGTCTAAAGGAGAATTGTTGCTGGATAACCCTACTCATTAAGATCCCAGATAACAGTAATTCCATCTCGTACTGCAGTCACAGCAATCTTAAACTCCACGGACAGGGCTATGCAGGTGATCTCATCAGTGTGCCGCACCAGTAGGGTGGAACCCCGCCATGTCAAGTCGGCTCCGTCCCGCTACAAGCCATCGCTGCTGGAGGAGTTGCTCGCAGAGTTGGCCGATTAAGCCGAATGAGTGCCATGCAGCCCACCGCCCGCCTCCTCCGCTCCAACCAAACCCATGCCCTTGTTGGTCATCTTGCGGAAAGCTGAGTTGTACGACAGCAGCCTCGCGCATAGCTCTGCAAACTCTTGGCCGTGGCCCGCTGCTGGGCGTCCAAGCCGCCGGCTCACTTGTACACACTCACCCGCCCGTACTTGTGGCCAAGCCAGAGCTGATTGGAGTTCACATCGCAGCAGCAGGCGGTGATGTCATGGAAGGTTCCATTGTGCATCAGATTCTTGGTCTTTGTTTGGAGTTTGTTCAGCGGCTGGATCCTCACGATGCGATCATCGTAGCCCCATGAGATCACATTATATGCCCAGGAGGAGGGCTTCAGCTGGGGCGAACCCACATAGAAGCCCCAGCGCTGCCCCGCACAGTGGACACTAAGGGTCTTCACCATTGTCTTGACCGCCTCCCTTTCAATGGGATCACTGATCTCCGGGTCCAGAAACACGGCGTAGGTCTGGGAATAAAGAAGTAGTTCGATTACTACATCTGGAGAGCATCCACTCACCGCTGGATGAAAGACGACTCCAACGACTGTCGATCGACCATGATCTCATGGTGGTATGTACTGTCAATATACTGAAAATAGAGTGAAAATATGACCTTTATGAAATTTAATGTTAGCAAATGTTAGTAAAGTGCAATGAAGCTGATTTGTATAAAATTAAATGATAGCAAAGTGCAGAGAAGCTGACTCGTATGAAATGTTTGTAAATATGTTAACAGACAGCGTTGCCTTTGATAAATTGATCGACTCCAGCTGTTTTAAAATGTTAGAAACAGTATGCCCGTATTTTCTGTATGACCGTACTTGCAAACAATAATTATACACACGTGGGTCTACAACCAATACTTTTTTCAAAACCTAGTGGCTTTAAATAAAAATCCTTTACTTTGCAGCTGTATAAACTAATGCACAGACATAGTTTGCTAAGTCCCCATTCTCTAGAATCAGTAAACACTCGGAGCAGAAGAAGAACACCCGCAGCGAAACACCAAGTTTGAATACCGGCTATCCAAACGCGCGTGGGCACGGTGATGGATGTCGACAACGGCGAGGGGCAGGTGCAAGTGCACCTCAAAACCAAACAAGAGCAGTAAGAGTCGCAGATTGAACGAAACGGATTAATCCAAGTGTCCTTTCCAGCTATGCAGTGCCAGACGTTCCCTATGCCATCGATGGAACAGTCGCTACCGCGGAACTGAACACATTCGTGAATGCCTTGCTTCTTAGCAAGGGAAGCTCTGCCGTTGATTTTGATTTCCTGGTCTTCGATGAGTATTTGAGAGGCCGCTTGTGCGACCATCTGCGTGAGAAGGCCATTAGCTTTGAGGATGCCATAGAGATTGAGTACGTAGAGCGCTTCCCCGCCCCGGAGCCGCAAGACTGCTTGCTCCACGACGACTGGGTTTCGGCAGTGAAGGCCTCTGGCAAGTGGATATTGACGGGATGCTATGACAACACTTTGAACATCTGGACCAATAAGGGCAAGCACATTCTCACCATCCCGGGTCACACGGCTCCCATCAAAGCTGTCGACTGGATTTCGCTGGATGTCGACACCGGTCGCTTTGTTTCCAGCTCACAAGACCAAACAGCTATGTTGTGGCAGTGGAATGTTGGCGCGAATACTGTTGAATGTGTTTCTGTGTGCAAGGGTCATGAGAGGGGCGTCGATAGCGTTAGTGTCAGCCCAGATGGCCAGCGATTTGCGACGGGTTCGTGGGACACCATGCTGAAAGTGTGGTCAGCTGAGCTAGAAGATGCCGGAGAAGGAACATCGAAGCGGATGAAGGAGAGCGGAGTTAGAGTAAGTACAAAATATACATAAAGCATTACTCAAATCATCACTGCCGCATTCATTTCGCAGACCCCAAAATTGACTCTTCAGGGACATCGCGAAAGCATCTCTGCAGTGCAGTGGATGGATGCCAGCACACTGCTCACAGGCAGTTGGGATCACACACTCAAGGTGTGGGACCTGAGCCTGGAAGGCATTAAGACTGAGATATCCACAAACAAGTCAATCTTCGATGCGAGTTACTCAAAACTAAATCACCTCATCGTTACGGCTTCGGCGGACAAGAATCTGCGACTGTACGATTCTAGGACGAACCGTAGGAGCTGATTATAATTTAAAAGTCGTTTTTAATCAATATGATTTTCCTTACAGAGGGATCTGTTGTGCGAAACACCTACCTGGGCCACAACGCCTGGGTCCAGACCGTGATGTGGTCTACAACAGAAGAATTCCTCTTCGTATCTGGCTCCTATGACAACCAAAACAAGCTGTGGGATTGCAGAAGCCCAAAGGCTCCTCTTTACGACCTGCTGGGCCATGGAGAGAAGGTCTTGGACATAGACTGGTCCAACCCAAAGTATATCGTATCCGGCGGCTCTGACAACACAGTACGTGTGTTCAAATCGCGCAAAGCATTAGTAGAAAATATGGACACTAAGTAGTCACATTTACAACCCCTACCCTACTGCTTTTCATACAAAATTTATAAATACACCATATGTTTAAAATAAATATTCCCTATCGTCAGGGAAACGATAGTTTGGCTCGATTTACAGCACTGTTTTCTTCTGGAGATGGCCACTATTGTGGCAACCAACCACCTTCTAGGGATGACAGAAAGCCGATATGTCACTTATCGAATTTCTAACAAAGATAAAGACGGCTGCGGTCTTAATCATTCATATATTTAAGAAGTTTTTTACCAAACAAAAGCAGCCGCAAAAAGTTTAAACGCGACGGAGATAAAAGCGAATTAAACCGGCCAACGACCCCGAAAGGTTTGCTCACCCAAAGCGCAGGAAAGTGTGTGTGTGAGTGCGTGGGAGCAGGCGGCAGGTCAATCGACAGGGGCAAGAAAATATTTTTTGCAATAGTCGCTATAGAAAAAATTGAAAGAAATTGTGAGAGTGAGGTGTGTATTAATCAAGCAGCAGCAAAACCCTTCTTGTTGATCGTTGGAGCAAATAATAAAATTGTGCAATCATGCTGCATTCGGAGGCTTGGACTGCGGCGGCGGCAGCGGCGGCGCCTCATTTTGCAAAGCAAATGTCTGCTGATTGATTTTTACTGCGCCATGCAGGCGAAACAACCAGGCGAACTGTGGAAATTCTTGGGAATTTCGTCAAATGGGAAGCCTTTCCCCTTTCCGACAATATACTCCCGTTTGCGGCTGTAAGAGCCGCGCATCGGGCACAGCCGAGTTTGCCAAAATGGCCGCTGCGGAGCGTTTATTAATATTAAACAAAAAGTGTGTTCGGTTTGCTCGCGAATTAGGAAGGCTTTAGGATGATGATCCTGAGAATTTCACAGTTTTCAAAGCATGTTGCCACACGCTTCGAGACATCCTAGGAGAAATCGGGTCAAGGACCTTTCTCATCGTCTCACTCTCTCCCTCTCTTTGTAGCCTCGCTTTCTCGACTCCCAGACATGTCTTCAACTCCAGCAACCGCCGGAACCGCAGAAGTGGCCACCTCCAGCGCCAGCTCTAATTCCAGCGCCTCCAGCACAGCCAGCACTGCCAATAGTCAACCCACATCCACCGGAACAGCGCCGGCCCGCGGCGGAAGAGGCTCCAATGCCAACGGGGGCGCCTCGGGCAGCAACTCCGGCGGCAATGATGAGCCACGCAAAGATGCCAAGCCGACGCCTCGAATATCGAAGGCGCTGGGCACCTCGGCCAAGCGCATACAGAAGGAGCTGGCCGAGATCACACTGGACCCCCCACCGAACTGCAGTGCTGGCCCAAAGGGAGATAACTTGTATGAATGGGTGTCCACTATCCTAGGCCCGCCCGGATCCGTGTACGAAGGTGGCGTCTTCTTCCTCGACATACACTTCTCGCCGGAGTACCCGTTCAAGCCGCCCAAAGTTACATTTCGCACACGCATCTATCACTGCAATATCAATAGCCAAGGCGTCATATGCCTGGACATACTGAAGGACAACTGGTCGCCGGCGTTGACCATATCCAAAGTGTTGTTGTCAATTTGTTCCCTGCTTACAGACTGTAATCCAGGTAAAGAATCACTAGTACCTAACGAAACTCGCACTCAGCTTGACACAGTGACTAACTCAGTTCTTTCTCCGTTCCTAGCTGATCCACTGGTGGGCAGCATTGCCACGCAATACTTGCAGAATCGAGAAGAGCACGATCGAATTGCTCGTCTCTGGACAAAGCGGTAGGTTCATGCCTATATAGCGTTCAAGAGTATTTTTTTCATTATAATACGTTACGTTCTTTATTCAGGTACGCAACATGATGCGTAAGTTTTTGCAAAAAAACACTTGTACCACAAACCGAAAATTGCAACCACAAAAACGAAAATTCGCATCTTGATAAGGAGAAACTCTATTTTATAAATATATATTAAACTATTCTAAACACTAAACCTAAATTAACAGTAACAATTACCATAACACGAACATGTAACTCAAACAGCAGCCGCCAACAGCCAGAAATAGTCGATTTCATTGAGCCTAAAAGTTGTAAAAAAATTTTAAGTTTTCTCATGTTGTGTTTTTCTGAACTTATTGTTTTTAGGTCGCTTAGCAAACGAAACAAAAAATGAAGCAAAAACATGAATTTCATCCAAAATACACATTGCACCACTGTCAGATTCAACTGCATAAATATAAATACAATTAGTTTACTTTATATATGTACAGTGTTAAGTGAAAAGGGGAGCTAAATACAAATAATAGGAGAGCGGATTTTAGAGCATAATACCATTGGGAAAATCAATTTCAGGTCATCAAATTTAGTAGCCTATTTTAATCGGAAAACGGCCGCAACAAGGAAATTCTCAACGATAAAAGACTAAAAAAAAAAAAACGATCATGTATACAAAATTTAAGACAACTTTTCAAAATTCCAAAAGAAAATAATCAAATTTTTGTTATTTATATAAAAACTCTATTCGATTTAATTTGTAATGTGATATTTGTAAGCGTATTATATTTGTTCTTTGGCCAACTGTTTTCTAGTAATCTGAGAGACTTAACACTATTTTTTGAGCAGCCGCGACAACTGTATCTTCTGCGCGGTACTTTAAACTGAAAACAAAAGCAAATACGAACATGATTAGCAGCTGATTTATATAGCAACAAGAAAACGAGAAATATATAGAAACAGACAAACAACTTCCTATTATTTTTTAGTTTTAATGACCAACCAGAAAAGTCGAAGAATCAATGAGAAAAACTGAAAATTAAAATATAATTATAAATAAAAATGTAAGTTTTTTGCGTAAATACAATGAGGAACCTAATAAAAAACAGAATAAAGGAAAATATATGGAACAGTGAACACATACATACATGTACATATTTAAGTGGTTTTTCTAAGCTCATAGCTGATAAATCTGAAATTGAGTTACATATATTCCATTTTGTACACATGTAGTATTATCGTATGTGCTAAAGAAAGAAAGATACAATTTTTACTTTAAGTTCACTTTAATTTGATATACATTTTTTTATATAAAATATGTTTCACATTACAGTATTACTCATAAATATAAGTAAACGACACGTTCATGTTCGTATGATGCACATGATGCACGAAGATCAGCGCACGCTTATGGAACAACTCAAATAATCTGGGCAATTCCCGTCCCTGGCCTCTAGTGCAGTCCTTAAAGGTACATTCCGTTGACCAGGAAATCCGCCTCCTGCGAGTAGGGCGTCTTTCCGCCCAGACGTCGAGCCCTTCGGCCCACTGTCCGCATCCTGCAGCCGATGAGAATGGCCAGGGCGGCAGTCACGAGAAGGCCGAACGTTAAGGAAAGCACAGCTCCGCCAGGACGCTCCGAGTGACCGTCGTGGTCGCGAAACTCCAAGGCCAAATTCTCGTGGATCATCTTGTATTGCTCATGCACTGGCGAAGCAGGTACGGGCAGAGCGGGTACTTCCCGCTGCTGCTGTTGTGTCTGCTCGAGGGCCAACTCTATGGGGTCCTTGACGGTCTTTGACTTGACTTTCTTGTGCTTGCGTTGCTTCTGTGGACGAATCGAAACGTTAATTAGTTCAGGGAAAGTTCAAAAATATTACAATTTCTCACCTTCTTTGGAGCTTCTGTGGACTTTTCCTCCTCGTAATCATCATAGTCTTCATCAGCTGCCGGTCCCTGGTTCTTGCCATTTGTGGGCGCTGCATTCAGGACAGGCAGCATAGCTTGCTGTTGGGCGGGCATACGTGGAGCCGACCCGTAGACATGGCTTTGTTTCTGAGGTGCCATTGGAGCTGGTTGCGCCTGCACTTGTGGCCATACCGCATTTTGCTGCTGGATAGAGGATGGTTGCTGTGGCAGTTGCTGTTGCTGCGGTGGCGACAAATACATTCCGGAGCGTGGCAGTGACATCCCATACAAAGAGCCAGCCGCAAGAGCTTGATTATGGTCGTAACCGGGCAATTGGAGCTGTGCTGAGTGCTTCTGAACCTGCCCCAGTCCTGGTCCTGCTCCCTGTCCCTCGCCATTCGCTGCCTGCTGCAATTGGAGTCCGCCTTTGTGATTGAATATGTGGCTCTGCTCATCTGCAAGAAAGTTGAATCGTTTTGAGGAAGTAGGGAGTGTGTCTCCAGTTACGCACAGCTAATTGAATTAATTACGAGTGACCGCAGAAACACAGCCCCACTCGTAAACGAATTTCGAGCGACGCCAGCTCCCATTGCACACAAAGGAAACCGATGTGCACTTTGCAATGTTCCCAGAAAACGAACCAAACGCGGCCAGACTGGAGAATGGGGAACTGGCTGGTCGTATAAGATAGCTAATGTAAGACGGAGAGCAGGGGCATTACTCGACTCGGCTTACATCGCTTCTAAATTTAAACAATTCTTGATGTTTGTTCAGATTCAATGGCTTTATGAGACCAGTACAGTCACGACCCATAAAACATGGTATTTAATATTAATTAACCATAGGGAAATTAGGCGACTAAATCTATTGTGAACCTTGTGGAACAAAGCGTAACAGTGTTTTATAAAATTCGATTAGCTACAAACTTTAAAGAGAACTTAACGCCAACTTACTTGAAAAATAGAATTGATCTTGTGTCATTGACAGTTCAAAACGGTCGAAGGCTGCGTTAGGACTGCAGTACAGTACGTGCAGTGGGAAATTTAGTCAGTCAGTACAATATAATTCAATGGAATGGGAGCTAGCTTTGTGCCAAGCTCAATAACAGAATTGGTTTAATTGATGATAAAAGAAAATGTAGAGCTATAAAATGAGGGAATATAATTCAGGGCCTTTTTTAATGTAAAAAATCACTATGGCTTTGCTTCGATTAAGTTCATTGTGTTAAATATTATTATTCTTTCTCTTCATAGACGTAAAACATGAAATTTATTTTACCCCTCTTGGCTATACTATCTATCTATCTATACTATCCATATTTACCTGCATTCAGTATCTCTCCCTGTGGTTGTGCCAGATGGATTTGCTGCTGTTGCTGCGGCTGCCCATCGGCTATTATCTTGCGATTGGCCCAAGCAGCAACATCCTCCCGATTGTTAGCCATCGGTGGGGGTGGCGGCGGTGGAGGCGGTGGTCCAAGAACTATTACACGTTGCTCCTGCTCCTGCTGTTGGTGCTGCGGCTGTGTCTGTGGCTGCGACTTCGACTGCTGAGATGGAACCTGCAACTGCTGCTGTATGGGCGGAACAGGTAGATATTGCTGAACCAAGGGCTTGATCGGATCCAGGTGGCTGCTTGTGGGCTTGGTGACCGGCGACGAAATAGTAATGCACTGAAACAAATCAACGGGTTCGGGTGAGCAGTTAAGGTTAAGTGTTGTGGTGGGCACAGGTGACTTACTTCCGGTCCCTCGTCGCTACCATCTTCGCACTGGGGTATGCCGTCACAGGCGTTGTAGACAGCGATGCATTCGCCCGTGTGGCAAGTGAACTGGAAGCGACCACAGTGGGTGATGGGAGCTAGAATGGGAAAATGCTAGTCAGTCCCACATTTGAATTGCTACAAGTAAATCCATCCACAACGAACCGCTTTGGCCCGGGGACACCGCCGGCAGAGCCACACCCGATGTGGGGGCAGAGGCAGCCGCCGCTGGTGCTGCTTCCGCTGCCGTGGATACCGTTGGCTTGTCCCGCGCTTCCGGCTTTAGCTTGAGGTTGCTGAGCTCCCACTCCTGCTGCGAGACATTGTTGCTGGGAATGTGCGGCAGTTGGGGTCGGGGGGTGCTGGCCACGTCGCCGGGCGCGGCCTGCGGCTGGGGCGTCAGCACGGCACTCGTGTAGTTTGCGTGCCGCGTAAACTTGCAGTGGAAGTTCTCTGGCGGACCGCACTCGAACAGGTAGCAGTAGCCACCGGCTTTCCGCTCGAAGATGTACACGTCGCATGCGTCCGTCTCGCAGCACAGGCGTTCGCACTCCTCAATGGCCTCCTCCTCGAGCTCGAGGCCCTGTAAGTACTTGCCACCGATCGCCTGGGATTCCCCGGTGCGGATTATCGTGTTTTTGTGGACATCAAAGTGACCTTGTGAAATCAAGTAGTCGAATGAGTAAGTAATAAGTGGTTAATTTTTTGTTCCCTGTAAACGCCTCACCTATGCACACCTCTAGGTCCATCCGCTTGGCCAGATGGTGCACAAACGGAAAGGACTGGGACTGGGGCGGATTCACATTCACATACTCTGTCGCTTGCACTGCGACGAGAAGCAGTGGCAGCGGGAGCAGCAGCGCAGCCAGCGGCAGATTGGAAAACATTTGAAAGGCGTATCAGATATGATCCCCCGATTAGCGATTATCGATTAGCGACTATCCATCCACGATCGCTGATCAGTGATGATGATGGCTGTGGTTAACCAACGGTAACCAATGGTTTTTATCGCCACGCTAGCTAATGGCTCTTTTTGTGGCGGATGGCGGTCACAGTTCACTGGTGGAGAGAGGGAGGGGGCGGAGCGCAGAGGCTGGTCGAGGGCTTGGCGTGTTTACAAAATTTGTCGCTTATTGATTTTCGCGTTTTCCCCAATATGCGAGGAGTTTCACTAGCAGTTGCTTCAACCTCGACACTCAAACGAGCAGAAATTAATATTATACGAGTTTTCACTGCTTCAGTGTATTTTTTCTTGTGGTTTCGGTGCAATTTTTAAAAACGAAACAAAAATACTGCATTCAGCCAAAATGTAAACCAATGGAAAGTCCCAAGCAAATTGCTGACTTTCTTTTCGGGGTGAACTAAAATATAACCCTTAGTCGCGGAAAGCTTTGGGGCTTCTGAAAACAGCTGATAGGGTGGGTTTTTATCGAAAAGTGGATTTTCCCGGGAAGGGGAGAGAGAGAGAACTCACAAGGCATGAGCGCACTTATACATTTTTCAAAATGAACCGAAGGAAAGCTCACTCTCTCCTTTCCAGTCACCATACCATATGGTGCAGCTTTTAACCCCAACCCAACCTTGCAACCTGAGCTTGTAACGTATCCGTATCCTTCCAGATTGGAACAACAATGACAATTCGGGATGTCTGACTTTAAAACAGTTTTTTCGAATGGCAAACATTTCTCAGCAATAAAAATCGATATAAAGCTCTGTCTGTTCGTTGTCCTGCAGGGAGTCTTTAATAATTAGGCATTAGAAAAGGATGAGTTGAGGTGAGGAATAATGCAGGGGATACTATGTTGATAAACTAATCCAGGGGAGACTATTCAAGGAACCCTTTAAGGTCATTAAAAAGATTAATCAATTTGGCTATCTTTTTTAATTAATTATTTGACTAGTCCTAGAAAGCATATTAAGCCCATCGCCAGGGGGGCCTTTTACCAGATTTATATCGACTCCTGGACTATCATTACAACTAAATATCCGGGACGGGACCTCTCATCTGCACAGCTTGACAGTGCATTCTCTGAGCACAGCCGGCGCATGCGCAAGCGCAGGGACCTCTTATACATATCTTTAAAGCGGTCCATGACAACTTGAAAATGTTAATGAAAATAATCGCGTACATCGCCATGCACGTGCACGGTGCACCCCGTTGCCTATTTAAAACACCCGAGCGAACATTGCACAAAAGCCCAAGAAAGGCAAATGAAAAAACAGCGAGCAGCGCCAACCCTCTCGCGGCAGTGCCAACCCCCAGTTAGGAGAATTATTAGCAGAGGAGGGGACGGAGAAAAACCCATTTGGAGCCATAAAGTGGACAAAATACTGGAGTCTGGTAGCAACATAACAACAAGAAAACCCATTGCATATTTCTCGTAGTCGCGTCTCCCCAGCTAGTCAAGTGGGCGTGTTGGAGACGCCCTTTGTATACCCGTACAGTGCACACTTGAAAGAGAGACCCAATTAAGCTTATTCGGTGGAGCGACTGTAAATATTTTGGGATATCTGTGCAAATTGATAACTTTTTTGTTATTCTAAAACTCCATCTTTGCCACGATCCTATTTCGAGTTCGTCCCATTTCAAGTATGCACTGCTCCGAGGATGTACTGTAAGCGCTTTCACATATCCACATATACGTTGGTCTGTCGGTGCTATTGCAAGATTATGTGCATTTTCCATTGCACTGGCTGCAGTCATTGCGATTGCGACCCTTTCGTACCCTGAAGTTGTGATATAATGATATTTTAATGTCATTTCTCTCCCTGTAGATGAACCGTTAGAATCTTGTCCTTTGATGTCAATACTTTAATGCCCTTGCTACCCTTACAGGATATTTCTTTAAAGGGTATCACAGCAGCACCGCTTATATTGCATATTCAGTGCAGTCTCTGCTCTGCTCTCTGGCACTGGCCATGTTAATGCTTTTAATGAAGGACAAAGAAGCAGAGCAGAGTGGTGGCTCTGAACGGAGGGC
Source organism: Drosophila helvetica (assembly GCA_963969585.1). NCBI lineage: Eukaryota > Metazoa > Arthropoda > Insecta > Diptera > Drosophilidae > Drosophila > Drosophila helvetica. The sequence goes on along the minus strand of OZ018402.1, from coordinate 18,014,100 downwards.
GTGGCACATTAGGGGTGTTTGGACGGTTATTACATCCACCTAAAAAGTGATTTGCATTTATTTTTAGAACCCTACTGTATTCGTTTCTGTTGAATTGGTAACGTTCTGCACTTTCGAAGACAATGTTTCGAAGCGAAGAAAAGTTCCTGTCTGGCCGCCCAACTATTTCTAGAATTTTACTTCGTTTTTCCATGTTTCGACATTTTTCCTAGAAAAGTTCATGAGTTTGCATGAGCTTGCGCCTCTCCTTGAATGAGGATTATTGACACAAACAAATGTACACTGCATTGTCTGCATACATTCTTTATACGTACTGTGTACATATGTACATAACTTTCATTTACATTAGGTATTTGTGTGCTACAGATAAATATTTTACAAGCAATGCCCGCATACAAGTGCTAGAATAAATTGAAATCATATTTTTAAATTGCTGAGTTCTTTCCAACTTTTTAAATGGAAAATCCTAGATATCCATACATACATATATCCACATATATCCACATATATCCACAATCCCTGTTCAAGTTTTAGCCGCCAAAAATCTATCCGCGTTTTACGAGAAGCTTCTACGGTCATGCCACAGACGTCGAGACGCCGCGGCTACCTCCAAAGTTCAATAACATAGAAGGGGGGGCAGAAAGAAAGAAATTTACTGAATCCCCATCGTAGGATACCGCCCCTCCAGCCACCTGACAGGACTCGTAAAGCATTTCGGACAAGAGGACATGTGCACGTGCAAGCTGAAAGCTCGTAAATTTCTACGTTTAACGAAATGGAAATTTCACCAGACGCACCACATGGGAGACGAGACAGGAGTGTAGAGCAGTCGCGGAGGGATGGCTAGATGAGGGGGAATATGGAGAGGAACGGCGTCTGGGGTGTGGATGTGACTGACAGGACATGTTGGGGCCCTCGCTCTCCGTTTCCACGTGTGTTCTTCGTCAGACTCGTCTCGTGGCTGATTTTGTTGGTTGGCTTTGGCCTTTTCTCTACAGAACTTGTTCTGTTTTTAACCAGAAAATGTATATTTTTTCTATGGCTTAATCCACCCAAGCCGCTCATTTATGTATATGGTACCAAAAAGCCCAACGACAAACACTCTGAATGAATGAATGAATGCTGTAGCTTGTCCCCACGACAGCAAAACAAACGAGAGTAAACGTTGTGAGCCGCATCTACGGCCGCGGCTCTACTTTATACCCGGTACTCAGTCAGTATATATGCATGTGAGCTTGTTGTAATTTATTACATGTTCGCAAGAGGGATACATTTTGCTTAAGCCAAAAAAGAAAAAAAAAAATTAAATTAAATTTTCGGAGATTTTTATATATTAGATGTTTCCATTTTTCCATTTCCATTTTTTGTTTACATACGTTTTTTACATCTGTTTTTTTGTTCACGTCTTTATCTACTTCCTACATATACATACACGGCTGTGTGCGAGAGAAAGAGGGAATGAGTCTGCGCTTGGAAGGCCACTGAAATTTCGTTTGTTCCTTCTGGCTACACTAATGATCCGATTTGATCCAGATTCAACACTCTGATTGATATGGTAATTATACCAGGTACTCGAAGAGTAAAGGGGTATATTAGATTTGTTGAAAAAATTGATGTGTGTAACACCCAGAAGAAGGCGTTTCCGACCCCATAAAATATATATATTCTTGATCAGCATCAATAGCCGAGTCGATATAGCTATGTCTGTCTGTCCGTCCGTTTTCATTTGCGCCTATAGCTCAGAGACTATAAAAGCTAGAGGAACACAATTTTGTATCCAGACTCCTGTCCGATCACACTGTTAGCCCACTCAAAGGACGAAAATCTGTGGCATGCACAATTTTAAAGATACGAGAAAACTAGAAGATACGAGAAAAACGCAGAATCATAGAGAATGAGCATATCTATCAGTGTGTTGAATCTGGATCAGATGAGATCATAAATATAGCCACATTGAAGAAAACCATTTCGAAATGCATCGTTCCCTCTCGCTCTCTCTCACACACAGGGGTAGGCGCTATGCCTGATCGAATTTTTTGACACCTAGTTCTCAGAGACTATAAGAGCTAGATCAACCAAACTTTCTATCCAAGCTACTGTGATATTAAACCGAGACGAGTTTGTTCCAAAATTTGGCCACTCCCCTTCCGCCCCCACAAAAGATGAAAATCTACAATTTTGAAGTTACGGGAATACCAAAAACGCAGAATCATAGAAAATGACCATATCTATCAGAGTATTGAATCTGAATCAGATCGGATCATAAATATAGTCAGAAGGAACAAATGAAATTTCAGTGGCCTTCCAAGCGCAGACTCATTCCCTCTCTCTCTCTCGCACATAGCCGTGTATGTATATGTAGGAAGTAGATAAAGACATGTAGAAAAGGCAGATGTAAAAAATTTATGCAAACAAATATGGAAACATCAAATAGATCAAAATCTCCGAAAAGGTTCGACTTAATTACTTTTTTCTCTTTTGCCTAAAATTTAATTTGTCCCTTTTGCGAACATGTAGTAAATTACAACAAGCTCACATACATACATATATACTGACTGACTTGTTGGCCAAAAGTAACTTTAATAGAAACAGAAATAGTCAAGTCCATTGAAAGAAACAATCATGAAAGTTTAGGTAATTTGCATAATAAAGGTAAGGAAAGACCTTGGAAACGTTTCTAAAGAGAGCATATTCCTGGCATCGTTCAGACTATATTATAAGCCATGTGGGAATACTAAGTCTTTTAAGGTTTGAATGGAATTCCGACTGTGTTACGTTTATGAACAATTGCACAATATTTTTGGTCTGTACAACTTTTTAGAAGGCAATATCGTATTCCTATATGAAGAACAAATAATACATATAATAACCTTTCTTCATTAGCAATGATGTCGAGCACACTTCTCTCACACCTTAGTCCAAACACTTCTCCTCGTAAAGGCGTTTAGCCAAGCCCCTGAAAAAACCTCGGCACTGATGAACTGCTGGCCCAAAAAGTCATTAATTATATGAAAAAAATAAAATAAAATAAAAGAGAAGAGAAGAAAACTTTCAAATTCTCAGACAGCGTCGCGACTGCCGAACCAATTCTCGGAGCTATTGCCATTGCCACCGGGGAAGGGGAAGTGGCCTAGACAGACGGCCGGGGGCTGGGGGTTGCCCAAATTGAATTAATGGTAAGCATTCGCACAAAAAGCAAAGCGTCAAGGAACCCTCAAGTGCCAGATATTGTGGGGGATGGCGGAGCAGTTACTGCTTAACCACACAACAAATGCGCAACAAGGGGCCGTAAACATGGCTAACAGCACAAGAAATTGACTTCGGGGATGAGCTGTGAGCAGTTAGATGCTGATGGTGTCTCCAGATGAACTCTTGAACTTGGCAGCGGCCAGAGTTCATTGATTGGCCAAAGCCAACCCCGAAGGCAGACGAACGCATGAAAAGGGTCAGAGGATTTTTTTCAGTTTATCATTGTTATTGCATGGTGTGGGTTTACAATATATGGCTATTCAATACTTAGCGCATCAGAATTAGATACACGCAGTGTTAACCACAAGATACAGATCTTGTTTATAAACGCTTTGTGCAACTGAATGAAAGAGGTTGAATTAAGTATTCAAGTGCAAGCGAAATAGTTGAAAAGAATCTAGTCTAAGCACTAATATCATTTCCAAGAGGGACACTCGGTAACGAAAGATAATTAAGACGGTACGATACGTGTTCTGCCAGAGACATTGTCAAAGCCCAACATCCGCTCTGCTTCTCAAATATTTATTTATTGATTTTCTTAAATGTTTCTTGTTCAACTTAACTTTTTCCCTCTCTGACAGACGCCTGTCACATCTGAATGGACCCGCTCCCCTTCCAAGCCCCACCAAGAGCTTAATTGACAGCTGAAAGTTGGATAACAGTGCACTGTTGCGCTCCGACGCTGTTGGGGTGTTTGCTCTGTTGTTGCTCTCTCTGCCGCTTGCTGCTGTCGGAAGCACTCTCTGTTCTGTTTTCAAGTTTACGGTCACTCGCACTCGCAGTGCACGGAGCTTCTAACCCTCCACATTCCCATAAAGGATATTCATAGCTAATCAATATAAGGTTGAAACCAGCATACTCTTATATTAAAGGGAGCCAGCAAATCTTAGCACAGAACAAAATCTTCGTTCGCGCTCGGGCAGCGATTGTATAGATTTGGGACCATCTTTAGCTTAGATTCACCTGCACCAAATAATTGGATATATGTATGTACATATTCGACCTCACATGATAATGTTCGCTGATACACGGCACAGCTGTTAGATGGCTAATAAACGATCACCCAGGCAACCGATTTCAATTCACTCATGGCTCACAGATTCAATGCCAACCGACGCCAAGTACCAGACCAATTTACCCATGCAGTACAGATACTTGTCTAGCCTCGCGTCCAGCTGGAGGGTCGGAGCTATAAGCTAACCCACTGGGAAGGATCTGGGAAGACCAAACTCTGTCTAGGCGGCGCATTCCCAGAGAAAACATAAAGACTCGGCGAATGGCCACAAAATATACCGTATCCTCCACTACAATTTGTTCAAATTAAGTAAGAGTTCTTTATAAACAGGGAAATTTCGGATGTATGTATTTATTTACATTTATTTTTACATTTTCTCATAGGCAAAGTATATCTACATATGTATCTACCATTTATTTCTGTTTGGTCCAAGCGAGTTCAATTGAACGAACGTCATTATCTCGAGCTCCGTTTTTTTTTGTTTTTTTTTTGGAAATGTTAAAACCCTAAGACCAAATTTTATTGAGGTCCCGGGGTAGACAGCATTATGGAAGGTGGCTGTGATAATCAACATGTGTTACCAAAGGTGATTGGCAAGTCAATAAATCTACAGATCTCGAGTCTCCCAAGCCTCCCAGCTTGACTTTGTCTACAGAAACCATTAAACCAAAAACAAAATAAAACTATAAAAAACCAAAAAGGGGAGAATCGAATTATATTTCAAAAGCTATGCTAGTAGAATCATCGTAGCCCATCATGTGGGCCTGTCATCCGCCTCTACTGGCCACGCTCCACTCATCATTAATCGCTCCATGGTAGGCCCTCAAATCAACGCGTTTGGCCCACTGAAAGCTGGTAGTCTCCGGCAGCCCCGGAGAGATTTCTGGTTCTCTCTCGCGCTGTTACTCTCGCAGCGATGTTGGGGCAGCTGACTTTCGTGTGTATCCGCCAGACACTTTTCCGTTTGCAGTTTTAGTCTTTCACCACCGGCTGCGCGTGCTACACTTGAACTGCCAGCTCCGTTCCAAAAGCTCCTGAGCTCCACGCTTGCCGCCTCATAAACAAACAGTTAGACAATCTCTCTGCGTCCCGCGTGTGAGTGTGTGTGAGTGCTTGCTGGTTGCGTTTTGTTGCTGCCACACGGTCGCCCTCATTGTGCTCTGGTGCAAATGAAAATTTCATTGAGCAGAAAGTCGCAACAACGGAAAAGTGGAAAAGCCTAAAGCGGCAGCGACTACAGCAGCTGAAGAAAACAAATAGAAGATCTCCTCAAGTGAAATTTCTGACTAATAACAATTGAAAACAGAAATCCAATCGAATTTGAAAATAGACTAGGCCATAAGGATCGCTGGAGCATTGCCAAAAAGTAAATTTTATTAAAATCTTAAGCGGATATTAGTGCTTTAATATTTCCAATTGAAAATACATTTTTTTGTATTTAAATGCTTATAGCAAACTATAGACTGTAGGACCTATACAAATTTCCCACAGAGGCTGTGCGCTCAGAACTTTCCTCCCAGCCGAGAACCGGAAAACAGTTTTACCTTTTTTTTTTTGTTCTGTTCATACTCGTACTCGTACACGAGTCTGCCCGGTTGGCTGGCCAGTCGAGTGGATCTCAGCCGGTCAAGCGTCGAGGAGAAGCGTGCCTGTCGCAGCCACCTGCTGTATCCCAGACCCAGTCTCAGGTCCCATCCCATCCCCAAACATCGCGGTATAGCCACCGGCATAACCTAAGCCACCAGCAGAAACCAACGAGCGGTGTGTGCGTGTTGAGCAGTGGAATTTTATGCAGTGGTTGCTGCCTCGTTTATTATTAACGTTTTTATTTTCTGTTTTTCTACGATATTTACAACTTTATATGTGGGACTTTTATTGGCAGGGAAGGGTGGTCTGCAGTTGCTGTTTCTGTTGCCGCTTCTGGCCACGCACTCAGCGGAACGTAACGAAACGCAACTACGCTTCACGCTTCCACTCCCCAGGTCCCAGTGGCGGAGCTGGGACTGGGACTGTGACTGGAACAGGGGATGGGGCAGAACATGCTTCAATTGCTATTAGCATCGGCCAGATAGAGATTCCGTGTTGGCCAGCAAATCAAATGCACCGATGTCCGAAGATATTGCAATGTCGTGGGGGCAGAGTGAAGACTGGCTATTCGCTGAATGAACATCCATTGGCGTGCCTTGTTTACATCTTCTGGGAAGAGAAGTTCTTCTAGCAGCTACACACATCCAGAGATACGAGATACTCGTACTTGAACGAGTGTGTAATTCTGTTTAATTGACTTTTTATCAGTCGCAGACTCGCTTTTGCTCAGCATTTTACTCATTGGATGCCACATATATATGTATACATTCGTATAGATAGGTATTCATACATACATACATACATATATACGCGTACTCCTTAACGAAATTTTCGCCCAAGTATGTCGACAGCTGTAGTTTCCTCATGTTGTGACTGCTGTGTTTTGCAACCTGGTTTTATTCGCAGTCATAACATTTTGCGCCGCTTGTGTCTAATCACTGTGCAGTGCCAGCAAAAACACAAGCCGCACAAGATACAGATACATACAGATACGAGATACATCGAGTATTGGACACACAACGCTTAATTCTGACATGTTTGCATATTTTTTTATTTTTGCCTTTGTCTTCTCAATCGATATGTTTACAGGGTGCTGGGTTCTGGTGGCGGGGATGGGAACATGTCAATGTTGCAGCTGCACCAACTCACAAACAGATACAGAAACCGATAGAGATAGAGATACGTACGAGTATCTTGAACGCCTAATGCACGTTCTGCGGGCGTATCTCTGGGAGTCCCTACCCCCTCGCCCGCGTCATGAATCTGACTTTGACCTCATCTCTGATTCTATTGTTCGGGCCGACTCGACTCGACGCGAGACATTCCCGAAATCAATTTAAAGATACGGCTTTTATTTATCCGTTTACTTGTTGAAATTCAGCTGGCTGATACTGGTTGGCCGATTGAGATAGACGCTTTGTCTTCTTCGGGTCTGCCCCGAAGGCCTCTACGAGAAACTTCCTCACTTCGGGAATAGATCATGCGATGAACTTGAATCTGGCAAGCCAAATGGTTAAACGGTCATAAATAGGGTCTGTATCCAAACATTTGAAAACACCCTGTGGAGGCCAGAAATAGCCTACGAAAAACAAACAAGAAAAATTCGGGTGAAAAACATCATCCATAAAGCAAACGTAACTTCCTAAATGTCTCTTTCTGGCGATTTCGTCAAACAGATTAATAAGCAATTTTCGTTGTGTTTCGCTCTGTTCTCTTTACGGGTTTCGCGTTTCGGGGTTTTTTTGAGGTAGAGGACGACGTGTTTGGCATTAATGATATCTGCAAACACGGAGCTATATCTGCCAACGGAAATGTTCAAGTATTATATGTACGCTCGTTCAAAAATGAAAAGTAACGGAAGACTCGTGTGTTCGGCAGGTGGGGGATGCAGCAGGTATGAAGAGGGGGAGGTGCAGATATTTTGACCAGGCTCTTTGCGAGTCGAGTGCTGGGATATGCTGATGTGCATATCGAACCTTTGCAATGAATTCAATTATTTCTGAAACTAATAGTGATAAATGATTGTTCCCTTCAGTGGGTGTCTTTAAATTGAACTCAGAGTGGCGCTGTTAAGAGTAGGTTTTGATATATCTGAATCAGTTAATATGTATGCACAATTTTCTGAAAATAAGTTATGTATGTATAAGCCCCTATGAATGCCTATGGAGAGCACATTGAATTGAACTCTAACCCAATGCCGACAGCTGGCAATGAACGTGGACATGGGCAGAGGCTGTCTGCAGCTGTAAAGCTGCACTTGTAAACACCATTTATAGTATATTGTTGCTATAAATGTATGTATACATAGTATGTACATGCATGTAGTATTTGTACCGATAGAGGGGGCGGGGCGTTGTGTCAATGTTCGCAGCTCGTTGAATATTTTTGCGTTGCCCAGAACCACTGCTGTACGAGTACTCGTATGTGATTCGAGGCAATCACTAATAAGTTCCCAACGGGGGAAGGGCATAAGGTGGGAGCAATGTAGAGCGTCAGTCCTCGTGCGTTTTGCTTGCGATCCCAGGGATTTCACTCCTCCACCTGCCTGTGGCCTGTTCCCATTGTTCCTAGCGGTTGATTTATCACAACTTTGGTTATTTATAGATATTTATGTATTGACACGCAGGCTCACGGGAATGTTCATGTACATTTTATGATAGCTGTGCTCCTTTCGGTTTCATAGAACCCCATCACATCATTTTTTGGGCCAATTGGAACTGTCTGCACTGCACTTTCCCGATATCTCGTTTGGCAGTATCGTGGCCAAGAATGAGACTTCGAATGGCTCAAAAAACGCACAGCTGGAGTAAAAACGAGGGGAACGTTGTGAGCCGCGTCTACGCCGCGGCTCTACTTTATACCCGGTACTCAGTCAGTATATATGTATGTGAGCTTTTTGTAATTTATTACATGTTCGCAAAAGGGAAAAATTTAATTTTATCCAAAAAAAAAAATTTAAGTCGAACCTTTTCGGAGATTTTGATCTATTAGATGTTTCCATATTTGTTTACATAAATTTTTTACATCTGCCATTTCTACATGTTTTTATCTACTTCCTACATATACATACACGGCTGTGTGCGAGAGAGAGAGGTAATGAGTCTGCGCTTGGAAGGCCACTGAAATTTCATTTGTTCCTTCTGACTATATTTATGATCCGATCTTATCCAAATTCAATACTCTGATAGATATAGTCATTTTCTATGATTCTGCGTTTTTGGTTTTAACGTATCTTCAAAATTGTAGATTTTCATTTTTTGTGGGGGCGGAAGGGGGCGTGGCCAAATTTTGAAATACACTTGTACTGACGTGATATCACAGGAGCATGGATAGAAAGTTTGGTTGCTCTAGCTCTTATAGTCTCTGAGATCTAGGCGCTCATCTGGACGAATGGGCACAGCGCCCAACCCTGTGTGTGAGAGAGAGCGAGAGGGAACGATGCATTTCGAAATGGTTTTCTTCATTGTGGCTATATTTATAAGTCGATATGTTCCAGATTCAACACTCTGATAGATATTGCTATTCTCTACGATTCTGCGTTTTTATTTTTCTCGTATCTTTAAAATTGTGCATGCCACAGATTTTCGTTCTTGGAGTGGGCGGAAGGGGGCGGGGCGAAATTTTTAAATACACTTGTAACAGTGCGATAGGACAGGAGTCTGGATACAAAATAGTGTTCCTCTAGCTTTTATGGTCTTTGAGCTATAGGCGCTAATGAAGACGGACAGACGGACAGACGGACGGACAGACAGACATAGCTATATCGACTCGGCTATTGATGCTGATCAAGAATATATATACTTTATGGGGTCGGAAACGCTTCCTTCTGGGTGTTACACACATTAATTTTTTGCACAAATCTAATATACCCCTTTACTCTTCGAGTACCGGGTATAAAAATTATGTCCCATCCCACAGAAACAGGCAGTGAAACGATATCCAATTGTGGCATACTTTTGTTCTCATTTGGTACAATCTCACACCCTAATATACAGATTACCTCAAATACATTTCCGTTTTAACCAGGCTCACATTTTAAAATGTTATTATTCTCTTTAAGGTTATCATCTGTCAGCGGCTCCTGTGGCATTTTGTCTATATCTTGCCCAGTCTCTCCTCCACTTTTCTCGGCGCGTTGCAAAATATCGGTCAGTGCGGTGGACTCTCAATGACAAATTCCATCTATTTATAAACCCACCAAAACTTTTATTCCACTCGCGCCCATCATTCAATTGGAATTCTGACACCTATCCGAGCGTTTTCACAGTCTCCACGACGCAACCTCCCAGAGAGCCAAGAGCGACACAACAGTGCGCAAACAATAAATTAGCCAGAAAATATTGCACAATGCCTGGAAAAATAGTATAGTCCATTGTATTTTATTTGATTTGTTCCGCCCCGAAAAGCACGGCAAGTAGGCCGCCAGAGTAGAGTTTACCGAGACTTCGAGTACCAAGAACTCTTGGCCGGAGTCGGCAAACATTTACCGAAGGTAATTTGTCTAGGAAAAGCATTTTGCGTGTTATTTTTCCATGACAACTCGGTTTTGGCAGTTGCCCAGTAAGCATTTTGAATATGCCCATATCTTGGCCCTGTCTCTGACTCTGGCACTTGTAAGGTCAACAACCGCTGTCTGGCTACTTGGCTGCCTGCTGCCTACTGCCTAAGCTCGGAATGGCTACTTGACTTCTTCGCATCTTCGTGGATATCGTAGGTGTTTTCTCCAGTAATTATTTATCCATAATGTTGCCTCTTAGAGCATTTTATGTGATTGTTTTTTGTTTTTTCCTTGTTTTTGACCCCTTTTCGGAGCTACAGAGAAAAAAACCTCAAATGAGGCTGGCCAAAATGAATTAGCAATAAGCAATAATATTAAAAGAACCAAACCAACATCCCGAAAAAGACGGTTTTCGACTTACTCCCTCCAAAAAATGAGTCAGCCTGAGACATCCAAATGAGGTGATGAGGTTGATTGCTCAATAGGGAACCCGAGAACTTGCATGGCTTTGTTTTTTCTCAATATACATAATGTACATAATTATTGAACGGTTGCTGGATCAGCTTTTTATTTAACGCTGGTATAAGTACATACCTACATTTTCGTATAATTTCATAAGATCTTGGTTAATGATATTTACATATGTATGTACATATGTTCTCTCAGAACTCGGATCATTGTGCTTTTGCTGTGTTAGATTATGTTTTGTACAACTCGATTAATTGACATTTTTCAGCTTCATAGAATCATATAGAAATTAAAAATTGTGGAGAAAATTCCAAGACCTCTAATACATCGTACATATGTATCTAGAATCTATACCGATGTACATATCTTTATCTGCGTAGATTGAGATCCAACTATCAGCGACTGATATCGCTTATTTCAGAGATTCCCTTGCCACATTAGTTCTAAAGAAATTAAAGACCAATTAATGTCCAAAAAGCTCTTCAGGATGAACGAGTGACAGACCCCTGCTCAACTGGGGATAGAATCAATCCCCTCTAATCAATAACACCCTAGTCAGCAGTGTCCACATATAAAAAACGAGGGGGAACGTTATGAGCCGCGTCTGCGCCGCGGCTCTACTTTATACCCGGTACTCAGTCAGTATGTATGTATGTGAGCTTGTTGTAATTTATTACATGTTCGCAAAAGGAAAAAATTTAATTTTAGCCAAAAAAAAACAATTTAAGTCGAACCTTTTCGGAGATTTTGATCTATTAGATGTTTCCATATTTGTTTACATACATTTTTTACATCTGCCATTTCTACATGTTCTTATCTACTTCCTACATATACATACACGACTGTGTGCGAGAGAGAGAGGGAATCAGTCTGCGCTAGGGAGGCCACTGAAATTTCATTTGTTCCTTCTGACTATATTTATGATCCGATCTTATCCAAATTCAATACTCTGATAGATATAGTCATTTTCTATGATTCTGCGTTTTTGGTTTTCCCCTATCTTCAGAATTGTAGATTTTCATCTTTTGTGGGGGCGGAAGGGGGCGTGGCCAAATTTTGAAATACACTTGTACTGACGTGATATCACAGGAGCATGGATAGAGAGTTTGGTTGCTCTAGCTCTTATAGTCTCTGAGATCTAGGCGCTCATCTGGACGAATGGGCACAGCGCCCAACCCTGTGTGTGAGAGAGAGCGAGAGGGAACGATGCATTTCGAAATGGTTTTCTTCATTGTGGCTATATTTATGAGTCGATCTGATCCAGATTCAACACTCTGATAGATATTGTCATTCTCTACGATTCTGCGTTTTTAGTTTTCTCGTATCTTTAAAATTGTGCATGCCACAGATTTTCGTCCTTGGAGTGGGCGGAAGGGGGCGGGGCGAAATTTTTAAATACACTTGTAACAGTGCGATAGGACAGGAGTCTGGATACAAAATAGTGTTCCTCTAGCTTTTATGGTCTTTGAGCTATAGGCGCTAATGAAGACGGACGGACGGACAGACGGACAGACGGACGGACAGACAGACATAGCTATATCGACTCGGCTATTGATGCTGATCAAGAATATATATACTTTATGGGGTCGGAAACGCTTCCTTCTGGGTGTTACACACATTAATTTTTTGCACAAATCTAATATACCCCTTTACTCTTCGAGTACCGGGTATAATAACCACAAAGGAAATGTTGAATGTATATTAATTGGCCATGTTGTTCAGTTGGTTCTCCCCTGACTGAATATACTTCAAGATTGCATGAATCAGCGTCATCTGTGGGTTATCAGTGGCTGCTTCGGTGCCTGTAATGCCTCGATTTATTCAAATGAGGCTGTAACTCAAATAATGGTTTTTTATTTATTTTAATATAGCTTAGCTGATAAGCCGCCAGTTGAATAACGCGATTAATGAGCAATATTCATGTTTACATTGTAAACCAATATCGGTACACCAAAGCTGATGTCATGCCATGGAACTGAGCCCAAGTTTAGTTTCTCTACAAGATCAGCCTGGAGTTTTTAAAGGTTCTTCGACAGAAAATATTTCTAAACTGGATTTCAGGTCTGACTTTCTGGACAGACTTTTCTCATATTTTTTTTTTAGTTTTACAAGCAGCGAGCCGCTACTCATTCGCGCGAGCATTTGCATAAACAAACGCTGTCTCTTTGTTAGTTTTATTTCGTAGGCTTCTTAGCATAAAAGCGTCACATTTCTTTTTTCCCTTTATGTTGCATATCCACGAGCACGAGCATGGTACGGTATGTGAAAATGTCGGCTTGAATGAATCTCTGAGAAGAACTGAAAAGCCGATTCACAGATATAATTAGTATCGACCGTTTCTTCCTATATGCAAACACATCATCCAATTCATATGTAGGTTAATGCCATGCTTAGTCTGGGACCGACTCTATGAACTGGTTTTTTTCAGATTTGGTGTCTTATGATATTTATTTCTTCCCATTTTTCTCTCTCACTCGTGCTCTGATCAATGCAAAATGGGATGAGTGCTCTTTTGCGTTGGCTTGAGTAGGTGTAGGGACCAAATAGAAAATGGAACCCCAGTCTGGATTGTGCATTCTGTCATTAGCGCAGTTTAGAACTTCTCAATTCGCACAATAATCAGAACATTTTGGGAAAAGTTGGCTAAACCATTACTAACCATTATACCCGCTGTTGGCAATCACTCAAAATTCAGTTCGATACTCGTATTTTCTAGCTCAATCTCGAATCGCGTGCTTGGCAAGTGTTTTAAATGCCGTATGATGTATAATTAATATCTATAATTACCTTGAAATTAGCATGTATTTTCTGTACTCGACGTTTGGCGCCTGCCCAAAAACGTTATTTTAATTTTGGGAGCCGGCAGACTCCCAAAAGGCCTTTCTGGAATGGCGACACAAGCGATTTTCATTTATTTGGCCTTCTGCCATACTATCGTATGGTTCTCAAATGCAAGTCCATTTGGATTGGTTCGTTTCGAATTTGATCCGATTCAAAATCTACTCAAATTTCCTGTTTTAATTTCATAGTTCATCATTTGCAGGCACAAAAGGGGCAAAAGCCCTTGTGTTACACAGTATCTGATTAGCCAGATCCAATGGATAATGCCCTGTTCGATAATTGTTTCTGGCTTGATTTTGTAACGAATTAGATGCGGAACCCGCGAAAGGGTGGAATATAGTCAGTCTACTATGTGACTCCTGGGACGAATCTAGGACTAAGTAGTTCAAGCCCGTATGAAATGCTTCTGTGGCTCATTTAATATCCCATTCCGTGTCCTAGACTGTAGCCATCGCTGAAATATTAACGTTGACGTTTCAGTTGGATGTGTGGGACGATTAGTTATAGCCCGAGCAAGGGGTCTGAGTCTGCGGACAGATGCCAATTTACATTCTTAATACAAGCCGCGGATCGATACGCCATCAGCCATGGGTTTCGTTAAAATCGAATCGATTTGAAAAGCATGAGACCATTCAGAAAATTGCGGTGGCATGCAACAGAAATGGATTCGTGCTCGGGCTCGGGCTTGGGTTCGGCTGGTGGTTCTGTCCAGTGGCTCTAATTTCCTTTCTCAAACAAAACAAATAGAAAGGAAAAGAATTACATAAGTGAAATCGGCAGCCAGCCCAGGCCCCAGGCTGGCGCTGTTGGCACCCCGGCCACACGTGGGAAATATTCACCACCGATTCCGGAAGTTTCTGCAACGCTGTGCCGTGGTTGGGCCTCTGCTGATACAATTTTATTCGCAGCTACCTTATACTTATGTGTATATGTGTATACTAAATGTACTTTGTTGTTGTTTTTCTGGCCGCTGAACATGCAACATGTTGCATGTTACAGCCGCATTGTTGGAGCCATTTCAACATAATATTTATGCAAAGCCCCAGGCCCGGCCCCGGCGTCAGATGTGGCAAGCAATAATAATAAAGGTACTCGTGCAATTTACCTTTGTATTCCGCCCACCTCAGCCACATCCCATCCCCACCGTCTCATACTTGATAATCTTCGGTCAAATAGTTTTTGCTCTCGTTTCTTCAGAGTTTGGGAAAATCTGTGGAAATTCCTCAGATACATATCTCTCTGGGGTAGTCAACATAATTTATTAGATTCCACAATTTACGTTGCCGCTCCAAACCATTTCATAGCTAAGCGTTGTAAGACTTTTTCAAAATCGATCAAATACGATACCCCGTTTCCCTTCCTCAGGCACACTCTGTCTCAAAATCAGTTAAACTATTTCAACAAATTACTCTAGTCCTTTGCACAGTTTTTTCTAAAATGATCAGTGAATCCTGGGGTCAATTTGGACATATTCTCAGCAATGAAGATACATTATCCCAAATTTGGTAGTCGGGGCTATGATCTAACAGGTGTATTTCTATCGGATCCGCAATAGGCCAAACGGATCCACTCATATAGCTTCATTTAGAACCATTTGCGGAGCAGGGCCCTAGGAAAAACGAAATGCTCGCGGAGCTCCCCTAGGGGAAATCTCCCATTACGTACGAGTATATAGCCCATTCAATCCACTTGGATTCCTACTCCTCTCCGCCTTCCAGCCGGCTGCTTGACATGAGAGTGACAAGTTAAACGTCCGTTTCATAATTGTTTATCAGATTTCGCACGGGGAAAAGATAGCGTCAGCGGAGTCGGGCATTGTTTCTGTATTTTTAGCGGTGAATGCGGAAAAATCTCAGCTAATGCTCGCCCATAGCTTCCCCTTCATGCCAGATGGCGATGCCCTGCCATTTCAAAATACCTCAAAAACCATACAAGAACACAAAACAGAGAACTATTTCAATAGTCGACAACTCGACTTGGTTAAGACTTTTGTGTGCCAAATGGGGAATTTCGAAGCTCTGATTTCGGCATTTATTTGTGGGCCTGTGAGGTGGCAAGTGGGGCAAGAATACAAACGTGCGTCAGGTAGCGCGGGCTTGGTTATCCTGGTGCCTGGTGTCTGGAACGGTGGCCCGTCCTCTGTTTCTATTGACATTTGGGGGTTGACCTTTATTTTACCTTCTTCCTGGTGCGGCTGAAAGGCGACAAATATGGCCTCAAATGAAAATATCTATAAATAATAAGCTGCGGAAATTGGAAGCACATATTTAATTTTTGATATTAACGAAAATGTCTCTTATGTACATATGTACACAAATACGTATGTATGATAATCATTTTAGTGGGTGATTTCCCAAATTGATTATTTAACTTACGCTAGTGGTTGACTTTCCAACATAAATATTCGGGGAGCGTAGCCACCGGCTTACTGAGGATTTACACTTGCATCTTCTGTGTTATATGTATGTATGAATGTATGTACATGATGAGATTATGGGCCAGTTCTTCTTCATTTGAAATTATCAATTGGTTGAATTAACTACAAGGTAATTAATTAACTTTTCTGGTACTGAATATTATTATTTAGGGTTAAAAGCGTTTAAATGTGACCGAGCTATTTTATATAGCCATATCCCTAGCAGAGCGATGACAGAAGAGATTATAGATAGCATATGTGTATGTTTATTTGTTATGTTGTTATGTTTTACTTATTAAATTTCCTCTGGTGCGGTTTCACTATGAACGGGTGTTGTCAGTTACAGCATACATACATAAATATGTACAATATTCTACGTACACACACACACACAGAAGTGAAATGTCAGAAATCAGAGAACCGTACATTTCAGGTTAATTTAATAAACTGTTGAACGTATTATATATGTATTAAGATATACATATATGTGTATGCATGTATATGTGCGGGCGAGAGAGTGACTAGGACCAAGCCGTGACATGTGATCAATTATTCCTGTTCGCATTTCATCGGGGCATAGATAAAGTGCAGTAAATACATACATGTACATACGTACATGCATATGTACATTTAATGTAGAATGGAATACATGAATCAGACTCATGACTCACTTATTCGGGAATTCGGAGAATGCCTTTAGGCCCAGAAACGGGTCCCAGTCTCAGTCTCAGCCGTTTTCTCATCCATAATCCGATGGCCGAGTCTGAGCTCTTGTGGAAGAGATATGGGTGTGACGCATGCGGAAAGTTGAACTCTGGTGGTGGACCCGGGCCCACAGTGAATTCGAAAACTCAATTTGAAACAATCATCCATCCAACCATTTTCTAACCAATTGTCTCGCTCAATCTTCCAACTGTTTTCCTCAATTACAGGCAGCGCCAATTAATTAAGGTTCAATAAACGAAGCCGAACGAAATCAAAAGAAAAATGCAGTGCGGCCTAGAGATGAACGACTGTGAGCGATCCCCCAACCGGACAAACCTACGCGTCAACTTCAACGAGAAGGGGGCCGAGGTAAAAGAGCGCAGGGAGAAGTTCCTCACTGCCAAATACGGATCGCATCAGATGAGCCTCATCCGCAAGCGCCTCGCTGTGGAGATGTGGCTCTACGACGAGTTGCAGAAGCTCTTCGATCCGCCGGTAAGCATATACGGACTAGCACAAAATCGTAATTAATCATACATTTTCTGACTAACATCTAACTTATGACCCCAGAGCGAGGCCATTGATGTGGACATTGACGAGATACTGGACATGGACACAGACGACATAAGGAGATCTCATCTTATAGTGAGTATGCCCGCGTCTATCCGTTTCTCTGATGCTTATGTATTTTGTGATTGTCTCCTTTCACAGAGGTTATTGTCAGTCTGCAAACGCCCGCAATCGGACATATCGAAGTTCATCAGCGACCTGCTGGATCGCGCAAAGACACTGTAAATCTGTAGCCCCTCGATCACTCAGCAGAACTACACATACAGCATGCAGACAATGTGCAACAATAAATAATTAGGAACCGAAGTTTAGCCAGAAAATCAAAGAACAAGGAATTCAGCTACACATGTTTACCCGTTTACCCGTTCGGAACTTGTCTTGCTTTATGTGTTCTGTTTACCTTAGTTGATAGTTCGGATCTTTTCGCTGACTTATTTAAAGATGTGTCTAATTTAAGTCACAGATAACCAGATCGCTAGCCCTAAGCTTATGAACGTGAATTCATCAATTTTGTGATGAAACATAATTGTTTTAATAAAAGAATGGCCTGAAAGCAAACCAGAATGTTAAGCTAAAATGAAGCAAGGCCTGTTTAGTGAAATTAAGAATTTTGTGCTCCATTCTTGAAGAAAGATCATCCCCTTCGCGAGATTGGGCCTCACACTCTGGTTGTTTGCTAAGTTAGCCCGTATGTGCTTTGTTCAATCGATTAAAGTACTACTACATCGTGTATCTATTAAATATTAAATACAAAAAAGAAAAAAACAAATAATTTGGTGAGCACCGGCTCGGTTCTTGTAACGTAGTCGATCACCAAGACAAAGATGTCAGCTCAGGTTCACTGCCAAAACGTGGAGTAGGGAGGAAAGCTTGTGTGCTGAGTCGCTAATGCAGATACGAACAACTAAATAACTATTTAGTGCAGAAACACAGTAAAGCCTGGCAAAAAGGAATTTTAATCACGTTCTCTTGAGACGACCGAAACTGAAGACAAAGCGGTTCTATAGTGGCTAGTATTGTAACTTTAGTAGAGCCGATTTGTGTTTTCGAGATCCAGAGACCCATAGATCTAGAGATGCAGAGATCAAGGTCGATAGCTAAACCTCACTTTTAAGCAAAATGACACGAAATCATTTCCATAATTGTAAATAAATATTTCAGGAACAGCCCCCATCACAGCATAAACAATAGACTTGAATGAATAATCAATACCCTACAATTTGTAAATACCCTTGATAAAGCATTGACTTGGCCCTTCTTCGCTCCATGAGTACACCTAAATATTTGTAGTAGTTTCTAGTTATTCCCCATCAATCAACAGCTAACGTAAAAAGTATTTTATATGTGCTCAACATGGCAAAAGAAGAAATGGGCGGAAGCTGTAGCGCATAACTACGAAGCAATTTTAAGCACATATAAAATTATAGCTGGAAATCAACACACAGACTACGCCACTTCTTCTCTCTATCAGAATCAGATCTGAAAAGTATTAGAAACTCCTCTAAAAATGCTATTTGCATACTATTAAAACAATTAATCATCGCATATTTCCATTTGGGTGCTCAAAATAACACAAACATAACAGTCTAGGCATTCTTAGCATTAAAACATTCAAGCATAAACTTAATCACAAACCTAATTCTCATTTTTAAATTAACCATTGAAGCACACCCATACTCTCATTCGATTACGCACGCTATATGAGATATAAGACACACTATAAGGAGAGCTAAAGGAAAATATTTATAAAACGCAAATGAAGAGTTTACAATAAAAATTTGATTGCTTTAGACAAACAATTCTGTAGTTTTTTTTATTCAAATTTAAAACAAGAAATACAATTCAAACTGCTAAGACGGCCGCATTTCAAATTCCGATTTCTGCCGCCAACTATCGATACACACACCATTCAAAAGCCAAGATTCGATCAAACCAGGCACCTCCGATTTGCTTCCCCACTTCGAAAGCAGATGGGCAGCAGGTAGATGGAACCATAGAACAGGACGGGGCACCGTTTGACTTCGATCCTGGATCGACCGGACCCTCCGACTGCCCTATGTCTACCAAGGCGACAATGCTCCGATTGCCCCGCCGGAGAATCCGAGCCGGATGTCATGATAGCTTGCATTTTTGGGTTTGCCAAAACGGATCCAGCGCTGGAATCGAATGACCTGACATTCATTGAGCTCCGAGTAAACAATTCCATCTTTTGGGAACATTAAAATGCGTTTGGACTTTTTTAGTAACGATTAATGTAATCTCTTCAGGGTGTGCTCGAAGGCGACTTTACAATATACATAAGTATGGAAATATATTGGGAATTATGCATAGTGGAATTGTCGAGCCCTGCCTCAACGTGGAAATCGAATCGGCAATTGGGAATATCATTTAGGTGACTAAATGAGCAGCTTAAAGTACAAGTAGTCTTAATACTAACAAAATGTAATACCTTTAGAAGATAATGTGCAATACAATGCATCCGCCCCAAGAGTGTTCTAGACTCTGGATAATTTAATTCTTATTTGATATGAAAAGTGGTACCTGCTACCACAGGGATGGGATGATGGAGAAACGTGAGATGTTGTACTACTAGATACAGAACATGTTTCTGGTAATTTAAAATAAATAACGACTCCACTAGAAGATACTAGATAATGATGAGCAAAATGTGATAAGGCATGGAATGCAAACGGGTCCAGAATAGCATCGAATCCCAAAAGTTGAGAAAATCTGCAGAGAATTCGGGAACCGATACACATTCCTTGTGTAAATATGCGGGACAATTATAGTCGATGGCCGAAACGTAAGCTCCTTAAATTTAAATGAACTCTTCGGTGCAGACCTCTTCCTCGTTATCGACATAGTCGCCGCACACCTCCTCCTGGCAGCCCACGTCCATGTCGGCAAATTCCTCGTAATACATTTCCGAGTCCATAACGGTCTCTCGCTCGGAAGCAGAAACACTGGGCTCGCAATCATCGGCCTCTGGCACCGACTCTGGCTCGTCTACTTCTTCCTCCTCCTCTTCAAGATCTTCCTCCTCTTCGGGATCCTCCTCGTCCTCGCCAGTGGAGTCCATGGCTGGTACCTGATGCTGTTGATGCTGCTGCTGCTGATTCATCTGCTGCAGCATCGACTGAACGCGCTGCATGTAGGCCTGCTGCTGAACCTGGCTGCACTTGCCATCCAACGGAGCTGCTGTTGGCATCGCAGTTTGCTTTATGTTGTCCAAGAGAGCTGCATGCTGGCTGGTCACGTGCAAGGAAAGGGCGGTGGCGTCGGCGTGCAACGAACCGCAGACAATACACACCAGAGTCTCGTGCCGCTGCATGGGCACCGGAGTATACGCCACCCCTGGGACGCTGTCTGCTCGATTGTGGCTCTGGATGTGCTTATTCAGATATGCCTGCTGGCTGTAGGACTTGCCGCAGATGTGGCAGGGAAATGGCTTCTCGCCAGCATGGATCTTCATGTGAACGCTGAGGCTGGAGGCCTGGGTGAAGCATTTTTCGCACAGCTTGCACTGGAAGGGCTTTTCACCGGTGTGTATGCGCATGTGTATGTTGAGGCTGCCCGACTGGGTAAAGGAGCGATCGCAGAGGGAGCAAGTGAACGGCTTCTCACCCATATGGTTTTTCATATGCTGAACCAGCTCGGAGCTGACGCGAAAGGCCTCGCGGCAAATGGCGCACTGGTAAACCAGCTCCTGGGTGTGCATTCTCATGTGCTCGTCCAGCAACGCCTCCGCCTTAAATTCCCTCTCGCACTCCGGACATGCGAATGTCTCCGTTGGTGATGTGTGCGTCTTCTGATGCAGCAGAAGCGAGGTGTAGTTTACGAATCCTTTGTCGCACTGCACGCACTGATGCGGCTTGCGGACGGCATGGGATCGCATGTGGACCATTAGACTGCTGGACTGGGTGAACGCCTTCGGACAGATCTCGCACTTGTACGGCTTTTCGCCACTGTGGATCCTTATGTGCGTGTTGAGACTGCCAATGTGGGTGAAGGTCTTTTGGCAAATTGAGCATTGGAAGGGCTTGTTAGTGATGTGCGATCGCACATGCTTGGAGAGATCGCCAGCATTGGGGAAGCTGGCCTCGCAGTGGGAACACTGGAAGCATTTCTGCGCCGCTGGATTCGCGGCCATGGCAGAGTCCAGCATGGGATTGTTCGCCTTGCTGCGACGACCGCGCCGACGTTTGATGGGAGCAGGCTCCAGGGATATGCTCATGGGCGGAAGCGGTGGTGGAGGCGGATGGGGTTGGGGTTGGCTCACGGGCGTACTGACAGGGGTTATGCTCATGGATGGTTGCAGTAGAATAATCGACGTGGACTCCCGAGAATCTGCCATTTGCAGATGGAATTCATTTGGATGCGGTCCGGCAAGCAGGCACCTCATGGGGTGAGCTGACTCCATCTCGAAGTAGGCTCCATTGCCTAAAGGGTCCATGGGCTCTTGACTCTGACTCTGCTGGGTACTGGAGTTGCTGGTGGAACTGGGCATGGAGCTGGTCGAGCTGGAAGAGTTGCTGGAGCTGGAACTGGAGCTGCTGTCGTCATCATCATCATCGGAGCTGTCATCGTCGTCGCTGTCGTCGTCATCAGAGGAGTCGCTGTCATCACTGGCAGCCTGTGACTGCTGCTCCTGTTCCTCCAGCTCGCAGACTGGCTCGAATATCCAACTGTAGTCCTCGCTCTCCTCCACGTGCTGCTGCTGGGACTCTCCTGGCTTCTGCTCTTGTGCTGGCTCGTTCGGATGGCGGCTGTTCATGTGCTGGTACAGAGCAAGGGGATGCACAAAGTACTCAGAGCAGCACATACAGTGAAACGTTAGGTCGGGGGCCTCCGGCTTCGGTGGCACCGGAGCCGGCTTCAGCACTGGCTGGCACAGGATCGGCGTGATAGTCAATGGCAGGTGGTGGTAATTATGCTTCAGTTGCACTGCCATCTTGACGTGTCGTGTGTATGTAAAGGCTGGAACAGAACGAGAACAGCAATAGAAACAGCAGCAACAAAATAAAAACAACGAGAGGCTGCGTTTTCTCTATAAGAAGCGACAGATGAAAAATCAATGCTCTCGTACCTTGGGTGAGTTTAATGTTTATTTTCCAGTTTCAACGATTAGCAAACAATTACACACATATGCATGCACGTGCATACATACATTTGTATGTTATATCACTATGGTACTATTCAGGTTTCGTGCTTGCGTGTTTGCTTTTAGTATAACTAACATGTTTCAACTTTTCAGCATTTGCGCGTTCAGCAAATGTGAACTGTGTATTCTTGTAATTTGAATTCTAGAGCTTCAGCATTGTTCATTCGCGTTTATTGGCCAATTCTCGTCTTGGTGTACACAAACAGACGCTGCCAAGGGGCAGCGCTCAGCGCATAAAACAAAAGGAGAGCATTACAGTCGCAAGCGTCCTCTTAATGGTTACAAAATGTTTTATGTAGGATTGTTGATATTAAAGCTGTATATCGATATGGGCGATATTTTTTTAATACGATAGTATCGGAGCGATATTTATCAGCCAAAACACATAGTCGGCTAGGTTTAGGTAATTCCTGTTATTTGATTGTGCATATAATAGGTTTAAACAAAGAAGGTCGACAAAAATGTCCCTTTTTGTACATGGCTACATATCAAAATTTGCAAATGAAAATAACATTTGTATATATCTAAAATGTAAACCAAATTACTGAAAATATATACCTCAGTATAAAATATACCTAATATATTGATGTCAATTCAGTGAACCCAAATGTAAGTTTAATTTAAGATTTATAATATTTTTACTGTTTTCAGTGCCGTTTTGAATAACATCCAGTGCTGGCTAATAAATTTAGTATAGTATCGATACACCCATACATCGACTCCCATCGCTAACTGGAGCCGGCATTTTATCAGCGTGTCGGAGTTTTGAGTTTTGTTTTGTTTTGTTTGATTGATTCCAAAGAGCAAACGACAAATAAGTTTGCAATCGACCATGGCAGACAGCCTATTCCGTATGAGTAACAGTGGATTGCTGCGAACGGGTGCGAATAGCTATAATTTACAGCAGACTCTATCCCGCTCGATGCGTCCCGAAAACAATGTGACGGCATTGAGTGAAACACTAATAGACACAGATGATTCAAACCGGGGCAGGAGCCGGATGGATGTCTTGTTCACCCAATTCTTTGAAATCCTGCAAGCACACACTAACGAGGCGGAGACCTTTGAGGTTCTGCTGAGCTTGTCCTTATCGTGCAAGGCAGTCGTGGAGCAACTGCAGCTGGAAATTGAGCAGGGCATGGGCGGAGAACAGGGCGCCGCGCACAGAAGGGCCAGCATTAATTGGCTAAAGCAGGAGATCAACACTTGGCGCTTGCTGCATGGCATCTACTATGATCGAATAGTGCTACAGGCGGACAACCAAGCCGACGATGAAATGCAGGATGGAGGCACTCTTGGAGGGAGTGAGAAAATGGTAATCTCTCAGCTGTATGCAATCAATTCCACCCTGAGGGAGTACCAAGTGGTTGCAGACTGGCTGGAGGCCTGCTACGATGAAAAGGGTTCTGAGAATTTGCTTCACTGCCAGGACCGGGCAATGGCCTGGGAGAACACGCTCTTCCAGTTGGAGAATCTGCAGGGAGCTGCGTTCGGGAAAAAGCATGAAATTGTCAAGAGCTTGGATCCCGATGCTCCTGTGAGGGAGATGCGCCCCCTGCACGCTCTGGACGAAGAAGACAACATAATGCTGAGCCGCGCGATTTTCGGGACCATCAGGAGAGGATGTATCGATGATGCGCTTAAGTTGTGCAAGCACTTCGGCCAAACGTGGAAAGCTGCCATACTGGAGGGATGGCGCCTCCACGAGGATCCAAACTTTGAACTAAACGGAGCCCTGGTTAACGAGAAACTGCCCATTGAGGGAAACCCTCGTCGCGATGTGTGGAAAAGATGCGCCTGGCGTATGGCCGAATCGAAGCGCTACGACGAGTTCACGCGCGCCATAGCCGGCATCTTTTCGGGACACTTGAATTCTTTAAAGGCGCTGCAACACAACAATTGGCACGATCTGCTCTGGGCCCACATCAAAGTTCAAATTGACATTCGTGTGGAATCGGAGATTCGGGAATACTGCGCAAAGCGTTATCAGGACATGCCCGACGACTATTGGAACGGAAAAATGACATTGGAACAAATTTTCGATGAACTGAATGTAGCCAAAGATGTGTCTGTGAAGGACTTCGCCAAGGGCCACTTGGGCATCATACAGAAGCATCTCATACTGGACACATGTGGCGAGCTGATCCAGCACATGGTGCGCTGGCTAGAGACGGACACCAACAAACTGTCATCTCACCAGCTCCGCTTTATGGCTCACATTGTTCTGTTCCTGCGGCAGATTGGACGAGTCGAAAACGAAAAGCAGGCTGAAAAAATCATCGCCTCTTATGTGGAGGCGCTGCTCGCACGTGGAGAAGCCCAGCTGATAGCCTACTATTCTGCGACCTTGTCCAACCGGCTCCAAGTGAAACTCTACTCACAATTCCTCGAGAAAGTTGAGCAGAAACGTGCTCGGGAGCTGGCCATCGACGCTGGCTTGCAAGCGGGGTTGGACGTGGAGCAGATCACCCGCCTTACTGTGGAAAATATACGACACACTCAGCATCCACTGGGGGAGCTCGGGGAACCGCATGCAGGAGAAATATCACCTCCGGACCAGTTTAAAATTGCGGCTCTGGAGTGGCTCATCTTTCTGCCGGAACAGCGGAGCGAACTTCTCTGGCAATCATGTGCCATGATGCGTATTTATCTGGCTTCTAACAAGATTGAATGCATGCGCAAAACATTCCTGATGGTACCCGGCGACGTGGTCACCCGTCTATTAGGTACCTTCGGCTCTTTGGAAAATCTACCGCCTCGCGAGGAATGCAGCCTAAAGGAATATCTTTGCTACAAGGTCTACCTCGCTGGCGTTGACAGCTTCGTTGAGTGGAATCGCCGGCACCAGAATCCTCCGCAGAAGCCGGCTGCCGCCATGGGGGCTACCAGCCAGGACAACTTCACGGAGCGGCTGGTAAGCGAGCGAAAGGAGCAGACATACCGCAGTGAGCTGGAAAGATGGCAGCAGAAGGTCAAGGAGCAGGCAAAGCGTAAGTATAACAATAAATTTGAATGGGCCTCAAATCATAGTGTTATTTATCTCCCAATTCGCCAGAGACAACGGAAGCCTTGTACAACATTTTGATGTTCCCGGAAAAAGGCTGGCTGGTGGACCCCTTTATCTCCAAGCAGCCGGAAAATGCCGCACAGCTCAATTGGGAGAATAGACTGTTGCAGATGGAAAAGCTGCGCTCCCTTTGTCTGCCCGAGATCGCACTCCTCCTTCACGAGGTTATGTCCAAGTCCAGCGACCTTGTTGGTTGTGTTCGCCTGGCGGATGAAATATCCAGCGAGCATCGGCAGCTTTACAAGGTCTACACCAAACTCAAGATGGCCGAGCTGCTCTCCAAGATTGCCGACACTTCCCTGGAGCTGCTCAACTCAAAACAGGATCCCTGGGGCTACTCTATCACAGTCTAGGAATTTGAATTCAATTTGTTTGCGATATATATCTAATTTTAAACGTTTAATTATGGATTTTTGTTGACTTAAGAATGTAGTGGTAAGGACACAGGTAGAAACAAGGACACGTGCTATGTAAGTTTAGGAGTTTCCTTCGGTGGCCGGCGCATTATCCTCACATCCATTGCTGTGTTTCAGCAAGTAGGAGGCCAGGAACTGGATGGGGTCTGTGGGACGTTCCCGCGCGAGAGCTTGTAGTCCGTGGAGTAGCACGGGAGCTACCGTCTGGTCCAAATACTGGCGTGTGGGTAGCGAGCTGGGGCTCGGCTTCTTGATGGGTGGCTGCTGGGCTGAAGCTGTTACCTGTGCTGGTGGCGCTGCGGTTCCCGCCGCGGTGACGGAGTTGCCTTGAGAATTGTTGGTGCAGTTTTGCTCCTTTGCTGCCTCTGCCGTCACTGCGGTAGCGTTCGGCGTAGGGGCTGGGGATATGGGTGCCTCCGATTTGGCTTCCATAACTATATCGATCCTTTGGTTTGGTCTAATTAAAATTATTTAGCTAGCGTCGCCAGATAGAATGTACGCCTTGGTCAAAATATAAATCCCCAATATGGTCATACTCAATGTAAGTCACTTTAAGAAATCGATATCTATCGTTAGTTAGTTGCATTTTTACGACTCTATAATGCAGGCTTTAAATTAATTAAATTCACCTACAATGGAGTAGTTGAGTAGCTTCGAATTTCTTTAGGACAGATAGGCACAGCCTATTTTTATCTTCTCTAATATTTTTATTTTCAAAATATAGCTAGCGTCGAATTCGTTCCACTTATCGCACAAAAATATCCATAGAAGTATTAAAAAAAAAATGATATATATCGATATATATCAATATAGCAACACTAGTTCCTGTTGAAAATTATACCGAAAAAGTGGAAAAGATTAATTAAAATAATCAATTAAATAATGACGGAGTTACTCATTGATCCGGACATTCGCGTGTGGGTATTCCTGCCCATAGTGCTGATCACCTTTTTGGTGGGCATAGTGCGGCACTATGTCTCTATTCTGATATCAACACAAAAGAAGGCCGAAATAACCCAAATCCAGGACAGGTGAGGAATCGCGAGCAAAGTGCAGCGTAAGATAATTGAACATAAATGCGTTCCGTTCTTTGACAGTCAAGCTATGATTCGCGCTCGCCTTCTGCGAGAAAATGGCAAATACTTGAGCGCCCAGTCATTCTCCATGCGAAAAAACTACTTTAACAGCGAGGAAACGGGCTACTTCAAGACCCAGAAGCGGGCGCCTGTGGCCCAGAACTCATCTGCCATGCTGACTGACATGGTAAAAGGGAACTTCATCAACGTATTGCCGATGGTCGTCATCGGAGGATGGATTAACTGGATGTTCTCTGGTTTCGTGACCACCAAGGTGCCGTTTCCACTAACATTGCGTTTCAAGCCCATGTTACAACGTGGAGTCGAGCTAGCTTCTCTGGATGCTGCCTGGGTCTCATCCGCCTCCTGGTACTTCCTCAATGTATTCGGTCTGCGCTCCATCTACACGTTAGTCTTGGGCGAGAACAACCACGCAGACCAGACTCAGGCACAGGCAGATGCAATGACTGGCGCCGCTATGACCATGCCGCAGGACCCTAAGGCCGCCTTCAAAGCGGAATGGGAGGCGTTGGAGATCACAGAGTACCACAATGCCCTGAAAAACATCGATGCCGACATGCTTAACATTGTTGCGGCCTCCGACCAAAGTGAATGATAAAGTTTTCCCAATTTAGGTGTCTTAGCAAATTTTCTAATATAACAAAGAATATTTTGTTTAATTGTAGAGTGGACTTTGGTTACAATAAACCATGTTATATATCTACTACTGGGAATTTTATAGATCGTGTCCTGCCCCTGCCCTGCTGCTTAGCTAAATTAACAATGAACACATAAACATAGATATAATTCTAGTAGTAGGCCTCAGTGGCCTCCGTGGCCTCGGTCTGTGTAGGGGGCTCCTCGGCTGCGGGCTCCGGAGCAGCCGAAGCCACGCCCACGGAGATAGAAGGCGACGGTGCCTTCTTCAGCTCCGGAGCAGCTTCAGGCTCCGATTCTTGAACCGGCCCTTCGGGCTGGGATGACTTCACCGGACCTTCACCACGCGCCGTATTCAGAGGCGATGGAGGACGAGCAGTTGGGGGAACCTTAAACTGCTTTTCCGGCTTCTTCAAATCCTTGGGCTTGCCCATCAGGCGGTAATCATTGGGAAGCTCTGCCTCCGTGTAGAGCTTGTCAGCAAAGTAGACGCGGCGGATGCGCACATTGGCATGTATCTGAAGCGATACGGTCTCCAGATAGTTGGAGCCGTAGGCGCGCCGTGTGAAATCAGCGAGATTGAATTGAATCTGGTTCCAGCCAGGCGACATGCCCATTGGCATGGCTGTGCAGAACGGCTTGACAGAAGTCTTGCTCTGGAAATTCGATACGCGAAAGCGGCGCATGAAGCGCTGATCATCTTGAATCTGCATGAGAATGCCAGAGGATGTGGTGGACGTACTATTAAATATACGAAGGAAACCGAACCTTAACTTCGAAGCAAAAATATTTATGCATATTCTTGATCAGAAGCACCAAAAATGGCAGCTTGATGCCGAGCTGCTCCTTGCACTCACTGGGGCAGTGGATGAATGTGGTCGACACATTGGAACCCATTATCTCCAGCACCAGAGACTTGATGTCCTCATCGTAGATGCGCTTGATGTAACCATTTTTGGTCTAGCCGGGGACGCAGGTTGTTAGGGCGACATTAGGATAGTCAAGTGGGTCATACTCACATACGAAGACCACTTGTCCAGGGGTGAGCTGCCCACACTGTAGAGAACTGTGAGAAAACCTTTCTGATAAGCAGAACGATACATTGTCGGAGTTTCGTTTCGTGTTTAGTTTTATTCTTTTAAATGGTTTCAGAGTAGTCTCCAAATGTGATTTTTAACGCACAGCAATCTCAGAAAATTTTATTTAACTAATTGTAGAATGGGTTGTAGGTGACCCAGTGGGCACGCTCTTGCTCCTTTTCTGTTTTGTGAGAGGTAAAGAGGGATTTGTAGACATCGCTGGCCTTGGGGTCTTTGGCCACGCTGAATTCGGTTTTCAATCGCTTGAGTTCGGGGTCCTGCATGGCGTTCACAGCACCCAGGCGCTTAGGATTGGCGACTCCCTTGACTTTCGAGCTGGTTGACGGCTTCTCAGCCACTGTTGTGGACGCACAAGGCTCGTCGGTCTCCGTTTTGATCTCCACCTTCTTTGCGTCCTTTTTGTCTTTTTTCGAAGACTTCCTTTTGGCTGCTCGCATATCCATTTTGACCTTCATCAGCTCCAGGTCCTCTTCATTGCCGTTCAGAACGACTATATCCTCGACACTGTAGGGGGTCTGGCACAAGGGACAAGTGCTCGCCGAGTTCCCTTTAATCTGTTTCAGGGCTCTCTCGGACACCACACATCCACAGCTCCAAAGTGCAACGAATCTAAACTTTCCCGACATCTCCAGCCCAATCAGCTTGCATATATACGGAGCATGACGAGTGTCTAGCAGTCCCTCGGTCTTGTCCTCTTCCGTGAAGGCGGGATTGGGGGTCAATTGTAGAGTTTTAATGTCCTTTAGGCTCTTCACATGCACGGACAACTCGGTCATTTTTTCCTTTTCCAGCAGCCTCTCGATGAGGCTCTGCTTTGAGTACAATCTCCCCATTCCGCACATGGCTATGGGCTCCTGCAGGCGCTGCTGCGTCAGGGTGCAGTGCAGCCAGCGAAACTCTCGCTCCGCGTCTTTGTCTTTCTGCAAAGTACACAATTCAATCTTAGTTATATGATCCATATTGCTGATAATATTTACCTGTTCTGGCTTTTGTTTGACGCGGACCAGTTCGTCGCGTTTGGGAATAGTTCCTCCATCGCATCCCATGATTGATTTTTCTATTATTTCTTTTTCTTTTGAGGTCTTGAGTGTTCCACTTGAGTAGCGTGAGATTATTTGGACACTCGCTTTCGGGAAGGTGGAAATTGCCAGGAATGTTTTCTTTTACACAGAAATCGTAAATATCATTACATGTTCTTAGGGATGGGAAGTTTCGCCTTGTTATGTTGTATTTGGTAAATAGTTTGGTGTCAATAGGCTAACTATCGATAAGAATCTTTCGTTCAGCTTGCTGGATACTGAGGCCAGTAATAATAGCCTTTTTACACTGGGCGCGTTTCCTATCGATATCGGCCAAGACGCAGAGAAGCAGAATTGGCGTTTACATTGGCAAACGCGCCTTTTTACGTCTTGACAACAGCTGACAAAAGAAAAAATTGTGTTGCACAAATTTACTAAAAAAAAAATGTATTGTGAGCAAAATAGCACAAAAAGAATTGATTCTTTTATCTGTGGAGGCGCAAAATTAGGACAATCTTTTGCAACGTATGGAAGCGGCGGGGTCGTTTGCTGATCTGTTGTTTTTTTGTTGTTGCTAGTGGTGCCAGTTTCGCTGATAGGCAGAAAAGTACGAAAATGTGCTTTTAAGCGCAAAAACAATCGAATATATCGAATAGACGCAACTGCGTCGGAAACCGACGCAACTTTTTGTCACCACTAGGGCCCTATGCTTAACCTATGTAAAAAAAAAGCTGCGTCTCTGGGAAGACGCAGAGAAGCAAGACGCAGCCCCAGTGTAAGCGCACCCTAAAACGCAAGCAAAAAATTCCTGGCTCAGTTTTGTCACTAATGCCCATATGACATTAGACTTTGCTAAATATGCTGCGAAGAGAGAGATAGCATGATAGACATCGATAAATTAATGCTGGTAAACGTCGCGCAGTAGTTGAACATATGTTTTACTTTGCGGCGGGAAGCAATATATTTTTTTTTTTTTGTTCTGCTGTTGCAGCATGTGACACGCAATCATATTATTATTTTGAACTATTAAAAAAGCTGCACAAAGCATTTTTCGTCTGTGTAAATCCAATATGCTTTCCATTTTGTTAGTTGTTTACATTTTTTTCATCTTCTTGCTCTTTTTACGAATTATAAACACTGCATTTATGATATTATACAACACACATTGCCACCAAGCCAGCAAACTCGTATCTAGAAACTATAGCAATCGATAATCTCTGCCGCAGCGCTGCTCCCAGCCACTAACCATATTGTATGGTTAGTGTCCCAGCTCAACTGGAAAAACAACTGGACGCATATATCTGTCTCGCTCTCACTGCATGCTTCTTGCATAAGGCTGTCTCTATTTTTCAGGGACCGTAAACAATTATAATTTTTATGCAAAAAATTATAAAATAAGAATTATTTTTTAATTAAAAAAAAAAAAAATTGTTTTTAATTATTAAAATTTATTTATATAATAAAAATAAAAAATAATTATTATAATTAATTTAAAAAATAAAAATCAATTCATAACTTTTATTTTAAATTTTTATAATAAAAATTGAAAATAAAAATTATTTTTCAATTTTTATTTTAAAATTGAAAATAAAAATTGAATTGAAATATCCTTTGAACCGAAGGAGACAGATCATATATAGACCCATATATATGATCTACTCATTAATACCTTTCAGTTGATATATAACATGTATGTATATATGCATGTACATATGTACATATGTATGTACATTTGTATGTACATTTGTATGTACATTTGTATGCACATATGTATGTACATTTGTATGTACATTTGTATGCACATATGTATGTACATTTGTATGTACATTTGTATGCACATATGTATGTACATATGTATGTACATTTGTATGTACTGCTTAGACACTTGCCTAGACCGCCAGACACTTGCCAGCGGGATAGCAAAACGAAGCAATAAAGTTGTTGTTGCCTTGCCAGCAACGAAAGTTGACGCAAAGCGAAAAGTGAAAAATTGTTTGTGTAATTTGCAATGTGCGAAATAACCTTACCAGGGAGTAAGATCACACACTTCCCATATGCTATGTGCAAAACAAAAACAAATGTGCATCGTGAGCATAGGCACTGCGCACCCCTGCTCTATGCGTTCGCATTTTCTACTCTATGCTATGCATCTATGCCATGACTTTTTAAAGATGCTTGCCCACAATACAAAACAAGTACTATTTTGTATATCCCACATAAACATTTGTTTATTTTATGTATTCCAAACGAATATAATGAACGAACGTACATATGCAAAAATACATAATTGTCTGTAGAGTATTCGCAGTGCGTCGTGGTAAGATGCAACTCCCAGCCAATGCATTTGTGGTATCGAGTGCAAAACCAAACAAAACTGAGTTTAACTTAGCTCTTTCAAACGCTGGTTAAACTTTTTGTATGCATTGGTTCTTGTACAGTTTTGTAATTGATTGCGATGGGTCGTAAACGTGATGCTGTTGTCCGCGAATTTTTTGATTTTAAATCAGAAGAAAATGTGTCGGTGTGTAAAACGTGTAAGCGTTCCTTTAAGAGAACGTATTTTACAAATTTGAAGAGACATCTACAGCGCCATGCCGATATCTACACTTCTGAGCTGGACCAGGAAGAAAATGAGCCTCTGGAGAAGAGAAAAAAAGTTTCCACCACAATGTCGAAAAGCGAGGTCAAAGAAGCGTGCGTACTAATGGTGACAGATGAAAAAGTGCCATTCCAGTTTTTTGATTCTGCACCATTTAAAACACTGACGGACCATATTTTTAAAGGCTTAGACATGAGTCCCATAACATCACGGAATGTGATGACGCACATCACCGAAAGATATGAGCGCGAAAAGTCCATCTTAAAAGCTCGCCTAAAGACTAAGATGCTTTCGCTCAAAATTGACATTGCTTCTCGACATTCAAAAGGCATTCTGGGTGTAAACGTTCAGTATTACCGAAATCAAGCCATTGAAGTGAAACACACAGGGCTCAACTTGAGCATGGAAATTGAAAATATTTTGGAAGAATTTTCCATTTCAAAGCAGCAATTATACACCATCACTTCAGACAATGGTAAGAATGTCTTAAAGGCAATCGAGTGCTTGAACGGAGACTCCGAAACAATTATCAGTGTTGATCGCGAAAATGACGAGCTGATTAACGATATAAATATTTTGTCGATTTCATCAATCCGATGTGCGGCTCACTCGATGCAACTAGCCGTAAAAGACTTTTTAAATAATGAAGAAAGGGATAGAACTGTTGCAAGTGCGCGAAAACTTGTAAAAACATTGCGCACACCGACTTTCAGGTAAGGATACAAAGAAACATATTTCAATTAAACCAACGAATAATTTTCTTTTTTATACTGCATTTAGACTAGCAATTTCTACTACAGCGCTACCCCTGCCTGTTACAGATGTGCCCACAAGATGGAGCTCAACGTATGACATGTTGAAAAGTGTATGCATATACGAAGAGTTCATCCGGCAAAACTTGTCTAAAAACTTGCAGTTACAAGAAAAGCAATGGGCTGACATCAAAGTGCTGCTGTCTGTGCTGGAGCCGATTTCTGCAGCCACTAAAAAGTTGCAAAGCGAACAACTATATTTTGGCGACTTCTACAAGCTTCTATTAGACACCAAATTTATGATCAAGTCTATGAGTAGCAATATTCATAGTCAGCCGAATGCTTGGAGTATCGAGAGGAAAAGCTTACAACCAATGAGGTTATTCTCTCTGCGATTTATTTGGATCCCAGAATTCGGCGGATTGTTCTTAAGAATCCTATTCAGCTTGCGGCAGCAAGAAATCATTTGGTAGGATTGATGCGCCAAATAAATATTTCTAAAAATAAGCAGGTAAGCTCAGTGACGCCTCCCATATTTACATGATAACTAATTATTATGTTTTTTGTTTTGTTTATCAGGATAGACAAATTATCGAGAAACAAGTTTTATCAGAAGCCTCAGAGACATCGTCGATTCAACCGGACAATGATCTTCAATTGACATCGCAGAGCACATGCTCATTTTTGAGTGCATATATGAATTCCGTTGCGGTTGGACCCGATTGCTCAGAGTCTGAGGAAGAGGACGAACCGGAGCTCAAATTGGCAACAAGCGAGATTAATGGGTATTCGCCAAAGCCAATAGACTTAAACGTGGATATTATGCGCTATTGGGAAGAGAAAAAATTTAAATATCAATACCTCTACCGTCTTGCTAAGGTACTTCATTCTGTGCCTGCTACCCAGGTTTCAGTGGAAAGGCTCTTTTCTGCTCTGAAACTAGTCATGACAGATTTACGATGCAACCTATCAGCAGAATCTTTAAAAAAAATTATGTTCCTCAAATTCAATAAATAGAAAACTAAATAGCATATAAAATATTTCTTCTCTTTATCTCTTTCACTTTCTTTCGCTTAAACATGAGCCGCTGGCAAGTGTCTGGCGGTCTAGGCAAGTGTCTAAGCAGTACATACAAATGTACATACATACATACATACAAATTTACATACATATGTGCATACAAATGTACATACAAATGTACATACATATGTATATACATATGTGCATACAAATGTACAAGTGTCTAAGCAGTACATACAAATGTACATACATACATACATACAAATTTACATACATATGTGCATACAAATGTACATACAAATGTACATACATATGTATATACATATGTGCATACAAATGTACATACATATGTACATATGTACATGCATATATACATACATGTTATATATCAACTGAAAGGTATTAATGAGTAGATCATATATATGGGTCTATATATGATCTGTCTCCTTCGGTTCAAAGGATATTTCAATTCAATTTTTATTTTCAATTTTAAAATAAAAATTGAAAAATAATTTTTATTTTCAATTTTTATTATAAAAATTTAAAATAAAAATTATGAATTGATTTTTATTTTTTAAATTAATTATAATAATTATTTTTTATTTTTATTATATAAATAAATTTTAATAATTAAAAAATAATTTTAAGCAAAAAAATTGCAAATAAAAGTTTATCCTGTTTTTGAATTTTCCGTGCGAAAATAACATATGTCCATTTTCCCCTTCCTTTTGGGAGGCTTTTTTGTGCCTCAATTTTTTTGAACCCATAACTCTTATTTACGGTCCCTGCTATTTTTCAAGTTAGTCCAGCTTCAAAGTCTAATGTCATATGGGTATAACCATACAATATATAGATAATGATACCCATATGACATTAGACTTTAAAGCTGTACTAACTTGAAAAATAGAGATTATCGATTGCTATAGTGTGTTTATGATTCGTAAAAAGAGGAAGATGATGAAAAAAATGTAAACAACTAACAAAATGGAAAGCATATTGGATTTACACAGACGAAAAATGCTTTGTTCAGCTTTTTTAATAGTTCAAAATAATAATATGATTGCGTGTCACATGCAGGTAAGCCTGCTTTAGGTGTTTGATTTTATATCGGGTATGCGAAGAATCCCAAACGTGAGGGAAGTTCTTAACAAGATTTTTTTACAAAATTTGTAGTAAGAATTTGTTTACAGTATACAAATGCTTCCCGCCGCAAAGCAAAACATATGTTCAACTACTGCGCGACGTTTACCAGCATTAATTTATCGATGTCTATCATGCTATCTCTCTCTTCGCAGCAAATTTAGCAAAGTCTAATGTCATATGGGCATGACCATAGCATGATAGAAAAAATCCAAAATTAATGTTCGTAGTCGTCTCCAAGCCCGACTCCCGGCTATTAGTCGAATAACTGAGGCCCAATTCGTAGCTAAATGATGTTTTCGAACACACACAGCCAGTCAGCCAGCAAAATTGGAAAAACAACTGGCCACATATATCTCTCTAGCTCTCACTGCATGCTTTTTGCATAGGTCTATCTCTATTGTTGCAGCTAGTCTAGCTTCAAAGTCTAATGTCATACGGGTATAAGTCATTTCATACAAACGGCTGTCGCAAGCGAAGTCTGAGAAATGCAGTACCAATCGTTCGGCTCGGTACTACAACTGTTCGGCTCATGACGCGGCGCTAGCCGAAGCCGACAGCAACGAAGAAATGGCATTGGTGTGTGTGTTATTATACACAAAAAATTTTTGATTGTAGGCATTGTCAGTTCTTGGGCTCTTGGGCTTTTGGTTTTTGGTTTCTGTTTTATTTTGTTTTGCTTCAGCGTATTTGGATGTATGGGTGCACATAGATGCTCACGTACATTGTTTAAGTATTGCTGCCTGGTAGAACGAAATTTCTCAATTCCCTTAAGATTCTTGGATTTCTGTGCTCTTGTTACCCTTTACTTTAGCATTTTTAGAGTCGACACGTTTTGAAGACACTTGTTCTTATAATATCAGAATAACTCTTGTTTTGTATATGCTCTAGATGATAATTTTGTTTAATATAGAAAATATGAATATAATGAGCGGATATGCATATGTAAATACATACATATAATATATTTCATACATAACTCCCATTGGAATAATTGTCCATTAGAGTATTCAGGGTGCAAATTGTGAATAAGCAAATAATTTTCATTTAATATATATATTTGTATATAATTAAGTCGTATTAACATAAAGACTATACAGTTTGTACTATATATACACATATGTATATTTAATTGTATGGTATATAATATAATTTATTAATATATATGATCACATACAAAAAAGTTATATGCGCTGAAAAAATTATATATATGTACACATATCATCCATTATTATGGATATTAATGACATATCAATAGGTATTGAATGGGTCTATACACATTGTAGTGTCATAGCCCAACAATCGTTCCACGCTTTCTGAAGCGAATGAAACCCATTACTTTGGAATTCATTGGAGATTATGACTTTATGAAGACGCTTGCTCACAATACAAATAAAAATAATATTTTGTATAGCCTTTATATGCTAATTTTTTTTTATGTACTATAAACGAATATACAGCTATGCTCTGGTTATCGCAAATCGCAAAATATTACGAATTGACTGACATTTCGTAAAAAAGTGCGCTCTGGTTTTCGTAATTCGTACGATTTTTACGATTTAAAACCGGTTGCTAATGAGCTAGCGATTTCAAAACGGAATTGCACATAGCTGACAAATGCAAATTTGTATAAGCGGGAAAAATATATACATATTAACTATTGTTTTAAGTTTATATTTATACTTTGAAAATGTATTTAGTATATCTTAATGTGTGCAATTAATTTATTTCTAATGACACCTTAAATTTTACCCCAGCCAAATAAACCAAAACAACAACAAATTGCGAATTCCCTTTGACAGATAAAATATCGATATCAATAGTTGGCAAGGGTTGACAAGTTACAAGGGGAATAGGTAAAAAAAACGGAGCACTTGATAAAACCCTTATTAACTATGTAAATATAAATTAAATAGCATTAATAATGGTAACAAATTTAAGAGTAGTGTAAATTGAAGTGGAAATGAGTTGTAATAAAAGTTTAATTATAGTCGATGGTCGCCAAAAAAATAATATTCTTTAGGCGGCAACTCTGTCAACTGCTTACTAAACGATATTTGAATCAGAATGTAATAGCCTATTTACACTACAGTGAGTTACCTATCGATAACCGAGAAAACTCAATAACTCAGAACTGGTGTCTACACTACACAAAAGTTGAGTTATTGAGTTATTGAGTTTTGGCTTGCTGGCAAACACGAGCGTGCGTTGTTTTGTTTAATAGCCTATTTACACTACAGTGAGTTACCTATCGATAACCGAGGAAACTCAATAACTCAGAACTGGTGTCTACACTACACAAAAGTTGAGTTATTGAGTTTTGGCTTGCTGGCAAACACGAGCGTGCGTTGTTTTGTTTAAATTATTAAATTACGCAAATATGAACTTCGAGGAAACATTTATGTTGTATTCGGCGCAGCTAGAAGCAGCGATGGTGTGATGTATTGATTTGGCGACAATGTGTGCACAAACTGTGGAGTATTTGGATAACATTTGAAATACACGCATTTGGACCCTGGTAAGAAATTGGCATTTCATTTTCAAGTGCTTCTATTTTATAATAATATTGAATTATAATAGCCGCGATATGGATCATTTTGGGAGGAGGACGTTGCGAAGAACTCTGATGCCTTTTTTAAGGAAAATTTCCGCCTGGAAAGGCATGCGTTCAACATACTTGATGGACTGTTGCCCAAACTCCAAAAGAAAAACACTCCTTTTCGACTGACAATCCCTCTGTAGAAGAGAATAGCCATTGCCTAGGATCCTCTGCGGAATATCATACTGTAGTGTGTCTATTTGCTGTGTCAAACGCCATTTCATGAACATATATATAAATAAAAATTGAAAAAAGTACAATTTTGTTTCATTTATTTGCTTATTTATTTTAAAAAATGTGCCAAAAGTCCAGGAATGCCTGTAAGGCCTTAAGTGACCAAACAAATCTCGTATCTAGGGATAAAATTGTATTAAAAGTATTGTTTTTTAGGAAATATTTGTTTGTTTACCTTTTTTCTCCATAATCACATTTGTTTTTTGTTGTTTTTTTAGTGGTGATATTTCCACGATAGGCAGATCGGGGTTGAAATATTCGGAAAATCGGAAAACTCGATTGAAACTCAACCTAAACTCAACTTTTTTGCCACCTCTAGGGCCCCTATGCTGCCCCATGTAAATGAAACTCGAGTTTTGCCCGAAACTCAATAACTCAATAACTCAACTGTAGTGTAAACAGGCTATTAATTATTAAATTACGCAAATATGAACTTCGAGGAAACATTTATGTTGTATTCGGCGCAGCTAGAAGCAGCGATGGTGTGATGTATTGATTTGGCGACAATGTGTGCACAAACTGTGGAGTATTTGGATAACATTTTAAATACACGCATTTGGACCCTGGTAAGAAATTGGCAATTCATTTTCAAGTGCTTCTATTTTATAATAATATTGAATTATAATAGCCGCTATATGGATCATTTTGGGAGGAGGACGTTGCGAAGAACTCTGATGCCTTTTTTAAGGAAAATTTCCGCCTGGAAAGGCATGCGTTCAACATACTTGATGGACTGTTGCCCAAACTCCAAAAGAAAGACACTCCTTTTCGACTGACAATCCCTCTGTAGAAGAGAATAGCCATTGCCTAGGATCCTCTGCGGAATATCATACTGTAGTGTGTCTATTTGCTGTGTCAAACGCCATTTCATGAACATATATATAAATAAAAATTGAAAAAAGTACAATTTTGTTTCATTTATTTGCTTATTTATTTTTAAAAATGTGCCAAAAGTCCAGGAATGCCTGTAAGGCCTTAAGTAACCAAACAAATCTCGTATCTAGGGATAAAATTGTATTAAAAGTATTGTTTTTAGGAAATATTTGTTTGTTTACCTTTTTTCTCCATAATCACATTTGTTTTTTGTTGTTTTTTTAGTGGTGATATTTCCACGATAGGCAGATCAGGGTTGAAATATTCGGAAAATCGGAAAACTCGATTGAAACTCAACCTAAACTCAACTTTTTTGCCACCTCTAGGACCCCTATGCTGCCCCATGGTGAAATTATTATAAAGGTGGCGTATTCGGCTGTGTTGAGGACGTTATTTTTTCAACTCGTTCTCTCTGCTCTCAGAGAGGCAAGCGCTAGAAGAGATGGCAAGCGTTTTTCGCTCTTCACTCTTCGTTTGTTATTGTTTCAGCTGGCAGAAAACTTTTCTGCTAATAAATTAAAAGAAATATAAGCAAATTATAATATTTTAATTCAAAATTAAAGAATTTTGTTTGAGAAATAAAATAACAAGTATAATAGGGCGAAATTCAAATACATATATATATAGGTACATATAATAGCATATTTTCTTCATTTTTTTCTGTGTGCGAGTCCATTTGTAAAGAATGAAGAAGACAATGAGAAAATCGTCGCTACACAACCTCTTCGACAAACGACTGACACAAAATAACGTCCCCGAAAGAGAGCACGTGTGGTGAATACGTCACCTTATATATAATTTCACCATGTGCTGCCCCATGTAAATGAAACTCGAGTTTTGCCCGAAACTCAATAACTCAATAACTTGCTCAGGCAAACAAAATAAACTTCCAGCCTGTGAAAAGCAATGAACTTGTCGCCAGGAGGCCGACTGTTTATAGCCCAGCATGCAGCTATTGCTCCAGCCGGTCACCTTAGTGAGCTTTGTAAAAACCACTTTGGCGCGAAAAATGCGTCGTATGCCAAGGATGAAGGCGAAGATGATCTTTTAGTTTACGACGAAGCATTTGAAATGCTTCCAAATAGATAATAAAAATAAAACTGTTGGATAAAACTATTTGTCCTGTTTTCTATCCTTTTTTCAATTTTTCCATTCCTTTTTCCCCTTTTTATACCCGGTACTCGAAGAGCAAAGGGGTATAATAGATTTGTTGAAAAAATGGATGTGTGTAACACCCAAAAGGAAGCGTTTCCGACCCCATAAAGTATATATATTCTTGATCAGCATCAATAGCCGAGTCGAGCCTCTCTGTCTGTCCGTCCGTCCGTCTGTCCGTCTTCATTAGCGCCTATAGCTCAGAGACTATAAAAGCTAGAGGAACACAATTTTGTATCCAGACTTCTGTCTTATCACACTGTTACAAGTGTATTTCAAAATTTCGCCCCGCCTCCTTCTGCCCATTCAATGGACGAAAATCTGTGGCATTTTAAAGATACGAGAAAACTAAAAACGCAGAATCATAGAGAACGACCATATCTATCAGAATGTTGAATCTGGATCAGATCGAATCATCAGTATAGCCAGAAGGAACAAATGAAATTTCAGTGGCCTTCTAAGCGCAGACTCATTGCCTCTCTCTCTCGCACACAGCCGTGTATGTATATGTAGGAAGTAGATTTAGACATGTAGAAAAAACAGATGTAAAAAAGTATGTAAACAAATATAGAAACATCTAATAGATAAAAATCTCCGAAAAGGTTCGACTTATTATTTTTTTTTTTTTTTGGCTTAAATTAAAATTTGGCTAACAAGCTCACATACACATATACTGACTGAGTACCGGGTATAAAGTAGAGCCGCAGCCGAGGCTCACAACGTTCCCCCTCGTTTTCGTTTGTTTAGAAAAGGATCGAACCAAAACTTATCATAACTTAATTTATTGCTAAACATTTTAGATATTTGAAAGATAAAAAAAAACAATTTTTTTGGCAAAAAAAAGTAGCTGGTGCGGCAGACGATTGGAGGCTGAGATCGTCTGATGGACAGTACCATTCAGTGGGAATACAAGCTCGGCAGCCAGCATCTACCAGCAGCAAATAAATTCCCAAATATACTAAGGCGCCGACAGAGTATTTTGTACTTCAATTTATTGCCAACAGCTTTATGTATTGTATAGTTAAAACCTACTTAGTGGCCAGCTCCTACATATCCGTGAAGGGGCAGTGCTTGGCATAAGGCACATCTATGCAAATGCAGCCACGGGCGCTGGAATGTGTTTTTGATATATTTGAAAGTAAAAAAAAAAACGTTATTTAGCAGTTATCAGTTGCTTAGCAGTTAGATATCCACTTACTCGTCTGGTGCATCGTTGCCTATATGGTACTCCCGCAGAAGCGAGACAAACTCGAACGGATTCATATTACCGCTGACTGGCAAACGCTTGGGCCCGCTGAGATTCAAACACCCATTGGGACAGGGGACGCCCATGAACTTCTTGTGCTTGTACGTGGCCGTGGCCAGGTAACAAATGCTCAGGAAATGCGAACAGCGGTATCGTCCTGCCAAGGGAAGAAATTGGTACAAATTTGGGAAGATTGGACTAACATATGGCGAATTCTTACTAATGGGATTGCCCTTGCAGAACGGTTGGATCCGCCCACCGTTAACGCAGTAATTGAGGTGCCCCGTGTTGTCCTCCTGGCCGAGAAATCCTGCATTTGTGTGGAGGACTTGTATGACACTCGCATCGTCGCGGGACAGGCGGAACGTGTTGCTCTTCTTTCGCTCAATGAGAGGACGAGCCGGATCTAGGCCGATTATGCGATATTGCTTTTTGGTCAAGTGGTTGCTGATCATGCCACAGATGTGGGCCCCCAAGGAATGGCCCACGCAGGTGATTTTCTCCCTAACGGCGCCATAATGGGTGAGAAATGCATAGATCTGAGCTGTGCACTGCGCCGTGAGCCTGGTGTTTATCAGAGAATGCAGGTAACAGGGATACCGCGTCAAGGGCCGCCAGTCCACGGTAATCACGTTAAAGTCGCGCGATAAATAAGCTGTATAATGTCAAGGAGAAAAATCAACGTTACATCTTGTCGCCCATGGCTACGGTCACGCTACTAACCATCCCTCAGGAACTGCAGATGAACGTCGATGGCTGTGCCGTTGAAGCCGTGGATTATAAAGACCGTTTCCCGATGCGTTCCGAAGCCGCCCTGGTAGAGAGTCGTCGGGGATTTTACATTCAAAGCCACTCCTCGACGTGGCCCGTTGCTGTTAGAGAGACGGAAGCGATT
The DNA here is from genome assembly GCA_963969585.1 of Drosophila helvetica. Classification (NCBI taxonomy): domain Eukaryota; kingdom Metazoa; phylum Arthropoda; class Insecta; order Diptera; family Drosophilidae; genus Drosophila; species Drosophila helvetica. The sequence continues at coordinate 17,971,742 of OZ018402.1, read as the reverse complement.
TTGTTAAATTATAATGCATCTAATTGAAGTTGAGCTTAATCACATACTATGGATCGTGGTTATTTATGTAACTCTGCAGATGTTCACACTTCAGCGACTATGAAATTGTAGCAAAATGGCCAAGCATGCTAGTGCTTTACAGTCAGTAAAAGACATCTTATCATTTTATTCCATCTAAGGTGGATGATCTTTTCAGATACTATTCTGAGCGCAATAATCACCCGATCGGTGAAAGATTAAAGTGATCTCAATTACCAGAAGTGGGAATGAAATCCCGCCCTCAACTGCAATTGGGTTCGGTTATCGATATAAACAAACAAGTTTTTCCACAATTGGGGACCAATATAGACATAGATCAATAATAAAAGAGGACGTTGTACAAAATTTCGTTGAGATATGTAAATATTTTGACAAAAATATCACCCCAACAAAATGAACATGATAATTCAAATCGAAGAATTTCTAATATACTTCTCACTTTTATTTAGCCAATTAATCGTAAAAAGGCCATTTTAATAGTTATAAATATGAAATAGTTATTAAAAATAAATAAAAAATGTACCCCTGTACTCTATGAGTACCGTATAAAGAAGCAGATGAATAAACAGATAGAATAAGATTAAAAAGTATATATATAATATATATATATAATATTGTTGATCACTATAAAAGAATCAAAATTATGACAATCCGATCCGATCTTGTCCGGTTCACTACTTAGATTACGTGGCATTTGCCAACTTCAATGGCGTTTGTATGCGAGAAGCCCTTGGACAGTAACTATCTTTGCCTCAAGCCGGAGCTGTTCACTGGAGCCGTTTTCTAGTCCATCCATTCGTTTTTCCTCGCAATCCTCCATGCGATTAAAGAAAGCTTCGATATTTTATTTCCAAGAATGAATTTCTTAATCCCGTAACTTTTAAATGTTACACAACCATCAATCATCGACTTGTTAAACGGTCCTCACGTGTAATCTTCTCAAGCATTTCATGTTACCGCAACAATGCCACCACTGCTCTCCGAATATGGTGATACCAGGGGCCCATCTTTGGACTGGAGCTGGTGATCGGGAGTTGTCTGGCAGTGGCAGTCATCTTGGGTGAAGGCTTGGGGCAGAGATGGGCCAGACGAGTTGAACGACTGCGACCGTCGATTCGTTTGTAAATCATTTTATTTGTCAATTATTAACTCCAATTGATGCCACCGTCGACCACGTTAAGCGGTCAGTGGGGCTGATTCAGGCCTTGTGTAGCTCGGAGCATCTCTCCTTAGTGGGTCAGCGTCCGGTTTGCGAAACAAGTTGCTCGCCCATTAATTGCACTCTTATTTTTTGGTATTCGCCAGCCATATCCTTCTTGTCGCACAACTCTGTATTTTGTGTTTTGGGCGTTGACACACTAACCGAGTGAGGAAATCGAGTTGCCTAACACCTGACTTAACTTTCTCCCGTACCGTGGCACCTCCCCTTTAAGAACTCTCCCCGACCGCTCACATACTAAATAGTCGCTTGGATGCCCCACCTTCAACTTACGGCGCAAACAGTCGATACTCGATATGGGGACTGGGGCAGAAGTTCTTGTCGCGCAGGAAGCAGCGCAAGACATTCAGGTCTAGGGCACCGCTGCTGAGGAGGTTCTTCCAGTCCATTTGGTTTATTAGCAATGCTCGGACATCTGAAAAATGTTCGAGCATTTATGTATTGATACCCATTGAAATTTTTTTTTAATTTTCGTGTTTCTATATGCGTGGGTAGTACCTTTGGCAATGAGTGTGAAAAGGCAAAGCACGAGAAGATATTTCATTTTTAGCTGGGGCGGACTCTCTGATTAATTGTAATATATATTCTTTCTGATGGCGTAAGTGAAATTTTTTAAATTAAATTGCATTCAGATGTGTTGTCCGGGACATAAATATTTCACTTTATATTATACTGTATTGCAGTTTTGCTTTCACTTTGTTCATACAAGTTTATTGCTTAGATTAATGAAATATACATATATAGATATAGCATTGCTTTATTCTTTATACGCGTATGTATATGTTATACGTTTTTTTTTTAATTTGAAATAATTTCTGTTAATTTATTGGTACTACAATTTGCTACTACGACGTTCACTTTATTATTAAATCGCTTTTATTTTGAAGTTTCTTTTATTCACATATTTTTTGTTTGTTTTATAAGCCAGATTCCACTCGACATTTTCCGTATAAATTGTCCACTCATCGGTAAGTGTGCACTCTGATCACATATTTTTTGCGCCGATATCCATTTGGTCTTTTCGTTCGACTTCATCATAATCCTTTACACTGAACTCTATAAATTTGGTTGTTTCACGGCCACATCCGGACAACGTCTTGCACATTCGCGCGCCGCGCTGCGAATGCGCAGTGTGAAAAACGCGACCAGGGAAAATGCAGTCTAAGGCAACGGCAGCGCAACGGGAGCTCAATGGCAACGGCAAAAACTGGCTATAGAATGGGCTCTGCTCTGCCGGTTGTTGCCTTGACTTTGCCTGGCTGGAAACTTGAACGACTTCGGATACTTTTGTGGCTGGGCGTCTGCATGGCGACGTCTGAGAAATGAAAATCCATGGCACACGCAACGCTGCAGCGCGCTGCACTGACTTTGATTATGAGTTTTCATCTGGAAATTAATGCTTTGATTTCGTTTTCCAACTCAATGCCGTTGCCTCCTTCATGCTGTCTGCGGATCGTAATTCGCCCTTGTTTCATTTACATAACATACCAGTACTACCGCTCGCATGGCATGCGAATTCTCGCGATTCGATTTGACATTATTTCTGTATAGTAGGTTGGGTTTTGGTACAGGGTCGGCTCATTTCTGTGTCGGTTGCAAAATGCTATCAACCCCAAATCTTTTCGCATACTTGCTCGATATAAATGAATTGCTTTTTGCTTCTGTATCGACCTCACTGCTGCCTCAAGCTAAATGATGGCCAAAACCAAAACCACCCATCGGCCTAACATGAGCTCAGAAAAGTGAAAGATTGGAAAGTGTTTTCGTTTAGAGTGGTCAATGTTAGGCAACAAGGGATTGTTTTAATAAGATTCCGAAAGTAGTAAACGCTTCTTATCCGATCGAAAATTCACTGATATGTACGCGACAAAATATGCTCATAGCATATGAAAATAATTTCTATATGATATTTTAAAATATTTAAATTTTATTTTTAAGCTAGATAATCTTCAGATATATTTCAGACAACGAGAAATAAGCGTATCTGTGTATCTATGTACGTAACTAAGCAACGAAGTCGATAGACCTCTAAAATGACCACGCAGATTAGTGCCCACAGTTTATTTTAATTGATTCCATTCGGATTAATTGAATATTTGAAGAAATGGATTGCTATCTTTCTTTTTTTGTGAGATCTCTTTCTTCTTGGCGAATGATAAAAATAAGTCTTGTTCTTTGGGATCATCTGGAATAATCGTATAATGAGCAACCCTTCGTTGAAGCTAGTATGAGTTTTCTTACCGAAAAAAGTCAAACTTTTTTTTCTCCTCTTAATATTTTACAAAAACTACACAATTTCAGTAGTGGATCACAGAAATTCTACATACTCATGTTAGTTCCGATCCATATTGGGCATATTTTGGAATATTGCACCACACTTTAAAGTCTTTTGCAACTCACCTGGTGAACAGTTGGAATCCTATGTACCGCTTGGGACACGTTTCACACAGCCATAAATGACAGTTGAATGGATTCAAATCGAAGTTTCCATTTCGCAAGAAGAATTGCAACGCCTCGATATGATTTTTGGCTATAAAAATAAACCGCGAAGATGCACGGGTAGTTATACGATACGATAAATGTATGTATGATATGATATGATATGTAGATATTTATGCACACAAATCACACTCCTTATCGGCGGCGCGATCGTCCTCACTTACATGCCTCGGAGAGTGGATTCAAGGAAAGTAAAGACAACAACACCGTGATGAGGCTGGCCATTACTTTAGTGACTAAAGTTTAGTCTCATGAAGTTCACATTTAAATCACGCAGTAAAGAGAGACACGTCGGGTTAAAGGGGAGGCTAGCTTCTAATTGAATGCGCCGGTTGAACCTGGTTGTGTGGTACTGTGCCAGTAGTTAGCAGTCCACAGACTAAGAGCTTTTTAAAAGCTGCGTCCGCACACGAAACGATTGAAAAATGAAAAACTACCGAAAATCAACTGGCACTCACAAACGACCCGGTGCGCCGGGTCTGCGTTTGGGTGACGTGACATTGCTTTGTGGGGAGTTAGCTGGTGTTTGTTTTCATGCGAGTATTTCGGTTTCATGTGCAGAGATGTTGCGTGTAGCCGAAACCCCGATTTCCATATCATTGCTCAGGCTTCGCTACACTCAGAGAAGCGCTAGATAATGATAGTCCACTTCAATCGGTTTCAAACTGAACACATCTCTCATGAACGAACAAGAAAATAAATCGGGCTTAAGATCATAAATTGTTTTCAAGGCTCTCATTTTAAATACGATATAATTTTACTGTATCCACATAGCTTCCACCAGCTAAGAGCTCGAGATTTTTACAACGAATTTCTCTTGGTGTTTTATTGTCGACGACAGATTTGAATGGGTTTCACAATTTGCTATATTAGTTATACGCAATTATTGATTGCGAAACTTGGACACCTGCAGGCTCCAGCAGCACCCATCCACAGGCGAGAAGAATGCACAGGCTTGCAGCCGGAGCTTTTAACCAACTAAAATAAGACACCGGCAACAAATAAAAATAAATTTAAAAAAATAAAGGCTTTGCTGAAAATTGTGCCATTGATCTTGATGGAGCTTTAATTTATTGTTTTATCTAAGTTTCAGTTTCATTTCAAACAATTAAAAACTTGCATCTACAAATGAAAATTTAAAATTTGGGAAAATTTTAAAAATATCAATGCAAATCTCTATTTTATTTTATTCTATTCTATTCTTTATTTTGGGTGTAAGCAAGCTTATGTGAATATGGTAATATGCAGCTCTCTAGATTTTTGGGCCATGTTGTTACCTTGTCTGCCCTTATTTCTGCCCTCACGTGCTGCAATAATTTAAAAGACAAATAAAGGAGACAAAGATACAGAAAAAGCGTTGTCAGCCAATTCAGATGCAGTAGCAATTAATTCTGGCCACGACAGAGAAAAGTCAAGAGAAAAGTTACAATTACGGAGAGCTCGGTCCGAAAAAAGGAAATGACATTTTACTGACTTTTCCGCGACTGCCGGCAGACGGACTTTTCCAAGCACTTGTAAACGAAAGCAATGTTGGGCCTGGCTAATGCAGCTGATAGAAAGTAATGAGCTCGTTGGCCTATAACACCGCAAAACGAGTCTAAAGTCAAATAGAGGCAGCAAAACATTTAGAGTTTTGATATACTCTTAGCACTGTAATGGAAGGGAAAATGAAAATGAAAATGCACATGATAATGAAAACTGTGAAGTTCAGTGAGAAGAAAACCCAGAGGACCGCAATTGTTTAACTTTTTTTCATGTTTGGGATCCTCTACTCTTTTTGAAGATGGGTATATGGCCAAATGTACAGAAAATGGACTGCCGAAAGCTGTAGTTGGAGTTACTAGATGGAGATGAGCACTGACTTCCAGGGTCTTTAGCCATAGAAAGAGTATCAAAGATTCGCCATTATCCACGATTACCGCCAACTCTTCTTGGGGTTTTCTTTTGTCTGTCATGGTTGCAGATTTCATCCAATCTGCTGCCTCATTTCCACCTTACTTGTGGTTATTGTTTTGGATGGTTCATTCATCTGGCCATGGTTAATGCAGAATAAGTGGGGATTGCATAACATTTTCCTGGATTGCAGTGATACTGAACTAGTTTTTATATTACTCGGTGTTGTTATCCATCTGCCATTGTTTTCAGTGCAACTTGTAAGCCCAGGTAACTATGACTTGCATCTCTCTAATTAGGCTTGGCACCAAAAAAGATTGCGCTATTTAGTTCAAGAAATTGCAAAAATTTCATTTGAAAATTTGCTGCAATTTTCAATAAAATTTCCAAACAAAATAAACCAGCCTAGCAAACCGAAAAAATTTGTTGAATCTTTCTTTTACCAATTACTTATTTTGAAAATTAATACACCATAACCAATGGTAGTTTAATTTTCTCGTGTGAATTTTAATTTTGGAGCACAGTTTTCTTGAAAAATGTGTTGTGTTATGAGGCGTAACGTCGGCTGAAATATCGTCGGATGTAATGTTTTGCTACTCGTAGTGAAAATAGCTTTGGAATATTGTATACAAATATTACGGTAAAAATAATACTCAACGAGTAAAGGGACATAGCATTAGTCTTGTGTCGATGTGTGTAAAACGTGTGAGGGAGTGTTTAAGAGTGCCCGTGAAAAACAATTATGCGCGATTACAGCGTGCGTTTGGCAGCCTCTTCCCCCTTTTTAGTAGACATACATATATATTTTTAGTTAATTAATTAATTTTTTTATTTATATAATTACAGTTATAAATATATTTTTGTTCGGAGCAGCAGATGGCAACAAGCCCTTTGCGCTGGCCAGCGCTATGTGCGTTCTATGCCCTTAGATCGGAATCAAACGAGAGCAGTGCAGCTGATGTGTTTTGGCCCTTACAGGTCACATAATTATTATTATTCATATATTATTCTAGTTATTATAAAGAATGAATCTACACATGTGTCTGCTTTATTTATAATTAATTACATCAATTAGTGTGGGGTGCTTGGATTTAGTTATGGAACTAAGTGCTGCGGATAGATGTTGCGAATTTGGAGATGTCATATACATATGCTGCGAAGATGATGATGTGAAGAATGTTGCTGTTCAATGTTGCGAATTTGGGAATTGCAGGTTCCATTTATTGCCGCCGTGCCACATGCTGGCGTAATAATTGTGAATTTAATTTTTTAATTTTTATACCCGGTACTCGAAGAGTAAAGGGGTATATTAGATTTGTGCAAAAAATTAATGTGTGTAACACCCAGAAGGAAGCGTTTCCGACCCCATAAAGTATATATATTCTTGATCAGCATCAATAGCCGAGTCGATATAGCTATGTCTGTCTGTCCGTCCGTCCGTCCGTCCGTCTGTCCGTCTGTCCGTCTGTCCGTCTTCATTAGCGCCTATAGCTCAAAGATTATAAAAGCTAGAGGAACACAATTTTGTATCCAGACTCCTGTCCTATCGCACTGTTACAAGTGTATTTTAAAATTTCGCCCCGCCCCCTTCCGCCCACTCCAAGGACGAAAATCTGTGGCATGCACAATTTTAAAGATACGAGAAAACTAAAAACGCAGAATCGTAGAGAATGACAATATCTATCAGAGTGTTGAATCTGGATCAGATCGAATCATAAACATAGCCACAATGAAGAAAACCATTTCGAAATGCATCGTTCCCTCTCGCTCTCTCTCACACACAGGGTTGGGCGCTGTGCCCTAGATCTCAGAGACTATAAGAGCTAGAGCAACCAAACTCTCTATCCATGCTCCTGTGATATCACGTCAGTACAAGTGTATTTCAAAATTTGGCCACGCCCCCTTCCGCCCCCACAAAAGACGAAAATTTACAATTTTGAAGATACGGGAAAACCAAAAACGCAGAATCATAGAAAATTAACATATCTATCAGAGTATTGAATCTGGATCAGATCGGACCATAAATATAGTCAGAAGGAACAAATGAAATTTCAGTGGCCTTCCAAGCGCAGACTCATTCCCTCTCTCTCTCGCACACAGCCGTGTATGTATATGTAGGAAGTAGATTTAGACATGTAGAAAAGACAGATGTAAAAAACGTATGTAAACAAAAATGGAAATAATATATATAAATCTCCGAAAAGGTTGACTTAATTTTTTTTTGTCTTTTTTGGCTAAAACTAAATTTATCCCTTTTGCGAACATGTAATAATGTAATTTATTACAAGCTCACATATTTGTACATATATACTGACTGAGTACCGGGTATAAAGTAGAGCCGCGGCGGTAGACGCGGCTCACAACGTTCCCCCTCGTTAATATTAAAGAAGTATCTATTTATTTTGGGTTTATTAATTTTTTGAATTAAACTAACTTCATTTCCGTTCTCTGAAACTCCTCTCACCACCTCCACTCATTTATTACAATGCATAGTTAAGTCCGATTCCAATTTAATTTAATTTACCAACAATCCTAAGATCCTCCCCACAAAAAAATATACAATCAAGAATAGAATTCCAATGAATCGCCTTCATTACTTATGCAAGTCTCAATAAATTTTCAATTTCCCGCCTACACTCGACGGATTCCGTGAGAAAATAATCATGAAGAGCTTAGGCTACTTACAGTTTTCCTTCGTAGTTTAGAACTGGCGCAAACTTGCGTTGCTTTTCCACGGGTCTAATCAAAACGAGCCATAAAATCCAAAGAGAGAGAGAGAGAGAGAGAGAGAGAAAGAGAGAGATAGAGAATGAGGGATTAGAAAACTGCTTGCGCTTTTGTTTTTCCTTTGGCTTTTCCTTTGGCCCAACTTTACTAATTAATTGTGCACTTGAGAATTTTAAGCAAACTCTAAAACTTGCCAGGATACGACAGGAAAAAAGCCAGAGGGCAGGGAAAAGGAGGAAGAGATTGAGAATGTGAGGTGTTTGGCACTGGCAGAGTTGACGGGTAAATAAACTAACAATTTTTCCTACTTAATTAACAAAATTGTTTTAATGCTCTTCCACACCACACCCTTTGGCATGCCTGGGGTCACAGAAATGCCAAGTGAGGCGTTTAGCGATGACGGCGGCGACGCGTCGCGACGGTGACAGCGGCTGTCAACATTGACAGAATAACAGACTGGCTAAATGACTGAGCAAACAACACTGAAGTATGAGCGGGACAGAGGCAGTGCCAACTCAATAATTAAACTTGCAACAGTCATGTAATGGAGCTCGACGGGAGCTGGATGAGAGATGAAGAGGATGCTGAAAGGATACGCGAACGACATGACTATGTTTGAATTACTGAAAAATATTTTCTATTTTCCATCATCCGACACCGATTGTGTTCTTGCTTGTTCGCGGCTTATTCCGATTGCTATACTTTGTATGCCGCCCAAGAACCAACTCCGTTTTATGAAAAATGAAGTTTGCATTATCATATAAAGCAGTTTTTCCCCGAGCAATATCGAATGCATTGGATGGACAATTTCTCTGCTTACATTGGCCACTTGGCAGAACAATATTTCGCTACTCACGGTGCAGGGCAGCGGCAGCGAGCACAGCGCAGCAGCTTATGAATTGCATTACAAAGTCGCATAAATTGCCGTATGCGCACTGCGCCAAAGAATGCGCAACAAATCGCCTGGCGCGCAAATGCATCTATCATCAGCAAAAAGTCGCATTCATTGCGAAAATTCAATCTGATGTCGGGAAGCGCAAGAATTATGAGCTCAGGCTCGGATCGTAATGGGGGCTCCGGAGGGAGTGTAGCTCCACTTCGGTGAAGAGCCAGGGGAGATGGCGCGAAGTTTCCTGGCTGAATTATGCGGACGCTTTGACAAGCTCTTTTTCCGCTCAGATTTCCATTGACTTTTAATGGCTCCGCCTCGCATTATTGAGATTTACAGCTTGTGGATTTATTGGCCATCCAGATATGGCTTATGCAAAGGCACCGTAAGGGCAGCAACGGAAAGGGAAAGACAGAGGGAGTGAAGGTAAGGAGAGGTTTTCCATAGCGAAATATATGTATGGTTTGGTGAGAAAGGAGGATAGTTTGATGATAATTTATAGTATAAAAATAGGTATGTAGTTAGCCATGATATAAGGGAAAGTTTTACCGTTTTTTCCACATACACTCTAGGTAGTACTTGTAGCAAAACATATATTCGTCATATATAAACATTAGACATCCATCTAACAAATTTTTGCAATACCGAATTCAAGGACATAAAAATTATAAATTATCTATCAATATTGTTATCAATGAAATTTTCAAAACCTTCTTTAACCAGTGGCACTTACATGGAACTGGATCTGTAATAATGTGAACATCTCTAATAATTTAGCCATGCTCCAGCAATTTATCAAGCATAATCCACTGTTCAACGACTCTTGAAAAGTTTTCATCTCGATTAGACCGTGGACCAACCCTCACGTTCCATTTCCCTCTAAATCAGCTTAAATTTACTGGATTTATACAAGTTAATTAACACTCTTGTTTTTGCCTTACCCCCAAAAAATACATTAAGTCCCGAAGCCATTCATAATACGCACGAGCATTCGGAAGAGCGTATGGGGAGGTCCTTCGTTCGTCCCACCTATGTCAACAAAAGGCGTACAAAAAGGACAATTAAACCCTTTGGAAAAGGCCAAGTAGTAGACAAAAGAAGGCAAATACAAGCAAACCTGGAGCAACAAAATGCCGATGGGGATGGGATGGCCACGGCAGGAGCTGTGAAGGTCAAGCAACAAACCCCTCCGGAGAAGGAATCGATGGGTGTGAAGCTGAGAGGAAGAGCTTGAGCAAACAACGATTTATTGGATACTCTCGCTGGATTTTCACAACATTTTATCGTCTTCAGACGGACAGATGCAATAAGCAATTGCCGCATAGAAGGCAGTGGCCGCAGCAGAGGTTCCAGCGAAACTTATTTAGAATTTGCTTAAGTAAATTATTGCAGAAATCGACAGTCGGTCAGAGAGCCAGACGGGCGCATACAGACAGAAGAGGAAGGCAACAGAAGCTCAAATGGGCGCAAAAATGTCATTAAACGGCAGCCACGACAAGTGGTCCGGGTGCGGGTCCGCCTGCAGCCCTCGCCGGAGTGCGGGAAAGTTGTTGTTTCCGTTTCCGCCGGAGCATAGGTCCTTTTGAAATGCCGGCGACAACGACATCGCTCCCTGCCCTGGATCCATCCGTCCACAGCTTCTGTGTGCCTTCTGTTTTTGGGGCTTGAAGCTCATTTGCGAGGTTGCCGCTGCAAATATTTACTTAGCCCTTTTGCACTCGGTCCAAACGATTACCGGAGTGGGCCGTTGGAAGCCTGCTGTTTGTCTGTTTTCGTTAGATATTTGGTATTCTTTATATGGCGTTACTTAACCCTTTAATGACTGACAGGCTGCTGGCATTTCTTATGTTATTGCCGAGCACTTACGAGTAAAAGATTCTGTGATACGAGATGGAAAAAAGTATGAAGTCTGCTATTGTCATATTCTCGTGTTTCATTCCTTTTTATTGATTAAATGTTTTTTTGTGAGTTTACATTTTGTTTGTTTTATACTAACAAATTCATTGAATCGTAGGATCGAATGGAGATCTCATTAGGATGATGTTAATATGTACGTATACAGGGCTAACGAGGGGGAACGTTATGAGCCGCGTCTACGGCCGGGGCTCTACTTTATACCCGGTACTCAGTCAGTATATATGTATGTGAGCTTGTTGTAATTTATTACATGTTCGCAAAAGGGACTAATTTAATTTTAGCCAAAAAAGAAGAAAATATTAAATCGACCTTTTCGGAGATTTTAATATATATATAGCCGAGTCGATATAGCTATGTCTGTCTGTCCGTCCGTCTGTCCGTCTTCATTAGGGCCTATAGCTCAGAGACTATAAAAACTAGATCAACCAAACTTTCTATCCAAGCTCCTGTGATATCAAACCAAGACGAGTTTATTTAAAAATTTGGCTACACCCCATTCCGCCCCCACAAAGGACGAAAATCCACAATTTTTAAGATAAAAGAAAACCAAAAACGCAGAATCATAGGAAAACCGTATGTACCAGATTGCCGAATCTGGATCAGGTCGGATCATTATTCTAAGCGCTTACTCACTTTCTCCTTCTTTCTCGCACACATCTCCACGAGTCGTAGCTAAGACGTATGTAGATGTAGAAATGTAGAGACGACAGATGTAAAAAACAAATGTAAACAAACATTAAAGGGTTCGACTTTATTTTTGTCTCTAAATTTCCTTTTTTGGCAAAAATTCAATTTTTTGCGAACATATAATAAATTACATAAATTCTAGGCTCACATATATACTGACAGAGTACCAAGTATAAAGTGAGCCGCGGCCTTAGCCGCGGCTCACAACGTTCCCTCTAATTTTTTTTGTTTTTGTCTAAAATTCAATTTGTTTCTTTTACGAACATATAATAAATTACATATATCGTAAGCTCATATACATATAAGCTGATTGAGTACCGGGTATAAAGGACAGCCGCGGCCGTAGACGCGGCTCACAACGTTCCCCCTCGTTATTATACCCGGTACTCGAAGAGTAAAGGGGTATATTAGATTTGTGCAAAAAATTAATGTGTGTAACACCCAGAAGGAAGCGTTTCCGACCCCATAAAGTATATATATTCTTGATCAGCATCAATAGCCGAGTCGATATAGCTATGTCTGTCTGTCCGTCCGTCTGTCCGTCTGTCCGTCCGTCCGTCTTCATTAGCGCCTATAGCTCAAAGACCATAAAAGCTAGAGGAACACTATTTTGTATCCAGACTCCTGTCCTATCGCACTGTTACAAGTGTATTTCAAAATTTCGCCCCGCCCCCTTCCGCCCACTCCAAGGACGAAAATCTGTGGCATGCACAATTTTAAAGATACGAGAAAACTAAAAACGCAGAATCGTAGAGAATGACAATATCTATCAGAGTGTTGAATCTGGATCAGATCGACTCATAAATATAGCCACAATGAAGAAAACAATTTCGAAATGCATCGTTCCCTCTCGCTCTCTCACACACAGGGGTAGGCGCTATGCCTGATCGAATTTTTTGACGCCTAGTTCTCAGAGACTATAAGAGCTAGAACCACCAAACTTTCTATCCAAGCTCCTGTGATATCAAACCGAGACGAGTTTGTTTTAAAATTTGGCCACGCCCCCTTCCGCCCCCACAAAAGATGAAAATCTACAATTTTGAAGATACGGGAAAACCAAAAACGCAGAATCATAGAAAATTACTATATCTATCAGAGTATTGAATTTGGATCAGATCGGATCATAAATATAGTCAGAAGGAACAAATGAAATTTCAGTGGCCTTCCAAGCGCAGACTGATTCCCTCTCTCTCTCGCACACAGCCGTGTATGTATATGTAGGAAGTAGATAAAAACATGTAGAAATGGCAAATGTAAAAAATTTATGTTAACCAATATGGAAACATCTAATAGATCAAAATCTCCGAAAAGGTTCGACTTAAATTGTTTTTTTTTGGCTAAAATTTAATATTTTCCTTTTGCGAACATGTAATAAATTACAACAAGCTCACATACATATATACTGACTGAGTACCGGGTATAAAGTAGAGCCGCGGCGCAGACGCGGCTCATAACGTTCCCCCTCGTTTTTAGAATTATAAAGCATCCAATATCTACTCTGTTTTTATGGGATCGTTTTTTGTTTATCTATATACTTTCGGGCGAAAAAAAGCGTCCAACACCATTCTCAGATCATAACTATCAACTTCTAAAGAAATCTTTTAGGTCTCTCCAACCGTCAAAAAAGTAATGATAACAACTATTCGGTCAACTCTATGAACAAACATGTGAAGTTTCGTAAGGCTTTTGGAATTTAGTCTTAATTAAAATGTTTTATTTAACAGGTAACTTTTGCTAGAAACTCAGATTGTCAACTCACTTATCATAAAAACGACTGACATAGAAATATGAAAATGAAATTATTCGTTGCTGTCCTGATGCTCGTGCAGCTCCTATGGCAAACACTGGAGGTGGAGGACACACCCGGTGGCATCTCGAATGTGACCCAGATCACTGAAGCGAACATCAACAGCACACTGTCCTCGACCGAAGTGGTGTTCCTCAACTTCTACGCGGATTGGTGCCACTTCAGCAAGCGCTTGGTGCCCATATTCGAACACGCTGCGACACAGCTAAAGCTGGAGTTTCCAGAGCCTGGCAAAGTGCAGCTGGGGCGGGTGGATTGTGTTAAGGAGGTGGCGTTGGCTGATCTTTATGATATACAGAAGTTCCCGACACTGCGACTGTTCTACAGGGGCCAGCCGGTACGCCGCGAGTATCGAGGATTGAGGACGAGCGAGGCCCTTATGACATATGTGAAGTCTCAGCTGCGCTCAAAGATTGTCGACTTCAAAGATCCCGACGATCTAGTCATGATAGATCCCAAAAGGCGGGCCGTCATCGCCTATATTTCGAACACAGATAGTCCGGCCTATGTGATCTACCAAATGATGGCGGATCGCTTTAAAAACGACTGTGACTTCTATTTGCGCATCGGGGATAATCTGGATCACGAAAAATTTCCCAAGAAACTTCCCGCTCTGGTGTTCCGTCCGGACATCGCCCGAACTCACGGACAGGATGAGTTCTATGGAGGCAGTCCCTCAGACCCCTCACAAGTGGAGCTATGGATATTGGAGAAGTGCGTTCCTCTAGTGCGGGAGGTGAACTTTGGTAACGTGGAGGAGCTGATCGAAGAGAGGCTTCCGCTTCTGCTGCTTTTCCATTTGCCCGAGGACGTGATCTCCATTAAAGACTTCAAGGCGATTGTGGAAATGCAGCTCTCCGACCAACGAAGCCAGTTCAACTTTCTAACTGTGGATGGTTGGAAGTTCGAGCACTCCGTGAAGCACATGAGCCTTACTGCAAAGGACCTGCCCATTATAGCCATCGACTCGCTAAAATTTATGTATCCATTCCCCAGATTTTCGGACATGTACATACCGGGTCGACTCAAGCAGTTTATGCAGGATTTCAGCAGTAACCAAGCCGCTTTGAACCTCAAGAACAGCTCTGAACTGATGACCAACGCTGCCAAGGATGCTCCTTCATTGCCTGTGTCCACTTTTAAGGAGCTGGGTCCTTCCAAGCATCGTTATTCGTTGCTCCATGACGAGCTGTAGGCTGTAAGCAGTGAGCAGCCTCCGTTCAGCACTTGATGTTTCAATAAAGTTCCCTGAGACTTAATTTACCTCTACGATGCTCTAGAAATTTTCTCCGCTTTAAAAAGGCTCAAAATATCGAACTTTTTCAATCTTAAAATGAATCGTTCTTTCGATCCACTCTTTATTCTCGTGTCAATCTCTCGGTATGCTCCCGTTGAGTATTACTGCGCAGCGCGCACCCTTTTCAGATGGTATGGACAAGTCGACTGCATCACTTGCAGCATAGTGGAGTTAAACCGGAAGCCGCAAAGTGGAACTTGGAGTAGAACAGAAAAATATAGTAGTTTACTTTGGCAACACGGTAAAGAACAAATTGCCTGCAACTAAACATAATGGTTAAACAGACACCTGCTCAAGGCGCCACTCCACTCGGCAAAATCACTTGAGCGGCTCCCAGGAAGGGCTCCCACTCTCCCACTCTTTCTCTGTCAGGGAAGAGCCAAGCCCCGCCCTGCCAAGTCGATGCTCCGAGCAGCACCCGACGACCCCCCTCTCAACATAATTTGCTGTGGTTTTGCATTTACTTTGCATCTCAAGCACGCTTGAGGCCACGGCTGATGCTCCTTCTGCTCCTACTCGTGCGCCCGGTGCGCTCCAGATCCAGAGATCCAGTCGACATTAGCCGGCTTGCTCCTTGACTGCGTCAGAGGAGGCTTCTGCTGCTGCTGCTGGTTCTGTGTCTTGTGCAGCTCCTTGCACTTCCGTTTCCGTTCCGGCTGCCCCTTGCGACCTACCGCTCCGGCTCGAGCGTTTCAGTTTGTTGGCTTTCTTCGTGCTCGCTGCATTTTCATCCTGTTTGCAATCACTTCAGCTCCGTGGTTGCCCTTGTGGCGGAGCCGGGGCCTCAACTGGAGCAGGATATGCCTTCCCGTAATGTTGTTGGGGCTTGTTCTGCGTTGTCTTTCCTGTTTTGGGTTTTTAAGTTGTTTGCCATTTGCACAAACATATGCGCATATCTAATTTGCAATTGTTTTTCTTCATCTAGTGATTTGAAAGTCCTAAATAACACTGCACGAAAATGCACGATTAAATGGTTTCATGGTTTTGCAGTGTACATTATTGCACTTGCAAATTTATCTGCAGTGTACTGCAGTGTTTCATTTAATACATAGTACTTCATTGCAAAGGATTCTTCCTATCTCCGTTTTTACCACTACTAGAATATATATAGTATATACCTACTAGTATATCCAAATCACAATCAAAATCCGAGTCGATTTTTCCGCAGTGGCTTTCTCTAACATTCTGCCACTTGAAGCTCTTCTGAGAAGACTTAGCCTCTTCTTTTATTGGAAGAAATTTTTTGCGCGGCTGCAGATAGTGTGGCTGCGAATCTATGCTTGGAATTTAAGGCCCTTCCCTATATAAATCCTTGTCCAAGCTGTGCAAATAAGCTGTTAAAATCAATAAAAAGTATTTTTACTGAGGACTCCAACCGATCATTTCACGGAACTCTATTTGCTCTACCAAGAGCAACATGTGGATTAGTGATTTCATAAAATTAGTACAATTTTGTGCAGTGTTCGTTGCAGCCTCTTCGCCTCCGCCTCTGACTTGGGGCTCGGCTCCTTTGGCTTTGGTTGCTTGAACACACGCGCATCAACCATTTACACAGCAAGTTCGAGCTCATTTACACGAAAAGAAGTCGAACAAGACCGAGGCAGATGCAGAGGTAGATGCAGAGGCAGAGAAGAATGTCGAGAAAACCCCCTCCGGAGCTCCGGAGAGAAGCAAGAGAAGGACGAGACAGAGGGATGGCTGACTTTTGAGAAACTATTTTTACTTCGTTTTTAATTTAATTAGCACTCAATTTGCCCAGGTCCTGATGTGTGTGCTCACTTTACTCCATTAGCAGCCGTTTCCGAGGAGGCTGGGTAAATATGATTTCCTACTTTTCGCTTTTCTTTTGAGGCGGCAGGAAAAGTTGTGCGCTGCCTCCTCCTTTTAATTAAACGCATTAAAATGATTTGCATTCGCCTTTGCAGAAGATGGCAGCAACGGGCTTTTGTGTCCCAGCTCCTGGCAAATTTTGGCTCTTATTTAATTAAGCTCAATTTATTAATTGTTGGCCCTAGCCCAAAATGACTTTGCCATCCTTTGGGGCCTGCTAGCCAAAAGGTGGAGCCTGCATTTGGCACTTGGCACTTGGATTAGAATCGGACTGCATGATTGATTGTTGGAGCTCCGAGGCACGCTAGTCCGTGGGGAAGCGCACTGCCGACACTGGACACGTGTGGTATGTTGACACAGGTGCTTGGGCCTTTCATTCTGATTGTAGTTGTAATTTTTCTAAATGAGTTCTGTGTTCTCAGGGAGCTTTGTCAGGAGCAGAGGGAGATTTGTATCTGTTAGCCTGACTTTGGTCTGTGTCCTCATTGTGCTCGCATGACAATTGTTTACCTTCCGCTGAAGCTCCTATTTTCCCTGCTTAAGCAAACTTTTCTGCATTCCCTATTCTACGAGAGTTTTCTCAAAAGCCAACTTTTAAGTTGGCTGGCGAAAAACATTTCTTTTTAATGAGCTTGTTTCCCCAGCAACTCCTTCGGGGCGCAAAGAATATTCCCCCTTATGCTGGAACTTTTGCCAATTTGTAAGTTCTTCGATAAATGCCATTAAATTCTAAACAAAAATAAAGCTATGATATCACCTCTCGCCTGTGTCTACCTGGGTCTGGGCCTACTCTGGTATATGACCGAAATGTCGACAAATTTTTTATGGTTTTTTATCTGTGCTTGAAAAACAGCATGTGTATTTATTTATTATTTATCATTCCAAGGCTAATTTATTTTGTGGTTTCACTTTGAAAACAATTTTTATCTTAGTCGTAGACAAGATCTTGTCGGGGTATCCAAAGATCACAAACATTACAGTTCTTCTGAGCTATAGTCATAGCCAAATTCAATTAATTTAATTAATATGATTTAAAATAAATTAATGATCCTCAGTCAGCCAGCTCAATCTCCACGAACTGATTTTTCTTCAGGCACAAATAACTCTCCGACTCAATTTTCTTCGCCTGACACACAAAAGGGAACTGGTAGAAATCACATAGGGTATTGTGATATCTGAATCCATTGTAGTTCGCATAAGCCACACACTCGTTGGCGGTGGTGGTATTGTTCGGCTGATTTGGAGACCATTGGGCCAAGGACAAGCGACCACCATTGTGGCTCAGGATAAAGTGCCCGTTGGCTCCTAGCGATGCGATGCCCGTCCATATGGAGTCCTTCCAGCCGTTGGAAAAGGGCAAGCCCAGAACCGTCAAGTTAGCTGTTACCACATTCATGTCCTTTTCATCATCGAAAACTACCAGTGTGGAGTTCAGTGTGAAGCACTTTCGATGGGCATGGAACCAGTTCTCCTGAAAGATTTATCGGATCAGTGACATACCCGTATATTAGGATTAGCTAGAGTTGGAGCTTACTTTTTCTAAGGATACGTAATAGCATTTCTTCTCTACAAGTGTGAATCCAGGTGGACAGCCGATCTTGACCTGCGACAATGCTGCAGTGAACGCGAAGATTCCGAAAAGCCAGGGGAAGATCTTCAAAAAGTGAACCATGGCAAGCAAGTGGTTGCTCTCCCAGGTCTTCGCTGCTTTTTATACTGGTACTCACTTTGGCCAATATACTCACACCATATCTAATCTGCAATGATGGCCAATTTCGGAATGCCATAATTCTGAGCCGCACTAATCTCTATAAGTAACATTTGGCGCCCTTATTGGGGGGAACTTCTTGACCGAGTAATTATGCTAGTCCACCCGTTCATTGACTTCCATAAACCAACAAAAGTTGGCATAGTTTCCGCCACAGACCGCACTTGAGTATTCAAAAACCTTCGGCTTGGAGCTTTCTCAATTGGCCCCGGAAGTACATTTATTTCACAGTCGAATCAATAAAAAGCCAATTAAAATACAGTAAAAGCCCGCAGCAGCAGCAAAGAGGCGAGCCACATCGAAGTTTAAGTAGAATAACGAACGGAAGGGAAGGGACCTACCTCTGTGCGAGTACGGTGATCAAGCTGGCTGCAGGAGCCCAGGTGGCCTGAATAAAACCATGGCACTCTAAATTGGTTGCAATGCAGCTTAAAACAGTATTACCAACCACCTATGGAACCTGGAACTTCCCGAAGTATGTAAGTAAAAAAGTGGGGTAAATGAAATCATCATGGAAAGTGTTGTTGTTTATTGATCAGTTTTCTTGGGGCAGGTCCTAGATAGGAATAAATGAGATTTGACAAAGCTCTTCGATACAAGCTTTGAATCTAAAATTTCGCTTCAGCAAAAATTCAAGTCGGTGGGGGGGGTTTTGTGGGTTTGCCTGGGCCATAACTCGACGGCATGTCGATGTCATTCCTTGTGCTCTATTGCTCTTCGCGGCTTTTGCAGGGTGCTCCTTCACCCTGTCACTGGGCAACAAAAAACCTCCCAACAGGGCCTGCGTTTGAATGATAACGACAAGCCCCATGGGGAGCAGGACCCAAAAGGGAATGGGAGCGACTATGGAGCTGTGGCAATTAATCTTTACAATGGCGTACATGCGAAATGGAGTTCATAAATTCCAAGTCACGCTACACACGAGAGTTGAGTGCCGGGACCTGGCCCTTGATACACCGCTCCATTCGAGTGGTTCGGTGTGTAGTTCTATTTCAAATTGGTTGTAGAAAGGCCAACAAAGGCAATTAAAGCTGCCATTTAAATACATTTCTTCTATATAAATTCTGTTCTTCCTTCGTTGAATATTCCATAATTTCTTTAAGGTTATTGAAACTGTTTTACCTTTCACCATTGTGCCCCCAGATATATGTACGCTTATGTAGCACAAAGAAAAAAAAACTTGCAGAATAGCAGCTAAGATAATGCCTTGATATATTACTGTAGACAGAGTACACTGTGCGTATGAGTAATAATGCTTCGATAGATTTATGGTAGATGGCAGCGAGCACCTTCATCCGGGATGTTTGCGTTTATGTCTGTATAACAAATGCATATAAATATCACATTTGTGCGCAATATATTATGGCTGGGCGGCTCAGCATTATCCGCCATTCCCTACTGCTGGCGAAATTAGGTCATTTGTCTTGTTTTATGCCGGGCCAGAAAATACTCGAAGTCGGGCTTAAAAATATAAACGACTGGAGAACATTGCGAGTTGGGGAAAGAACTTAAAAATACTTACAATGTTGTGTGGTTTTGGGGTACGTGTATGGGTGTGAGTGTCCGGCCCATTCTGGTTCCCCTACTAATCCCCTTTTGCATAAATCAACAGGCGCTTTAAGGCCCCGAAAGGGTTGCCACCCATGTGAACTCGGGATTGCTTGAATTTATTGGGGTCAGTTGGGGTCCCCCGTCGGACTGTATGTCCAGGCTTCTCCATCCAGGCCACCAATTGGTGTTTATGTGTATTATAAAAATTTCAACCGGTGGCTGGCCTTTCAAATCAGAGATGATAATTGGCTCGGGCATGTCGACAGCTGAGCCCATGGCCTGGGCATGCGAGGAATTTAAATCGATTGATTATGTGTATCAATAGGCGGATCATTTGTGGGAGCAGCGTGGATCTCATCACTTTATAGAATGCATTGGATTGTCATTTGTCATAAAAGAAGCCGTTGTGAGAAAAACCGCCCAAAACGTTTACATTTCAAATCTGAGCACAGTATAATATGGCTTCCAAAGTGACGAAATTTAGAAGATTGGTTTTTTTTGCAGTGGGCATTTTCTTTTCGCTTCAAATTTACTAAGAAATCTAAAGCAATTTTCTTTTTAAAGATTAAAGCGTTATTGTTTTTATTTTTTTTTTTCGTGCATTGAAATTCGTAGTATATCCCTGCACAAAAAAGGAAAAAGTAGCTCAGCAGGAATAGATCTCCGTAAGACTTAATGACTTTGACATCTTAATGCGTTAGAAAACGTTTGCAAGCCGAAAGAGAAGGTTCTGGAGTTCTGGACTGGAACGTATCGAGCGACCATTTGCCGGCACCCAACTGTGAGAGAAGCAGGAATCCACCTACTTTACACAACAGTAAGCTTGAATACTGCAATGACAGTAGCGCATCATTCCAGCCCCACAGGAACCAAAAGTGTGCGCTTAGCACGTCATGATAGATAATGGATAAAACAGTCATGTATGAGGCGACTCTGCATTTGATCCCCAACACCATGGCACTTAAAAGAGCAAAGGAGAGGAATTTATTCATGGTCTGAAACGAAATGTCACATATAGTAATAATGTAAGAATTTCGATTGAAGCCGAACTTACATTTAGTCCCTCCTCCAGCCACGATACATAGATACCGGATAGACTAATTCTTCCCGCTAATAATAGGAACTCGAACTTTTTGAGATTCAACCTTGGCCATTCGTTCCTGTCTCGTAGATAAACTCTAGTGGCCAGAAGCATTAGTAGAGAGCCCACATCGAGGCAGTCATTAATGAAAAAGCGATACAGATAAGTCCCCATGGAGAAGAGCAATCGGTGAATCACTCTCCCTGCTAGCAGCATTATTACACCAGTGTCTTCTTTGAGTTGAACCAAGATCAGCGCAACGGCTGCAGAAGTCAGTAGAGTATGAAATGACGTATAGATGTAGCCAAACACATCCTTGACATCTAGAGCAACAGCATTTTCGGTGCTCACAAGTCGATAATTCAATAGCGTGGTTAACACATCCATGCAGTAATATGCCATAATTATGTATGGCATTAGCTCTAATATCCATGACCGGATCTTGTAATGCAATGCCTTAATTGCAAGAACTCCATCATAGGCAATTCGAACCATAATATTTTGGACGTGCAACGAAGAAACTTTGAATTTGAAATACATAACAAATTAAAACAGCACTGAGATCGTTATTACGTATAAGTCACGGCATGCCCACTCAATTGGAGCAAACAAATTTTAATATTTCTCAATTTCGTTATCTATACTATAAATTTGTAGAAAAAAATGTGCGTGAAAGAGGCTATCGCCGCAACGCGTGTAAAAAATTTAAACAACAAACTATGAACAAAATTTTGTAATTTTCTATAAATAGGTTCCTGAAAAGTTGAAAACTATTCAAAAAAATCTCCAATTTGAGCCAAACACACATTGTGTTTGAACGCCTATTTCATTTCACTTTGTGTTATTCTGTAGAACGGAACATTTTATTTTAGATTTTTTTAAACCTTTTTGTGTAAAAAATTTGTTTCTGTGAAAAATCGCAATTTGTGTACGTACTTATATTTGGTGCTTTTGAAAATGTGTGCGTTTTAAATAAAGCAGTATGGTTCTTAACGTTAAATGTAGAGACGATTTAATCGAAATGCATTTAGTCTACTAGTATGTACATATAATTTCCCCAATGTTTATCAAATACTTTCTTTTTAATCTGAGTTGGGTGTACATGTGCAACTCCATATCCTATTGTCCCCTATTAAGTCAGTGCAACACCGAAGCTTGAGCAGCCTAAGGACATTATAATATGGATAATTGTTCCTGGTACACCATTAATATGATTCTAGTTTTTAATTTATTAAATTTTATTATTATTTTTATTAAAATGTATTATTTATTACAAAGAACGTGCAGCGTGCTTCTGACCCTCTGTACCGAGCAAACGAACATTTGGTGACCCTTTCGATGGTATTTTTAAAAAGAAGCGTTTAAACCTAAGCAAAATCAGAATGGCATTATAAAGTTTGGACAACCAGCTGCTTATAAAGTCAGTTGTTATTTGAAAATTGTAAGATTCATTTTTTGTTTTGGACCTATGGCAGCAACCACTGTTCGTTAATAAGTTAGACCTAAGAGCTGATTAAATGAAGAGGATGAAACTATAATTGTGTAAAATGTATGTTACGTGGCTGTAATATTGCAGAACTGTTTTGTTGTTTTGTCCAAAACTGTTTTGTTTTTATAGAGAATCAAACCAGACGCTGGAAATTGCAGTTCAATGCACAGATTAAAAATGATGATAAAATGATTAATTTAAATTGAATTACATAAGTTCGACTTTCCAAATTTAGGAACGAAAGAATTCGGAGTCCAGGTTAAATTATTGTCTAAAATTTAGACTCTAAATACTCAACTGAACCTTCGGTAACTGGTTTTAATAAAATATAATAAATATATTTATTTAATTATGTAGCTACTGTTTAAAACCCAACCAAGAAACGAAACATAAACATTTCAGAACCACCTCGATCCGTTTCTTGGATGAACCGCAATAGTCCTAGAAACATGCGTCTGCTGCGCAAACAACTGGAAGTTCTCATCGGTGAAACTTGCCAACAAACACCGTTGCGAGGCTGTTGAACGAGCCGAGCCGGAACTGAAGCTGCCCCACCACCCCTAGAAGGACATAAAAATGCCGTAGCACAAAACTGTCGGCGACGTCTACGACTTTTTAAGTTTCCGTGCCCTCTCCGGGAAACAGCTGCTGCCGAAAAGGAGGAAACTCAACGGCTCTTCCGTGTACATAGTTTTTAGCACATTTTTAGCATTGCATACTTGCCTCGACTTCTCAACTCGATTTGCCGCAGGATGAAGTTTATTTCTCAGCTTCTTGGCAGAAAAAAGAGAAATATGTTTTCCGCCCGGAACTTGTTAATTTTCCGCTGCAAATCTGTCAACTTTCGGGTGGCCTAAGAAAAAAAATTCAAAAATTCAATAGCAAGCGACAAAGTTTCCGCAGAAAACTTTTGCATGCGAGTAGGCCCGGAGTGCGAGTGGGGCACACTTCTAGGCTCAGTTGGCCGCTCTAATTAAAAGTCTAGACTCTTGGTCGGAGTAACTTTTGTCAAGCTCATTGTCATCTCCTCCATTGTTAATTCCCCGGCCGACTCTGATCTGATCTGGATAGCCATC
This sequence comes from Drosophila helvetica, assembly GCA_963969585.1. NCBI lineage: Eukaryota > Metazoa > Arthropoda > Insecta > Diptera > Drosophilidae > Drosophila > Drosophila helvetica. The sequence goes on along the minus strand of OZ018402.1, from coordinate 17,947,973 downwards.
CATTAACCGCAATTTCCAATTAATCAACTGGCGTGCATTACCCGCAACAACGGAGAGGACAGTGCACATGGGCCATGCAAATGCCATAGAGTTAATTGCCATCCAAGGCCCTTTTACTGCTGGGCCACGGCCACCTCCCTCTTGGCCATGGCCATGGGTCGGTCACTGCTCTGCTCTTTGCGGGATGTCCCGGCTGAAGGACCAACATTGTGTATTCTATGTGTGGCCTTTGTTTTTAGATAAAAGTTCAGGATAGATGACAGATGGGCCAAAGGGTCGCTTGTTCCTGCATCGTCGGAGACAGAATAGGTTTTTCTGGATGCATGCGATTGAATTAGAACTAAGATTTAAGAAAGAAACCTGCCAATATGTGTCTGGAATATCGTAGGAAGATAAGAAAAGATACGTTTGAGCCGTGATTTAAATCAATAATGAATTAAATATATTCTCATTTAATTTTTTCTCGTTCAAGATTTATCTTACTCAGTTTGCGAAATGTATTGGAATTGAAATCGTGAGACTGTTCGTTTTCTCAATTCCTAGACTTCGATTGTCAGTAATTTGAGATAATTATTACATGTTCTCGTAAAGCAAACGTACTTAGAAGGCACGATCAACAGATGAATCTTTGTAATGGTTTACTGTATGATTCGAGTATAAGCAAACCTGAATTTTCCGCGAGGAATATGTTTATATAAAAATGTGTGGCAGTTCAATAGCTTTACACTTATGACAATATTTGCTTCGTTTCAAATTCCCGCTAATGGAATCTATCTGATGGAACTCTCAATCCTTTGATGATGCTTATGTGGGTCCGTTTTTTCTCAAAGTTTATGCTTCTGGCTTAAAAACCACAAAATTAATTGCATGTCATTAGCAGAAATCTATTAAAGGCCCCGAAGCGGAGCCAAACCGAACCGCACCGAAAGCTGCCCCGACTTAAATACCTTGGCAACAGAACAAACAGTTAGCAGGCAAGCGTGCCACCTCCCCAACCTTTTAATCGATGAGTTATCCGCACACATTTGAAGAGGGGAAAGTATGCACATTTACATGCCTGAAAGTACGCAGCACAAAAGTGCCGTTGAATGCAGATACAGATATGTACGTGGCCAAACCTCAAAAGAGCTCGTTTCACTGGCCACCGACTACCGAACTCTCACTCATCCATGTACATATGTGCATGGCTCTATTCATTTGGTCAAGTCCCCTCTCCCAGTCCTTCTCGCTTCCTGAATTGCTCTTGGCAACCTCCCTGTAGGAGTCCGATGGTACGGGTGCATCTGTGTGTAAATACGAGCACTAATGTCCAATGATTAAATTTTAATTACCGGGCACAAATCGAGTTTGGGTTCGTTTCTGTTGCAAATTCTCTTGGAGCTGCAGTTGCATTTTTCAAGTATCTATCTGCATCCCGTTTTTCATCCTCTCAATTTGATCAATGGAGGAATGAATGAGTGCCGGCCATTGGGAGTTCCCATTTACTTTATTAACAGGTTCAGGGGAAATACGGTTTGAGTCGGTTCAACGATACATTCCTTTGACAAATGCAGCTCAGTCAGCGATAGTTGGGAATATAATCCCAAAAGGTGTTGGGTTGGATGCTCAGGTCAACTTCGCTTAATTGTCTCACTGCTAGATCCAAAATTTTTTGCGGCATATTAACTTATCTTGTTTATTAAACACATTCTCTCTGCTGGCACAGATGCCGGATACTGGATGTTAAGTCTTCGGTGCCCGCACGGTACGGTACGTGTGCATACAAAATGGCATCCTGGCTTGGTCCTGGCCGGAGTCTGGGCCATGGCTCACCGAGCGACTGAGCCGTCTGACCGGTTGTTTGTGGCCTCAATAAATCAACCGGAATTAAGCCATCAATAATGAAAAGACATAAAGCAGCCAACTGAGCAAAGTTGGTAGCTGTTTGCAGTTGCGTGAACTGCGAAGAGTATTGGAATGGATGTACGAGTACTCGTATGTTGGTTGGAAAGTGCTGTGAGGGTCATAAAGAAATGCAAATTGCTTTGCAATATGTTCACTACTTAATCGTAAGTTGACCTTTTAGCCCGGACCTTGGATACAGTTGCTTGCCGCTAGTTTTGGATAGCTTCTACTATACTGTAGATTTCTTCGTCCAATCAATCACAATACAAGTTTGCTAATTACTCAATGCAAAGCTGATTTTAAGCGCAATCGGTTGGGTGAGTTCAGATATACTTTTTTCGCTTGCCGGCCGATACCGGTTATAGAATCCGGATTGGTAACAAACGTCCGGTCATGAACACGAAACAACAAAATCAAATGGGAAGAGTTTCACCCGATTTGGGGCCAACGCCTTAGATACCCTTGCTGATCCAATGTGCCTAAGAATATCCGAACATACATTTCTTGAAGCTTTACTGATACACATTAAATTACCGCGTGGTTGGCCGATAAAGTGCTCCGATCTTAGCCGCTACTGTATAGAAACAGACAGAAAGGGCCAAGAAAATGTTTGGGGCAAACATCTGCTGAAAATTATATTGCTCTCCGCAAGGGTATATAAAAAGTCATAAATACTATTTTTTAGTCAGACTTTGATAAATATGCAAATGAAGGTAAATAATAGCTGTTTTTTGTGTGAAATACGAACTGGCAATTGTCTGGAATATTATTGCTAATTGGGGGTTTTCCTCGGATTAACAAGTTTGTACATGGCAGATGGTTGTTTCTTGAGTGACGTAGCCGAGATGTGATTTATTCTCAGTCTAAGGCCCTCTGTGAGCACAATAATGATATCATAATAAAGCTTCTATACGATTCTTTCACTCAGTTGAGAGCATTTAGAAACACGTTACTCATATCAGCTAGATAATAACATCAAATAAATTTTTATTGTTATACATTGTTATTATTCGGATATGCCTAAGCTCGCCCAGAGAGTTCGCTGTCTTAATTAGAAAGTCGTCTTTCAGCTACAATTGCCACCACCGTTCCGAAAAGTCCCTTACTCGCTCTCGGCCTTGCCCTCGCCCTCGCTCTCGGACAGGCTTTCGTTTGAGGCGCCTAATCAAGATTTGCTGGGGCACGTTTCGGCCTCGCTCTTGTCAATTTGGTCGGTAAAAGACAAATTCATAAATATTTTAATTAAAATTCGAGCGAGTGTCGGGCAATGTTGTTCTAAGTAAAAAAGTTTCCATTGCAAGCTCGAAAACGGAAACGGTCAGAGCGTCATCAAAAACGCATAACATTCCCCCTGAAAAGGGGGAAACAGGAAGCAAACTTTTTGGCGCAAGTTCAGCGAAAGTTTCTCTGCAAAGCGAAATTTAACTAATTCCATTATGCATAGCAGAAAAAAATAAAATAAAATAAAGAGGCATTTGGAAAATGTTAAACAAAAATGTGAAAACTTTGCCCTTCTTGCTTCTGGCTGCTGCTAGGCCAGTAAACACTTCTCAGTATGGTCGCGGAAAGGTGGAAATTTAAAAACTTGCCTCTAGTTTCGCTGAGAAATACCCGTTGTGTTTATTTAAAAGGCGCACATAATTCGGAAAACAGTTTGGACAACGAAATGTTCCCATAATAGCTAATGGAGGCTCAAGTTCTGTTTATTCTCTGCTATGATTTGTTTAGAGCTTCCCGGATTTAAATGTTCCGAACTGAATCCCGTGGGGTGGTTTTTCCAAGCTAAACAAAAGTGATGATTTAGCAAGTATTGTTTTAAATGTAACCGTTAGTTAATAATCATTTAAAAATACAGAAATTAAACTAATACATTTTGATGGGCACTGAAAAGTATTTTGTTTTTACAAACAGATATTAAAGACCCAAGGACTATGTTTATTTGGCGTAAAATGGCGAGCTCTTTTTCCTAGTAGATGTTCTACTGCCCCTATTTTATTCCCGGTACTCGAAGAGCAAAGGGGTATATTAGATTTGTTGAAAAATGGATATGTGTAACACCCAGAAGGAAGCGTTTCCGACCCCATAAAGTATATATATTCTTGATCAGCATCAATAGCCGAGTCGATATAGCTATGTCTGTCTGTCCGTCCGTCTTCATTTGCGCCTATAGCTCAGAGACTCTAAAAGCTAGAGGAACACAATTTTGTATCCAGACTCCTGTCTTATCACACTGTTACAAGTGTATTTCAAAATTTCGCCCCGCCCCCTTCCGCCCACTCCAAGGACGAAAATCTGTGGCCTGCACAATTTTAAAGATACGAGAAAACTAAAAACGCAGAATCGTAGAGAATGACAATATCTATCAGAGTGTTGAATCTGGATCAGATCAGATGATAAATATAGCCACAATAAAAAAACCCATTTCGAAATGCATCGTTCCCTCTCGCTCTCTCTCACACACAGGGGTAGGCGCTATGCCTGATTTTTTGACGCCTAGTTCTCAGAGACTATAAGAGCTAGATCAACATTTCTATCCAAGCTCCTGTGATATCAAACCGACACGAGTTTGTTTCAAAATGTTCGGGGGTGTAAATTTCTGCAATCGAACCTACCGCAAAAACAGAAATCTTATTTACTAACAAAATGAAATCATTAAGCGGCTTTTACTGTCAACAGAAACGGCACGGAACCATTTCAGGAGCAATTCACATTCAGGCATTGGAAAAATAAGGATACAAAATGAAGTCGCACGGAGGAAAAGGAAGGGAACGACAACAAGAACCCGCAGAAAACTGCCGTGCAATCGAGTTGAAAGACAAACAAAAGGCCCGCTCGAGGGGACGCCGCCCTGTCGAGCTGTTGCCACAATAAGCGACACGATTCATTCACTCACTCGCCCAGTCAGTTCGTCAATTACATTGATTTCGTGTCTGGTTTTGTTTGTGCTTCACCTGTCCCGTAGTCCACGAATCGTTCTACATGCCACATGGCACCGGCACCGCAAAAGAAAAGTAAGACGGAAACGAGCGCAAAAACTCACGGAGTGTAACTGGAGGGAGCCGTAGTCTTCATGGCCATTGTCACCCTCGGCACCTTTTGGTTTGTCTGTCTGTCATTTAATAATACAAAGTGTCTCCAGGCTGGGGTCTGTGCCTCGGTGTGGGATCCTTTCACTAACTGGGACTTGCCTCTCAATATTTTTGACAATTTCCTGCAACAACAAGCTGGATTGATTGACTTTTTCTTGCCACCATTTTCATTACAATTTTCATTTTCTGAGTCTTGTTGTCTGGCTTTTCTTGTGTTCCTGCAAAATTGTTTACCTCGATGTTATTTACTCAACGTAATGATTTTTCTATCGAACGCTTAGCATCGGAATCGCTGTCGAAATTCTCGTCGTGTGCCCTATTGTTGGCTCCTTAATTCTCCTTTTTGTTGAATGCCAAAAATGTCAATTGATGTGTGCTTATTTATCTTGATTTCTTTGTTTATTGCTCGTGTTTTACGAGGCCTACAAAATATCAACCTATAATTTGGGCTGATTTTATGGGTTGAACTTCAGGGTTCAAATGTGATTTGGAGGGTGTGGTACTTATAACTGAAGTTCGAGTTTTTAGCTTGATAAACGCAAATGCCGTTAGCCTTGAGTAAAATATTTGCTTAATGTTGATTATGTTGTAATAGAATATGTTATTAAATCTGATAAAATGTAATGTATGCAGTATATTAACGAGTTTTGGGTGATAATCGTACAATTATCGTAACCAGGCTATCTGAGAGAGAGACACGCTCTGAGACATTTTGCTTATACTATATGTACAGTAAACATGGACAAATATGTAATTTCTTTCAAGAGAAATCGTTCCTCACATTGGAATCTCGTTCGGACACTCACTCCATTAATGTCTGGTGGCAATTTATAAATAAATACGCCTTTTTTATTTCAATCTCCTCGTGCCTCTCGCTGATGCAACCGCAGCCAAATTAATTTCCAATTCTCTGGATTTCGCTTTGACTCCGACGCGGGCGTGACAAATGCCACAAAAGTAAATTGTAAATTGCATAATTGCAGCTTTATTAAATTTAATAAAAATACATATGCATGCGCCGACATGACACGCCTACCCCGCCAGGGCATCCCCGGGCATCCAGCCAGGCAGACATATTCGGTCCGAAGTCTGGGGCGAGGATAGGATCTCGCACCCTTTCTGCGCTTCCGTTAATCGACTGCACTTTTGCATCCTGTTGACTGCACACGGCCGGAGAGTCCTGCTCGACATATGCTGCTGCCATCCCTTTGTGCCGGCTCGGCACCAGTGGGCATTGGGTATGCTTTGCTGCCACAGCCAGGCTGCAGTTGCCGCCTCCTCCAACCGGTGTTTTTTCCCTCACCATTTTGAATCCCATTTCATTTGGCGTTTTCTTCTGACCCTTGGTGGATTCTTTTGCGTTTTATTCATCTCCATTTGCTCGTTATTGCTCGTTTTTTGCATCATTTTAATAAAGTTCGCTGCGATTTTTGTTTCTTACCGACCGCCACTCCACGGCAGTCAATTGTTATCGCCCGGCGATAAGTAAATATGCAAATGGTGGGGTGCGGGCACGACCGCAGAGCAGACGGAGTCGTTCTCCCAAACTGCAATTGCAATTGGATTGCCGAGAACTCGTTCTGAGTGGATTTTTGTACCGGGTATTCGGCTAGTACAAGGGCAGATCGGAGTTGAGTCGAAATACGTATGTACATACATATATGTATGTATAGTAAATAGATTCAGATAAACTACAGCCGCAATAACAAAAAGATTCTAAGAAAATCCCTCATTGTTCCATTGTTGATGTGAGTTTAGTGCAGTAGGTATCTTACAGTCGGAATACCCGAAAATGTTGCCTTTATTTTGCATTTCTTTTTTTTCTTTTGATATTTTTCCTTTTATGAATACAACTGGATGATATGACCATCGAGTATTTATATGTACATATATTTGTACATACGAGTATGTGTATATGTATACATATGTGCTCGGATACGGGCAAGGGTGCACGGGTACAAATGTGAGGGTTCCCTGGCATAATTCAATCAGTGTTATTTAAGCTCTTTGGTAAGCTTTATTTAATTGCGGAATTCATCGGGAGGCAACTCATATTGGGTATGTTGATAGACGATATTATTACTCATGGGATGCTAGAGTACAATAGTACCCTGTACCCTTGTCGTTTTTCAAACATACAAATTATTACCACAACTTGTGTTTGGATAGTTATTCACAATACATACTCCCAACTTCTTCTCCGATCCCTTTATTGAAACGCAGCTCAGGTGTTTGTTTAGTATGCTTAAATAAATCCGTATGTTCCATCACTGATGGTGGTTAAATGAGATCGGATTGTACATTCGGCAAGCCGATCTCAATCTCTTGTGGCTCAGTGGACTGAAGTCAAGTGGAAAGATGATCGGGAACCACGAAATTAGTTCCAGCAGCAAGGTCGGAGCTCCGCGGAAGTTAGTTGAACAAACCAAATGACCGGGATGGGTTGGATCATCGTCGCCCACGTGATGTTCATCACCTGGGTTAAAATAAATGCCGTCGGCCAAGCGGAACCGCATTACGGATGGACAACGGTGAGTCCCAGTACCCATTACTCGGAGACATTGTCATTGTCTCCTCTGCTCCCTTGCGGTGTAGCTCGATTGGCTAAAGGCCCACAACGTAAGCCATGAACTGCATAATGTGACCACCGCGGATGGGTATCAGTTACAGCTGCAACGACTGTCGCGGCCTGGGGCACGCACTGTGCTGCTGGTCCATGGATTGCTCGGATCCTCGCTCGGTTGGGTCTGTCTAGGGCCTGACAAGAGTTTGGGTAAGCGAGTGTGCCTCTTGTGCCTGGGTATCCAACTAAGCATTGGGCAGCTTTTCAGCTGCACCAGCTCCAGTACGACGTGTGGCTGGCGAATCTACGTGGGACCTCCCCTTATGGGCGCCATCACCTCGAACTGACCGATGTTATGGACGACTTTTGGCGCTTCAGCTTCCACGAGCATGGCGCCTACGACTTGCCCGCCATAATTGACCACATGGCGGAGGTCACAGGCAGCGAGCAGGAGGCTAGAGGAGCGGATAAAGAGGAGCCACCGCGACAAGTGCTGCTAATTGGACACTCGCAGGTGAGTTTGTTCGATGGTGCCCTCCCCTAAACATGGCTTCATCCTCCATTCGGTGCCCAGGCCTTCAATGCGTTTCTGGTGCTCTGCTCGATGCATCCGCGTTTCAATCATCGCATACAGCTCATGCAGGCAATGGCGCCCCTCTCCCGACTGCATCGACAGGTGCGTTTCGACTCCGCACAGGTGCGCAGCCTTATGAAGTTTGTCAAGGTAATTAGCGGACGCTGTAATAATCTTGTTAGTCATGGGTTCGCGTCAAACATATAGTACACTTTTCCCTTTGGCTGTGCCAAGCACTATTCTGCCCACAGATTCCATGTGCCTTCACCTGATTCTACATCTTTGGTTTATTGTAGTAATTAGCTTTGACAAACGGAGTTTTCGTAATCTCTGCCTCATAGAACTTATCGCGCACTTTGAGCTCCACCCTGCTTCCAGGCGCCTTCAGCGACTCCGAAACATAGCCCATGGCTATGTTGCGACCAGTGCTGGGACTTGGGCAGCCACTGGTCACCTGGCCTACCTGTTGGCCGCCACTGAAGATGGCCACTCCCGAGCGGGCTGGCGGAGGTTTTGCTCCAAGCATTTGTAGACCCACGCGGCGGCTCTGGACTCCTGCTTTGAGTTGGCTAAGAACCACTTGAGCGCCTGGGAAGTCGCGTGTAGCTCGACGTCTTTTGGCCACTAGCCAGGCCAGTGCTGCCTCCACAGGTGTGGTTTGGGCATCGATGTCGCTGCCGTAGAGACAGAGACCCGCCTCCAGCCGGAGCGAATCTCTGGCTCCCAGGCCAGCCAGTTTCAGGATTCCACTAGCCAATAGAGCTTCAGTGAGAGCCTGTACGTGGCCAGAAGACACCGATATCTCCACGCCATCCTCCCCGGTGTAGCCACATCTCGTAATCCTCACATTGGGGATACCTGCCAAAGTGCCGACGAAGGATCGCATAAAGTACAGTTGGTCTAGTGCCGTAGCTGGAGCCAGTAGCTTGGCTAGTTCCGCAGCCATTTGGGGGCCTTGTACGGCAATCAGGGACTGGTCGGAAGGTGTTAGGAACTCAACGGAAACGTCTCTGCCCTGTGACTTGAAGTATGACTGAAAGTAAACGAAAATATGTAGAATTGCTTCAAAGCTCTATAATTATGCCCTACCGCAGCTGCACTGATTATATTCATATCCTGCTGCTTCATAGCGGCATTGGAGACAACATACAGCTCCTTCTCGCTGACTTTGTTCACAATGAGATCGTCCAGAATGCCGCCATTATCATTTGTGAATACCGTGAGGGTTCCACTACCCTCCGGAGTACCCAAGATGTCCGCCGTACAAACCGACTCCAGACAGGCAGCAGCATCTTTGCCCCTCACGTAGGTCTGGAGCATGTGCGATACATCGAAAATGGAGCCCACAGTACGGGTATGCAGATGCGAAGAGATGATGCTCTGATCAGAGTATTGCACTGGCAGTGCATAGCCTCCGAAATTAACGATTTTTCCTCCATTCTGCACGTGGAAATCGTAGAGGGCCGTGCGTTTTCCTTCGCTGGAGTATGCCGAAAAGGCGTGGCGTAATCCGCCGATGGCTGTGGGCAGAACCCTGGTCTGTTTCAGTCGATTGCTTAGCTTGAACATCACGCGAAGACTAGGCCTAAGCCCCAGAATTTGACAAATCCATAGCTCGGCATTGATAATAGATAATAGCAGCTGATAATAGATTGACTTCGCCTGACCCAGACTCTGGTAGACACATATAGAGATTGTTTAGAGGGAGAGAGAGAGAGAGAGAGAGAGAGGGAGATAGAGAGAGCGAAAGCGATAACGATAGCGGGAGAGAGATACCAAAATAGACGGTTTGCTTGGTGATAACCCCCTGGGGTGATTCGAACAGGGTTGCGGTGCACGATAAGCCTAGGGAAAGCACAACCGAACAGCTGTTCCGAACTTTTGTGGAATCGTTAGATCGTATATGAACATCCATATGTACACTTTCGGCAAGCTTTCTGAAAGTTCACAATGAAAGGGTTACATGATGGTAGATTGTGAGCTGCAGATGAGAATCGGAACAAACTGTTTTTTCAGAGACGCCAAAAGTTAAACAAATTTGAAATTTTTCCACCGGGATACTTCCGAAAAATATGCCAGAGCAAGCATGATCAGTGCGAATATTATACCAAACTGTTGGCAGGAAGCGCCCAAAGTAACAAAAAGGTAACCAACCAACTTCCTCTGAAATAGAGCCGCATAAATAGTGACATAGTGTATGTCAGTGTACCTTCTTATTTATCAGCTCCTGGATGCGTTCAACTATGAATACCTGCTGCAGGGGGGTTCCACTCGGGAGATGAAACACCTGCAGCAGATCTGGAAATCTGGAGACTTTATCGCCTACGACTATGGACCGATTCAGAACATGCAGATCTACAATGGAGTAGAGGCCTTGCGGTACAATCTCAGCCAGATCAGTGTGCCGACAATACTGTACTTTGGGGAAACAGATGCGATAGCTACACCGGAAGGCGTGCACGGGATCTACGCCCGAATGATGAACTCTGTGAGGAGCGTAAGAAGAATCGAGTCTTCAAAATTCAATCACTTGGACTTCCTTATATCTGCCGAGGTCAAGACCCTGGTCAACGACAAGTTAATCGAGTTAATGGAAAAGTTTCTCAGGGGTAAATTACCATATATAATTGAATAACGAACAGTTGGGTCATCAAAGGCGGTCATTATTGAGTCGCATCAATATACGAATAACAAAAATAATTGTCCAGCGAAATGGTTTATTTGTCTTGGCAACCATCCCAAATGCCAATTACGTAATGCGGCTGCCAGGCCATAAAAAGCTAAATAACAGTATAATACCACAAGCCGAGAGCCAAAAGCCAAAGCGACCACTGGTCGACACTCTGACTTTCTTTTGATCGCAAACAAAAAATGTATCTGATTCCATTGCCTTTTGTGCTGCTGAATTTGACCTACAACGCCGCGATGTCTGACAGCTTTGGTTAAAGAGATTTGGGCTTGGGTTGTGAATACCTTGCTTCTGAATATTCGTCGCTTGCTGGAATTATAATTCAGACTTCAATGGAACTGAACAGTTTTGACTGAATTTATAATAAATGGCATGGTATTCAGTATATGTACATTTAGCTAAAGTCGATATCTGTCGTGAAAAGAAATGTGAAATGTTAAAAGTACAACCTTCTCGAAGCTTCACTGTCGCGCTGCACTTGATCAGGTGTTCGTTTGTGATTGCGACGCCCTACGCATCCAAAATACATACCTGTAGGTGTACCCCTAAAGACACCACATTTAATTAACCGAAACCACAACCGAAAACCCGAAAAAAGCAATCGAAAGGTAAACACAACCTGGTAGCACGTCACAGTACCAGTACGCAATGTTGTTTTTGGATATGTCTGATCGAAAGTTTTGGTATCGGGTATTGGGTATTGCGTGTTGCGTATTTCGGCATTCTTTTTTGTTGAGCGGTTAGGGTCTCCGCTGAGGCTTGTATTTGCCGACGGTCTGGGCCATTGACAGTTTTCGGTCCGGGGTTCGGCTTTCAGTTGGGTTCGCGTCGCCCAGCGTTCAGGTTGAGACTCCAATCAGAGAGAGTCCACGGATTTCACTTTCGTCTTGAGCAGATTTAGTAAGCCATAAGATGCGCCAAAAACTAAAGCTGCACCTGATTTTGGTGCTGGGTCTGTGCGTCTTTATAAATCGGACCCACGCCCAGTTGATAGGCGGAGAGGAAGACGAAGAGGAGGAAGAGGAAGAGGAGGAAGAGGAGAGCGTGGAGGACGAGACCTTCGAGGAGAAGCTGCAGCGTAAGAACATCAAGCAGGACTCGAGTCTTAGTGTGGTAGGAAGATTAACGACCAGACCTCGTCATTGTTGCCAGCCACCGTCTCACACACATTTCATCAACAGGACAAATTAATTGCCAAGTACGGCTATGAGGCGGAAGTGCATCATGTGACCACCGAGGACGGATACATCCTGACAATGCACCGTATTCGCAGTCAGGGCTCCCAGCCCTTTCTACTCCAGCACGGACTTGTGGACAGCTCTGCGGGTTTCGTGGTAATGGGACCCAACGTGAGCCTGGGTGAGTGCATCGTGTGAGATTTCTGATTAATGGGCCAGTGATTATCCCCTTTCGTACCCCGCAGCCTATTTGCTGGCTGACCACAACTACGACGTCTGGCTGGGAAACGCACGCGGTAATCGCTACTCGAGGAATCATACCAACCTCGACCCGGACGAGTCCAAGTTCTGGGACTTCAGCTGGCATGAGATAGGCATGTACGACCTGCCAGCAATGATCGATTATGTGCTAAAGGTCACCGGCTTCCAGCGGCTGCACTATGCCGGACACTCCCAGGGCTGCACCTCGTTCTTCGTGATGTGCTCGATGCGCCCGAGATACAACGAGAAAGTCATCTCCATGCAGGCACTGGCGCCTGCAGTCTATGCCAAGGAGACCGAAGACCATCCCTACATAAGAGCAATAAGCTTGTATTTCAATGTGAGTAGTGCACACACAATGTGCACACGCGCATAAGATCTCAGTGAAATTCTTTCTCAAATATAACCAATACTTAGAGTTTGGTGGGCAGCTCCATCAGAGAAATGTTCAACGGAGAGTTCCGTTTCCTATGCCGCATGACCGAGGAGACGGAGCGACTGTGCATCGAGGCCGTCTTTGGGATAGTAGGACGCAACTGGAATGAGTTCAACAGGGTAACACGAGATAAGGAGACCTACAAGGCGCTCTAAACTCACTTGGTCTATATTTTAGAAAATGTTCCCTGTTATCCTGGGTCACTATCCGGCCGGAGTGGCCGCCAAGCAAGTGAAGCACTTCATACAGATAATCAAGAGCGGCCGGTTTGCCCCCTACAGTTACAGCTCAAACAAAAACATGCTTCTGTACAGAGACCACCAGCCGCCGCGTTACAACCTCAGCCTGGTGACGGTGCCCACCTTTGTGTACTACTCCACGAATGACTTGCTCTGCCATCCCCGCGATGTGGAGTCGATGTGCGACGATCTGGGAAATGTGACTGGCAGGTACCTAGTGCCCCTGAAAGAGTTCAACCACATGGACTTCCTCTGGGCCATCGATGTACGGAAGATGCTCTATCAGCGAATGCTGCAAGTGCTCGGCAAGCTGCCGGAGGATCCCCAAAGAGAAGGCCGTGCTGTTCGAGTCGGTCGTGGAGCACGCGGACGTCGCCTACATGCGATTTGAACGCATCTGGAGGGAGTTGAACCTATACACTTAGTATTTATTTATTTATTTATTTCCCTTTTTTCGACATAGCTTTAAATATGGAAGAGATATTTGCATACAATTTCGGATATTCAAATATGCAAGGATGGGGTCTGGGGTCGGTTCGGGGTTGAGCAAGCAAAAGTCTTGCCTTCGACCGGAAACGGAAGTCAAGTGTTTCTTTTGGGCCACAATGCTGTAACAGATTTTGCAGCAGCAACCCACCCACTCCTACAATAAGCACGATACATGCATTTGTAAGCCGATTTCCTTCGAGTACAATTTTCCATTTTCCCATGCACATGCCACTCCGCCAACAGCTGCCATTGAGGCCAAGGCTTACTCTCACTCTGATGTTGTTGCCTTTCCTACTTCGCTACTACTTTCCTACTTTCTTGGGCTTTCCAGATGCTTTCATGCCACATTGTCTTGGCATTTGCATTTCGGTTCAGTTCAACTCTGCTGCATTGGGCTCTTCCTAAATAAGCCAAGCTAAGTGAAAATCTGTGCTCAAGTTCAGCCCTAAATTGAAACCATCAAAACTAGTTCTCGTAGTTGGCAAATATGTATGCATCGAAGGACTTAGGAATGGTATGGCAGTGTTGCAGCTATTAATAGCAAATAATTTGTGCTAATGTCACAAGCCTTGTACCGTGTGTTCATTATCGTTGTTATAAATTCATGATTCGACTTGGCTCATTAAAGTCTAAAAATATCCAATCCAAGAAGAAATACTTCAAATGCGAGACTCAAATGCCCTTCCCTGCGATTTATAATAATTCTACTTTTGCTGTGGTAGTCGGAAATCCTTAATCTGTCAACATTAATGCATTTTGAAGTAAACCGTCTTTCGATCACAGTACATAGAGTAGTTAGACGAGAACCAGTTATTGAGCAACAACTCATCCAGGAGTACTGTCAGTTATCCGCATAGGATATTCGTGTTAATTCGCACATGCTCCTATGTACATACAGACAAACCAGTTATATAAATTATTTTGAAGTACCTTGGTTCATACCCTTGATTTCAGGGAATATTCTACGAATTTTTGAAAAATAATGGTTTGAAAAATATCAGGGTATGCATAAAGGGCTTAAAAGAAGAAAAAAGGTTCGCACTAGTTCTTCTCCATGCTTTCCATATACTACTATACGGTCAGAAATGTTGCTTTCTTCTAAGAAAAGTCTCTGCAAGTGTATACAACAACACATATTGTTCCAAAAATGTCTTTCTCTAAACTATAGTTTGGACTTAAGAAAGACCTGTCCTCAGCTCGTGCTGTATTTTTAGAATAGTGTGAACCCCCCACCTAATAGATGATATATGTATGCATTGAAACTCGTTCTTTCTTCTCTTCGTGCATTAATTATTTAAAAACGTCACTGAAGTTTTATAGTTAGTTATCGTCGTGGCTTCGTGGCTAGGCCTTTTCGTCGATATAAAAGCTTGCCGTTTCCACGGGACCTCGACAGTGACTTAGTGGCAATGGCTCCCGAGGGATTATTTGCAGTGCTGAGTGTTTGTTGCGTCTCCTTGGCCTCGGCCGGATTTGGCTTTGGTGGTGGCAGTATCAGTCTGGGTGGATCCACTTTCGGCCTGGGTCATGGTGCTGGCGTAAGTGGTGGTCTTGGACTGTCAATGGGAAGTGCTCCGGCGAATGGTGGTCTCTTCAGCCATGGTATCTCGACCCACAGATTAGGCGTGAACGGAGGTCACGGAATGTTGGGAGCTGCTGAAGCTGGAGCTCCACATTCTGCAGGTTCTTCTGCTCTATCTCTGGGAGCACAAGCAGCAGAGATGATTGGAAGTGGTCTTGCTGGAGCTTCATATAGTGATTCTAGCTCTTCGTCACATAATTCTGGATCTCAAATCACAAATGCTGGACAAATGAGCATCGGAGCTTCTGGAGCTCATGGGGCTGGAATATCTCTTATGGCTGGAACTGGAAAGATTGGTGCCGGACACCTTAGCATCGGTGCTTCTGGAGCTCATGGGGCTGGTTTATCCCATATGGCTGGATCTGGAAATATAAATGCCGGGCACCTTAGCATCGGGGCTTCTGGAGATGCTGGAGTCACACATGGATCATTATCGACCGGCCCTGTAGCAGGGAGTGGATCCCACATGGTGGCAAACCATTTAATAGCTGCGGTCGGAGCTGGTGCTTCAGCCCTTCATTCCGCAGGTTCTTCTATTGCCTCTCTCGGAGATCAAAACACAGGGAGCGGCAGCGGTCTTGCTGGAATGGGATCGTCTGAAGTAAGGGGATCTAGTTCATACTCTTCATCACAGACATCTGGATCCCACAGTATGAATTCCGGACATATGAATATCGAAGCTTCTGGATCTGGAAAAATAAGTTCTGGACAGCTGGGCATCGGTGCTTCTGGAGATGCTGGAGTCGCACATGGATCATTATCTACCGGCTCTCTTATAGGTAGTGGATCTCACATGGTTGTAAACAATTTCGTAGGTGCTGCTGGTACTGGCGCCTCAGCTCTCCATTCCGCAGGTTCTTCTACTGCCTCTTTCGGAGCTCAAAACGCAGGGAATTTTGGCAGCGATCTTGCTGGAATAAGAGCCTTTGAAATAATTGGATCTAGTTCGTCAACACAGACATCTGGTTCCAATAGCATGAGTTCGGGGCACATGAGCTTTGAAGCTTCTGGATCTGGAAAGCTAAGTTCCGGACAGCTAGGCATCGGTGCTTCTGGAGATGCTGGAGTCGCACATGGATCATTATCGACCGGCTCTCTTGCAGGGAGTGGATCCCACATGGTGGCAAACCATTTAATAGGTGCGGCCGGAGCTGGTGCTTCAGCCCTTCATTCCGCAGGTTCTTCTATTGCCTCTCTCGGAGCTCAAAACACAGGGAGCGGCAGCGGTCTTGCTGGAATGGGATCGTCTGAAGTAAGGGGATCTAGTTCATACTCTTCATCACAGACATCTGGATCCCACAGTATGAATTCCGGACATATGAATATCGAAGCTTCTGGATCTGGAAAAATAAGTTCTGGACAGCTGGGCATCGGTGCTTCTGGAGATGCTGGAGTCGCACATGGATCATTATCGACCGGCTCTCTTGCAGGGAGTGGATCCCACATGGTGGCAAACCATTTAATAGGTGCGGCCGGAGCTGGTGCTTCAGCCCTTCATTCCGCAGGTTCTTCTATTGCCTCTCTCGGAGCTCAAAACACAGGGAGCGGCAGCGGTCTTGCTGGAATGGGATCGTCTGAAGTAAGGGGATCTAGTTCATACTCTTCATCACAGACATCTGGATCCCACAGTATGAATTCCGGACATATGAATATCGAAGCTTCTGGATCTGGAAAAATAAGTTCTGGACAGCTGGGCATCGGTGCTTCTGGAGATGCTGGAGTCGCACATGGATCATTATCGACCGGCTCTCTTGCAGGGAGTGGATCCCACATGGTGGCAAACCATTTAATAGGTGCGGCCGGAGCTGGTGCTTCTGCCCTTCATTCCGCAGGTTCTTCTATTGCCTCTCTCGGAGCTCAAAACACAGGGAGCGGCAGCGGTCTTGCTGGAATGGGATCGTCTGAAGTAAGGGGATCTAGTTCATACTCTTCATCACAGACATCTGGATCCCACAGTATGAATTCCGGACATATGAATATCGAAGCTTCTGGATCTGGAAAAATAAGTTCTGGACAGCTGGGCATCGGTGCTTCTGGAGATGCTGGAGTCGCACATGGATCATTATCGACCGGCTCTCTTGCAGGGAGTGGATCCCACATGGTGGCAAACCATTTAATGGGTGCAGCCGGAGCTGGGGCTTCAGCCCTTCATTCCGCAGGTTCTTCTATTGCCTCTCACGGAGCTCAAAACACAGGGAATTTTGGCAGCGGTCTTGCTGGAATGGGAGCGTCTGAAGTAAGTTCATCTAGTTCATACTCGTCATCACAGACATCTGGTTCCAATAGCATGAGTTCCGGGCATATGAGCATCGAAACTTCTGGATTGGGACCTGGATCATCTGTAGGCTCTGTTATGGGAATTGAGGCACATGAATTATTAGGCGCTGCTGGAGCTGAGGCCTCGTCTCTACATTCTTCAGATTCTTCTGCTGCATCGCTCGGTGCACTTACCTTCGAAAAGATGGCAAGCGGTCTCGCGGGTATAGGAGCCTCTGGATCTGGTGAATCTGGTTCATATTTTAGTTCAGGGCTATCCTCACTGGGATCTCAAACATCTGTGTCGCACAAGATGAAC
Organism: Drosophila helvetica; assembly: GCA_963969585.1. Classification (NCBI taxonomy): domain Eukaryota; kingdom Metazoa; phylum Arthropoda; class Insecta; order Diptera; family Drosophilidae; genus Drosophila; species Drosophila helvetica. Next base: position 17,930,414 of record OZ018402.1, on the reverse strand, counting down.
TCCGGGCATCTAAGCATCGGTGCTTTTGGAGCAGGACATGGATTAACAGCTGGCTCTGTTGGGGGTAGCGGAGCACATGAAGCCTCTGCCTCGATTATGCATGGAGTTGCTAACGGTTTACTTGGATCTGGCGCTTCAGCATTGTCGGCTGTCGGTTCCGGAAGTGCATCACTTAAAGGACACGGCGGATCAAGCGCCCTTTCCTTTGGAGGCAGTCACACTGGATCCGGACTTTTTGGAAGCCAAAGCGGGGTCCTCACTATTGGTGCGCATACTTTTGGAGCTGGAGGAAATATAGATCAGAATTCTGCAAGCGCAGGAATAGAATTCGGTGGTGGCCACATTGGAGGGACCATCAACCATAGTGGCGGCTTTTTCTTCGGTTAGTCTCAGATAATAATTCAAAACTTAAATTTTTCTATTTCTTTATATTACTTTAATTTAACCTTAAACATAATAAAATTCAATTTTATTTAAAATCGCATCGCCTTTATGTGGAAATACCTTGGAGATGTTTACTAAGAAAGTTTAACTAAAAGCTGTAACACAAAATATTGGTATATGTAGTAGTGGACAATATGCCAACTGGACGTGGAAAAAGTTTAATACAAATAGTCCTCGCACAAAGTCGGGTCGCCAAGAAAGACGGCCAGCTTTACATACATATACGCGAATGCCAAATATATATATGTATGTATAATCTCTGAATACCGGATACACACACAATAAATGGCATTCTATCGTTATCCACAATTTTGTATCAATCCCTCAATCCCTCAATTCTACCAATTTCCTCAAACAAGTTCAATATGTGCTCGTAAATTGGCGTGACAGCGACCGACTGTCTGCATAAGAACCTTAATTTCGGCCAACTAAAAAAAATGTTGTGTTCATTCTTCTGTTCAATTTGAAATTATCAGATATTTTTCGTTCACTCTTTACTAGTAAATAAATGCTTAATATATATGTATGTATGTGTCTGAGATTTATGCAAATACAGCGTTGGTACAGCGTTGCGCAGAAATTATAGTAGGAGTATAGAAGCAAGAAATACGGGCAAATACGGAAAATACGCAAAAGAGCAATTCAGTTATTCATTCGATTCGAATTTGCTGAGAGCGTGGCCTGCGAGCGAAAAAGGGATGTTGTAATGACCAGACTTTCGTTTGCCTAAAACACAACGATTGCGATTCTAATTCCCTCCACAGATCGTTTCAGCCGAGTGTGGCGCGGTAGTGCGTCTGTTAGAGAGAATTGGAAGGAGGATCAAAAAGGAATTGCTGCGTACCTTATTTATTTGAGCTTGAGGTGTTGTCATCGAGAGAAGCTTCTTTTTCTTAGATCATGCTGCCGCCTCACACCAATCACCAACCCCTTTTAGACTTACATTTGTCTACCCGCTACTCGAAGAGTAAAGGGGTATATTAGATTTGTTGAAAAAATTAATGTGTCTAACACCCAGAAGGAAGCGTTTCCGACCCCATAAAGTATATATATTCTTGATCAGCATCAATAGCTAGTCGATATAGCTATGTCCGTCTGTCCGTCCGTCGTCCGTCCGTCCGTCCGTCTTCATTAGCGCCTATAGCTCAGAGACAATAGAAGCTAGAGCAACCAAATTTTGTATCCTGACTTCTATCGTATCACACTGTTACAAGTATATTTCAAAATTTCGAAAGACGAAAATCTGTGGCATGCACAATTTTAAAGATACGAGAAAATTAAAAACGCAGAACCATAGACAATGAGCATATCTATCAGTTGCAGTTTTGAATCTGGATCAGATCGGATCATAATTATAGCCACAATGAAGAAAACCATTTCGAAATGCAACGTTCCCTCTCGCTCTCTCTCACACACCGGGGTGGGCGCTATGCCGGATCGAATTTTTTGACGCCTAGATCTCAGAGACTATAAGAGCTAGATCCACCGAACTTTCTATCCAAGCTCCTGTGATACCAAACCGAGACGAGTTTGTTTCAAAATTTGTCCACGCCCCTTCCGCCCCCACAAAGGACGAAAATTTTTAATTTTTTAAGATACGGGAAAACAAAAAACGCAGTATCATAGAAAATTACCATATCTATCAAAATGTTGAATCTGGACCAGATCGGATCATTAGTATAGCCAGAAGAAACAAATGAAATTTCAGCGGCCTTCCAAGCGCAGACTCATTGCCTCTCTCTCTCGCACACAGCTGTGTATTTATATGTAGGATGTAGATTTAGACATGTAGAAAAGACAGATGTCAAAAACGTATGTAAACAAAAATGGAAAAATTAAAGAATTAAATTAAAGAAAAATTAAATTAATAGATTTGGCTAAAATTAAATTTGTCCCTTTGGCGAACATGTAATAAATTACAACAAGCTCACGTACATATATACTGATTGAGTACCGGGTATAAAGTAGAGTCGCGGCCGACGCGGCTCACAACGTTCCCACACGTTTCCTTTTGCAATTAAGATTCGTTTTCTTGCCTTTTTGAAAACGGGAGCACCAATTTATGTGTTTTCAAAAGTAAATCGAAAAATATCTATGAAAGTGAAAACCGGAGCCTGCCTGTATATTATTATTCCTTAAATGTATTGTTTGGTGGAAACATGAGGAGTGAATCCGTTGAAAAGCAATCAGAAAACTTAATTACACCAGGAGATAGAGAGAGAGGTCTTTTGCAAAGTATGTGTCACACTGAAATTCCCATAGGAACGCAGATAGACAAGACGGAAAACGTTTATTGTTATATCAACTTGTATAATAATAAGCTTGTTCCTCTGCCTCTCCAGTACTTGGGTAAACATATACCTAGGTCTACCTTCTGAAAGTTTTAACAAACACGAAGATGCTGAAGCGATGCTAAAGTGACTTTTATAACATGTTTGTGATCTGATAAGGCAGAATCTGTGAAACCAAATTCTTTGGATTATCCATGCCCAGGTGTGTGCATTTAAGAATTTTTGCAAAATTGTTTGGAAGCCTTTGAGTACCGTCAATATAATCTTTTATAATACAGATTTCGCTTTTGTAATCTTAAATCTGTTTACTAAGCACACATATGTATGTATTTTTTTTTACATAACTGATGATAGTGTATATACTACGATTGTATTTTAATCTATACAGATTGAATGACGTAGACCCTTAGGGTCATTGTCGTAACCATCGAACACCTCCGCATATCATTTAAATAAAAACCAATCTGATCTCTGTCGAGCCAATGGGCAAGTATTTCCGAAGCCAATGGCAATGAAATTGGTTTATATGTAATATAAGATTAGAGTCCACAATTAGATTTAAACAACGTGGCTTATATGTATTTTTTTTTCGATTAAAACCCCGGCAGTTCAAGATTACGCCTAATGAATACTTAGGTTACTAATTCGGTATCGAAAGATTCAGTCTTTAGGGTTCACGGATATAAAATATCATCGATCATGTGGCCTACAATCGCCAACATTCGATGGCTGCTCCGATCTCTCGCGGTCAGAGCATTGAATGGGACTTGTTACTCTCAGTGCAATTTATAGTATTTCTAGACAATCGACATTATTCAAATGATGATAAATGTGTCGGAACTCGTTATTGTTCTCTCCGAGAGTTGATTATTTCAGCTTTTATTGGCTTGGCCCTAGGATCTCTGTGTACGGAACGTGACTGGGACCCCTCATACTCGAACATATACAAATGCATGTGTGCATACATATGTAGGTAAACCCGAGTTGCTGTTATTTTTTCGCGCTTTGTGAGATTTGCGTTTATTTCCTCATTATTTTTACTTTTTTTCTATGTAGAATCTAATAAAAGCCCATGCCTTTTTGTGGGACGTCGTTAGTTAGTTGGAGACAAAGGTTCCGATGAGACTGTTAATAGTGCTGAGTGTTTCCGTGGCTCTAGCCTCGGCCGGGTACGGCGGCGGCGGTGGCGGCGGTTACGCCTCGTCTTCGGCTTCGGCATCAGCCTCGGTTGGATCTCTAGCGGGCGGCGATGGTGGCGGCAAATTTGGAGGAGGGCATGGTTCGGGACTTGGATCTGGCGGTGGCTTTGGCGGTGCACTTTCTGGTGGTGGAAGTCATGGAAGTTCCTTTGAAAGTGGCGCTCAGCATGGCGGAGGCGAGACTGGTGTTCATGGATCCGGAGGTGCACATGGGGCCGGAGGCGGTGGAGGTCACGGATTTGGGGGAAGTAGAGGTCATGGATCTGGTGGTGCACATGATACTGTAGGAGAAGGATCGATCGGAGGAGGCTTTGGAGCCGGCGGTAGTTCCGGCTCTGCCTCTGCTGGATCTATAGCGGGCGGCGATGGTGGCGGCAAATTTGGGGGAGGGCCTGGTTCGGGACTTGGATCTGGCGGTGGCTTTGGCGGTGGACTTTCTGGAGGTGGAAGTCATGGAGGTTCCTTTGAAAGCGACGCTCAGCATGGCGGAGGCGAGACTGGTGTTCATGGATCCGGAGGTGCACATGGGGCCGGAGGCGGTGGAGGTCACGGATTTGGGGGAAGTAGCGGTCATGGATCTGGTGGTGCACATAATATTGCAGGAGGAGGATCGATCGGAGGTGACTTTGGAGCCGGCGGTAGTTCCGGTTCTGCCTCTGCTGGATCTATAGCGGGCGGCGATGGTGGCAGCAAATTTGGAGGAGGGCCTGGTTCGGGACTTGGATCTGGCGGTGGCTTTGGCGGTGGACTTTCTGGAGGTGGTAGTCATGGAGGATCCTTTGAAAGCGGCGCTCAGCATGGCGGAGGCGAGACTGGTGTTCATGGATCCGGAGGTGCACACAGGGCCGGAGGCGGTGGAGGGCACGGATTTGCGGGAAGTAGCGGTCGTGGATCTGGTGGTGCACATGATTTTGCAGGAGGAGGCTTTGGAGCCGGCGGTAGTTCCGGCTCTGCCTCTGCTGGATCAGGTGGTGGACTGCTTGGAGGACACGGATCTGGAAAGCCCGGCGGTGGCTTCGGAGGTGGTAATTTTGGAGGAGACCTAGGCTTTGGAGGTGGCGGAATCGGCATTGGACATGGACATGGGATCGGCGGAGGTCATGGCCATGGCGCCGGTCTTGGCGGTCCCTTCTCTGGAGGCTTTAATGGAGGTTATGGTGCCGGTGGCAAAGGAGGCGGATACGGAGGCGGAGGCGGATACGGAGGCGGAGGCGGATACGGAGGCGGATACGGAGGCGGAGGCGGGGGCCATGGCGGCACTGAAGGCAAGCTTGGAGGCTTTGGAGGAGGAGCTCACTCAAGCGCCTCTGCAGCAGCTTCGGCCACAGCATCTGCCGGCAGTGGGGGCGGCTACCACGGCTAATTAGTCGTAATTCCTTACTCAATGTACCCTAATTTGTAAAGAGTGTTGAAGAAGAGTTGAATAAAGCTGTTGATAGAAGTTTCAATGAGAAAAATATGTTTACTGTTGTAGGAGGGTTCAAACCATACGGTAGGGATACTATAACGGGTTTCCTATTCGAACCGTGGTATCACGATCAACGATTTTAGAAGTTAGGTAGTTTCGGAATTTTTAATCTGAGAACATTATATCAACAGAAGAGGATTTTGAAATGTATTTAGAAATTAGAGTAGACATTAAGCAGCGTCCGAAATAATAGTAATGCGCATATAAGTTTTCATTTTTCCTCAGTAACAAGATTTTGTAGTACTTCTCCGAGAATTGGTTCATTTTTATAGTAACTAAGCTTATTTCAGACTAGGGGGCAATCCCCTACACAAAATTCATATGGCCGTGATTTTCTTAGACACAGAAAAGATCTACGCGATCTACGACCTCGCGACTTAATTTTTGTTCCGTCGAATGGATTTTGATAGAACCATTCTCTGCCATAGACATTTTATACAAAATTCGGTAGTTCAAATCACAAACTTTAATTTAAATTATCGATCAAATGCCTTTCATTGCTTTGCTTTCGGTTTTCTTGCATTTCCAACCTGTGCCTCCCACTCGTTTCCCTCACCTGCTTACTCCTGCTACTTGCTAACATTGTGGGTTGGCACCTTCCACATCAGCGTATGCCGGCCCCGTGTCCACGCCTTATGCAATTACCAAGGGTATCGTCAGAACACAGAAACTTCCAGTTCAATGGATGGAGGAACTCCACTCAAGAAGACTTGTGCGTGTGTAAGATGGAGGTGGCTCCGGATTTAACAAAGCAGTTTGCAAGAGGCAGCGGAGCCTGTTGATGCGGAAATCCATAACCGTACCATATACACAGATGTTTCGGAATCTGGTTCTCAGGAGCAGTCTCATACGATTTTGGAGATATAAACTGGACCTTTACAAAGGTATTAAATCTAATTAGGGCATCCGAAGGTGCCTACAGTACTTGATGGAGCTCCGCCATATTACGAGGAATCTCAATGGCAGCGATGTCTCTACACCAGCTTCAGAACCGGCTATACCTATATTCTCATTCTCGAACCATCAATCATTGTCGCGTCCCTACAGGCGCTCAGTTCCTGAGTTGTTAATCAAAGATCAACACTACTTCGAGGGAACGGTTTTGCATCCTGCGGATATTTCTTTGCATGGGACTCTTCCGGCTGATCTGAGCGAGCCCACACGCTTGGATTATGGACCTCATGTTGACCTGTTCAGTGGAGAAGCGGAGAAGCTTCCGTGAAGATTGCCAACTACATCTTCTATCGCACTAAGGACTACTCAGGAACACTTGAAGACCGTTCCTAATGCAAACCCTCAGAAGGTGTCCGCTCCTTCGTCCGCCAGCCCCCGGCTCACTCGATGTGAGTGAAAAATCGGTTGGTTTTAGTTGGCAAACACATTCTGCTTGTCATGACGACACTTGTTCTTCATTTCACAGGGAGGAAGGACCATTTTGTCATCCCAGAGATCCGCCTTCCTGCCGAAAACTAGTGTTTTGCAATCTTTCAAAAGTTTGTGCGACTTCTGAGCAGGCCACATTAAAAGTTGGATGGAAATGCGGGTGAAAACTGTTAATATGGGAAATCACATCCGAAAAGTCTCGCTGTGGCAGTCACGAATGAACACATTTCCCCTCTGTCCGCTTCCTCAGAGACGGAGAAATCTCCCCACTCCGTTGTTTGTGAATTGAAAGGCTTGGGAAGTTTTCATCAGAATTAATGGCCTATTAGGAAGCGGCAGATGCATATGAGGGCCGAAGACATTGATGCCACTCATGGCCATATAAATCTTTTAAATGGCCTGGACTAGACTCCTCTCTGCTTGAACCTTATGTGTCCCTCGCAAACATTTATCATTAAGTATAGTTTTACTATTGCAAATTGTTGCACACAATTCTCCATCGGGGGAAGGAGATAGCAAATTGAAATCTTAAGCAAACTCCTTGGCCTCCGCCTCAAAGTGCAGTTTTATTGCCAGCGGAAACAGTTGCAGGAGCAGCATCTGGCTTGTTTCTTTGGTACTTTGGCCCTCGTCCGCGCCCGTGGCCTCTGCGATAGTCGGGAGTCTGGACCATGCAATAAACCCCGAGACCAATTTGCACAAGGACGATGAACCCCTGTGGTGCAGTTTTGCAATATTAAAGAGGAAGCGGGTCTGGGACGGGCCGCCGTCTGCTGGCGGCTTGCCACAGAGTCGCATTCGGTCCGTACGATTGCAACAGCTGTGAGCCGGGAGTCGGGAGTCACATTCGCCTTTGTCGAACTTTGTAGAGCCATATTGTGGGACTCTTTTGTTCACTGCAATTTATGTTGGACAATAAAATAAATGGAAAATGTTTGTCAATGTGCATATATGTATGTATGTACTCGAATTCGTACTCGTATTTTTGAATATTCCATGGCTCTGAGCTCATCTCAAGTGGCGCCTCAAAATATGCCGGCCCGTCGAAGCATTCCATTACAAAAACTGGCTGAAAGTAGGCAATACATTATTGGCTGAAACTTTAATTAAAATTGAATAATTCAGATTGCAGTATGCTATATACGACGTACTCGTAAAGTTTCGCATCGATATCGTTGCTGGTCGCGAAATGGGATCGCTTTGTTCATTAGCCCGGGGCCGCGTAATTGAAAAGTTTGCTCTGCAAACGCAGGTCTCGTAATTTAATTTTCGGATCTGCGAGAGGAGAAGCCATGGAAAAGGCCAATAACAATACGAGAGGCCGGCTAACATGCGAAAATATTACAAAGTTCGTCCTGGTCCCCGCAGTGATTACGCCCGGGAATGTGCGTTTACATAATTAACATGACGTTCATTAGTCGGCATTTTAATATTATTTTATGTTATGTTGTCATTGGCAACGGTTTCGCCCTGCCTGCCCACCGGCTAATATGCATATTTTCGTCAACTGCAAATTATTTCACTTTTAGTGATTTAAACAAACAAATATTTATAGTACGAGTTCATTATTTAAGAATTGAAGTGCGTTTCAATTGAGAACACTTTTGTTTGAGCCGCCAGCTTGTACGGCTAATTATAATTGTAATCATTTTATTTGAATGCACGCTAATACTACGCCATTTAACAACCATTAATAATTCAATGTGAATAAACCATGCGAACCATTGAAATAATTACATAATTCCCCTATCCGAGACTTATATTAATACTCGAAAATCCTCAACATTAATTTGACAACAAACGATTCGACAAACTATCTGACCCACGACCGGTTTCATTAACTGATTATGTGGTGGACTTTTTGCACAAACAAATAAACAAAGCAAACTCAAATCATTTTTGGGGAGATATAACAGTTTCGAATACATATTTCAGTATTGATTCGGCTATCTTATGAAAATCACTTTCCCCCGATGAGTGGATTAATATAAAATCAAAAAATCACCGGATTCTTACTTCTTCCAAATTGACTTTTCGCAACTTTTGGCTGGAAATCCCCTACGCTGAGTCGCTAATAATCCCCTACACGCTTTCCATTGGAACGTGGGGAGAAGTACGAATAATTAGCAAGGTTCGCGATGACGAAACTGGAACTGGTTTTGCCAGATGTATTATTATTCTGTGTAGATATGTTCATATGTACACATGTAGGTTTAATGAATGTCTTCTTTGATGTTTACTTTATTAACTGTCCCCCATTAAACATTTCGCTACAAGTTATTGTTGTTTGCTCGCTTCGCATGGGAGTCATTATTATTGTATAATTGAATAACTCATATCTATAAGAACAAACAAAATTTGGGATTCTCAACTGCAACTGTGTGCGTTACCATTAGGTAGTGTGATTTTTTGCTCGATAATGATCCAGGCAAACATTTGATTCAGCTAAAAGTTCGTTAACTTAAAATAGCCGTGAGTGCGAGAATTTCCCATTGGTCTGAACACTTCAAAATATGTATAAACAGTCGAACTTATCTCTTAGGAGGAAGATTGAAAATCATCTATACAGTTTTGATTTGTACGAACGAGCGCAATAACCTCATATTTCAGAACCGTATTCAATAGTGGAGAAGCACATTTCAAACTTTCTTCTAACCTCAGCGGTATTGCATGTACCCGGTGAATGCATCCATTTACTGAGACAGAATAATAACAATATCAGAATAATACAACAAAGAAATAGAAATAGAATAGTTCTGAACATTTGGATGTGTGTCTCTATTTGTACTAACCGAAGACTCAACTTATGATTGCGCATTGACTCACATTCATTGACGGAAACTGTTTTCTATAGTAGTGTTTGTAATGTTCAATAGCATATTGGCAACTGTAGAAGGTAAACTCGATCGGAACGGAGCACTCTCTGAAGTAGACTGACCAGCCAATTTTGAAGGAAGATCGCATACTTAAATAAAGCTTGGAGGTTAGGTTAGGAGAGCACCAGTATTATATCGGGGCTCTCCACACACTACCCCGTCTCCAAGCCACGCGCAAATATTTTGGAAACAACGCCATCAAAACCGCTTTCGACCAAACAAAACAAAGCAGGGGAATAAACTCTTCAAGATGAACTTGTCAGATGATCGGCCTTAGAAAAAATCAGACAGCTCCCCAGCCACTTGAGTCCAGTGGGGAATTACTCAGATCAGGAAGCCCTCAAGCATCATTCGAATTTGTAAACAACAGCTCTTCTTCTATTGGAGGCACTCGACGATGACTCATACCTAGGGTAAACGAGTACAAATATGCTGGGCTGCGTTCCATAATTATGTATGTTCGTATCATAACGGGTTTTGGGGATTCACCCGGCCCTGTCGCTGTCGCCGCCGCCACTGATAATTAGATATAAAATCAAATGAAATGGAATGAAAAGAAAACCGGTAAATGATCTGTTCGGCGGCCGAGCTGGAGCGGCTGGAACCACCGATTTATCACAAGCGTCTGGCCGGACCCGACCAGCGTCTCGGATAGTACACGCAGTATAAATACTTTTGGGGCTCTGGTGTGAGACCGTCAGTTCATCTCTTGGCGGCTCAGCGCCCATACGTACAGGCAGAAACTCAATTATGAAGATCCTGATTGTGCTGGCAGTTCTGGTCACCGTTGCCTCGGCCCTTCCTCAATTCGGCTTTGGTGGTCCTGGCTTTGGCGGTCCTGGCTTCGGTGGACCCGGATTTGGAGGCGGCGGCTATGGAAGACCAGGCTTCGGTGGACCCGGCGGATTTGGAGGTGGCCCTGGCTTTGGAGGCGGCCCCGGCTATGGCGGTTTTGGAGGTGGGCCGGGCTATGGCGGATTCGGGGGTAGCCCGTACGGCGGCTTTGGAGGCGGTGGTCGTCGTCGTTATGGCGGTGGCGGTAGGGGTGGGGGTGGCGGTGGGGCTGCCTCGGCCTCGGCTTCCTCTAGCGCCTCGGCAGCTGGCGGCGGAGCCGCTTCATCCTCGGCCTCCTCATCAGCCTCAGCCGCAGGCGGAGGTGGCTTCTACGGCTAGACCGGCTGAACACGAGGCAGTCTGTTTCTGTTGCTTATACTTAAGATAGGGTTAATTTTTGAAGAAAGTCTGAAAAATATAAAATCCAAAAACCGAATTTCAAGAGATGCATCTATCTGACACTGTACCATAGGACAATCATTGAAAAAATCCACAGCTCAAATTGAATATTACATTTGTATTCCACCCGACTTCAAGTCCAATCTAGACTGCACGTCAGAGACACGACGCACTAGACACAACGGCAAGTTAAAGTTGGTAGCGTAGCAGTCTCCACAGAGCCATCGGTCAAAGTGATGTGGCACTGGAGTTAGCTGGAGTGAAGTTGCTGTATTTCAGAGTTGAGCGTATATATGTATTCAAATATATGGGCCCTCGATATCAGCAGATGACTGTCACTGAACTTAAGGACGGCGCACAGTGGGACATCAGACGAAAAGAGGTGGCAAAAGTCGAAGAATTTTTTGAGCGCTTTGAATAAAATGATTACACGCTTTGAATGAAATGAAAACGCGTTCCCAGAGCTTTCAAAAATCATTTTCAAGATAATCTGACTTTTAGTTTAGAAGATATGAGCATGCAAAGTTGAAAATTATTTCAGTGTGCACAAATGTAGTTAACTTTTTTTCACTTGCTGCATCTTTGAGGATGAACTAAACGTAAACTACGGTACATAGGAAAAGGAATATACAATAAACATATACAAAAACGAGGGGGAACGTTATGAGCCGCGTCTGCGCCGCGGCTCTACTTTATACCCGGTACTCAGTCAGTATGTATGTATGTGAGCTTGTTGTAATTTATTACATGTTCGCAAAAGGAAAAAATTTAATTTTAGCCAAAAAAAACAATTTAAGTCGAACCTTTTCGGAGATTTTGATCTATTAGATGTTTCCATATTTGTTTACATAAATTTTTTACATCTGCCATTTCTACATGTTTTTATCTACTTCCTACATATAAATACACGGCTGTGTGCGAGAGAGAGAGGGAATCAGTCTGCGCTTGGGAGGCCACTGAAATTTCATTTGTTCCTTCTGACTATATTTATGATCCGATCTGATCCAAATTAAATACTCTGATAGATATAGTAATTTTCTATGATTCTGCGTTTTTGGTTTTCCCGTATCTTCAAAATTGTAGATTTTCATCTTTTGTGGGGGCGGAAGGGGGCGTGGCCAAATTCTAAAACAAACTCGTCTCGGTTTGATATCACAGGAGCTTGGATAGAAAGTTTGGTGGTTCTAGCTCTTATAGTCTCTGAGAACTAGGCGTCAAAAAATTCGATCAGGCATAGCGCATACCCCTGTGTGTGAGAGAGAGCGAAAGGGAACGATGCATTTCGAAATGGTTTTCTTCATTGTGGCTATATTTATTATCCGATCTGATCCAGATTCTACAGTCTGATAGATAAGGTCAATGTCTATGATTCTGCGTTTTTAGTTTTCTCGTATCTTTAAAATTGTGCATGCCACAGATTTTCGTCCTTGGAGTGGGCGGAAGGGGGCGGGGCGAAATTTTGAAATACACTTGTAACAGTGCGATAGGACAGGAGTCTGGATACAAAATAGTGTTCCTCTAGCTTTTATGGTCTTTGAGCTATAGGCGCTAATGAAGACGGACAGACGGACGGACGGACGGACAGACGGACGGACAGACAGACATAGCTATATCGACTCCGCTATTGATGCTGATCAAGAATACATATACTTTATGGGGTCGGAAACGCTTCCTTCTGGGTGTTACACACATTAATTTTTTGCACAAATCTAATATACCCCTTTACTCTTCGAGTACCGGGTATAAAAAACCAAGACAATAGCAGACTTGGGCGTGCTTTATACACTGAGCACACGGGGTGAAATAATTGTATATGCATTTATATGTCAAGCATGGCTCGAATATTATCACTTATACCTTGCTTGGTAATAATTACTCACTCCGGCTTTATTTTCTTATGTTGATCGTTGGGCCCAATTGTGTCGGATATGATGAATGCCGCTGTTTAACATATGAAAATCATATTTACATATAATGCATACAATAAAATTAGAGTACAACCTCCCGTCGCATAGCTATCAGCCAGTTGTTTTTTTTTTACATATTATAGATTGCAATTAAATGTTGGGAAAATGAAACGAATAACTAAGCAAAAGGTGGATAAACGAAAGTTAAGTTTACGGTGCATATGCACGTCTGTGCATATGTACATATGTGTGCGCGTAGCTTAGAGAGGGGCGATACGAAAGTTTTAAGTTACAATAAACTGCCGACATTTATGCCTAGGTATTTTATAAAGAATAAATTGAGATAAATAAATAAATAAAAGAATCCGCGGTGCCATATCGATGACCCTTGACTGCCTGAAGTTGGGCTTGAGGTTGCCTGGTGCGATGTATACGTTCCGTACTGTAGAATCTTCCGGCGCAAGGTTATTTCGTACTTCAGAATATGAGTGGTGGCCAGATTCATGGCGATTAAAGCCGAACTGAACCAAATTGGAATTCTGACTAGTACGACCACGATGCCAAATTAAGGTCCGGAAGAGATTTATTAAGGTTGCAGTTGGAGAAAACTCGACAACCGTACGCCTAAGTCTGCTCCCAGGGTAGTCTTCTCAAAAATGTACCGCGATGAGGCAGCTTAGGTGCAAATTTCTTGCAACATAGGTTATGTTAGCACGTGCACGACACTTATCTGGGAACATACCTTCTGCTAAATATATATAATCACTTATATTTGTTTCACAAATTGATCCTTTTAACAACTAGGTATTGTAAGCCACTTGTAATTGAAGAATATGCTTCCAGCATATATATATATATAAAATATACTGTGGGCAGATATAAGCGTAGCACTGGGTTTGAAGATTGGTGGAGTGGGATAACGACGTCCTTGATAAATTTTCTTCGAATGTCCAAAGCACTTACAGACGATGGCTAAGTCGCCTGTGCAGCCGAGCTTTTGTTCTCGCTTAACCGTACAATCGTATGTTGTCGATTAACTGTTTAATCATACGATTGCCGTCTATGCTACCCGTTGTTCTTCGCTGGCATGCGTGGGAGTTCGAATTTAAGTGCGGCTAAAGCTTTAAACAACATCTTAAGAGCGGATAAGGCTAGACCCTCAGAAAAATAGTAAGGTGCCTCATACGTGAACGAGTCAAAAATAAATCCTAAGATTTCTTTATATTTAGCTGGCTAATAAAAAGTCAGGTAGAAAAGAATATTGCAAATCGGAGTGTTAAATATTTGCATTCCTTTAAATACGCTAATTCCCAAAAGTATAGAGCAACATTTTAGCCGCCACGGCAGCGTTCATCATAACGTTTAATATTTGCGAATCGGTTGTCTGTGTTTTAGCTTTTACAGTCAATAGTGTCGTGTGCATACGAAAGGCAGAACAGGGATGTAATATTCGAATAATCGAACCAACAATTTTTCCCAAAACTCAATAACTCAACCCTAGTGTAAATACATATTATATTATGGATATTAAAATGTGTTTCAAAAATGCAATACTATTAACATGCATTTCTTTTCTTTTTCTGATTTCTCGATTTTTCCTTGCTAGGCCATATCGGTTATGCTATCGGAACAGGCGAAATGTATGCACCTTATGAAAGGAACTGCAGAGAACCCGCGTTCTAAAAGGAACTCAGATTGTGAGTGTGTTGTGTGCGTATTCTCGCGGAACGAGGCAGCAAGAACTCGTTGGCGATAGGTAAAAGGAAGACAAGAATTACATACGTTGTGTTTGTCCCATGATACTCGACTCCAATCATGTTGATTGGAACTACGGTGCATAAAACTGCCGTTAATTTATGAATATAAGTCGGGGAAATAATAAAAATAGTTGCACATACAATTGAGGGCTTTGATGATGCAGGTGAGGAAGTATTATAAGACTGTCCAATGCCCTACTTCTTAGGGAGCGGAGCACTGGGACTCCTCTGCATTCTTTTGTTGGCCCATACATACGTATAATATACATATTGACATTCTTTATAAGATCTAAAATTGAAGTGGTGTAGACATTGCTTACTTTGTATCCCAAATTCAACAAACAAAAACAAAATCGAAAATAAATTCGAAACACCACTTGGCGGGTTTTTTAATTTTATTTCTGCATTAATTAGAATAATTAACATTTGGAATTGGCCAAATACAAATTATATACCATGGAAATCCTAAACAAACAAACTTACAAATCGTTGCGCCATGCAAAAAAAAAAATAAAAATGAAATGTTGTATGTAGCTGTGTCCGAGCAAAGAAATAAATCAGCATACATAAATTATTGCGACCATTCAAACTAGTAAGATGATCTCTTTAATTGTCCAAAATCCAAATATAATGACAATAAAATACTCCACATACATATCACTCCAACAAAGTGCACGAGCTTCGTGCTCTCAATGTGCTCTCCAGCATCGAGAATTGAGCATCCGAACATACATATGTACGTATGTATACAGATTAACCGGTTGCAGCGGGTGATCGAGATCGAGCCACCCGAGACTGTGTAGGGTACAACCATCGTACGCCCCGAACCTGCTAATGAGCCAAGCCATAAATATTGTTAATTTGCTGGGCCATCGATTCTACGATTGTTGTTGCTGTTGACGCTGTCGCCTGGCCGAATATCTGGCTCAGCAGATGGCTTAGAGTGCGATTCAGGGTACATCACCGAGATGAGAGAACGGCCTAGCCGTCCGGGCACTTTCCCGGTCTATCTATTGCCTCGACTCGAGACTGTATAAAAGGCGATCCCCGGCGGGGTAGTAGCTAAGTTTGCGAAGCTCTCTCGAGGGAACACAAGCATAGTCATGAAACTATTTGTCGCGCTTTCCGTTTTGGTGGCTGTGGCCTCGGCGCTGCCACAGTTCGGCGGTGGCAATGCCAATGCCAATGCAAACGCTAACGCCCAGGCCCAAGGATTCGGTGGAGGCGGCGGTTTCGGCGGACGTCCAGGGGGTGGATTTGGAGGCGGTCACGGTGGTGGTTTTGGAGGCGGTCCCGGATTTGGCGGACGTCCCGGTGGCGGATTCGGAGGAGGACCTGGCTTTGGAGGCAATCCCGGATTCGGCGGACGTCCCGGCGGCGGATTCGGAGGGGGACCTGGCTTTGGAGGCAATCCCGGATTCGGCGGACGTCCCAGTGGCGGTTTCGGAGGTGGCGGCAGTTCTGCCACAGCCTCATCATCGGCTTCTGCTGCCGGGGGCGGCGGCGGTCGTGGCGGCGGCTCTGCATCCGCATCCTCCTCTGCCTCTGCCGCAGCTGGCGGACGCGGTTAAAGCATTCCATTAAATACTTTGAAATAATTGTTAAGAAATGACTGTGAATAAAACATAACATACAAAATTTCCTTGATTTCATTAGCCCCTAATGTTTGAGGGATCTACGACCCAATGAAGTTCATGATGACTGTACATATGTACATATGTAAAACTACGTTCGGTACCCCATCTTTCTATTATATAACATTGTTTTAACTCGTCGTTGTCGTCGCCCGAAATTTTATTTCCGCAGCTACAAATGTAACTCACAGACAAAAACTTATCACAATGTCATCCGTGTAATACCACTAGATATATGTAGTTAGTGCTACAGCAGTGACATTTGAAACATAATACCTAAGACTGCATTTTATCGAGGGCATTTGTTTTGTTGCTTAAGCATGTGAGACGGATGTTGGGGTAATCACATTGGCTGGCAAAAAAGTATTCCCACCTGAAAAGTCAAGCTGGTTCGATGTAATGCATTGATTGCAATTTATTGGTAGACGAAAACGAAAGTACTCGTATGTATGTACATATGTATGTTGGTTGTATGACTGAACGTTGGTATATAGATTTAACTATGACGATCAGCGCAAAATTGACCAGGGGCAGGGGTAACGAATTGTCCATGCCCCAATGAACGAGAGAGCAGCTAAGCCGAGAACGAACGATAGTTAGAAAGCGAGAGAACTGCAGCAACGAAGTGGGCGGGGAGAGAGGCAAAACAACGGTCGCTGCCGTGCGTAGGTATATGCTGCGGTAAAACTATGATTTTATACAGTGGGCAGTGCAAATAGCGAACAATAATAGCGATTTAGGTAAGGCTTCAACACTGGCTATAATTTACGGATTTGACGCCTAAATATCGGGCTGGGAAAACAGATATTGGGTTTTCAGTAGAGTTCTGGTCAGCTGCCATTATCGCGTAAAGAGAAACAGAAGTAGCGGAATACGCAACAGTAGCATACAAATGGAAACAAATATCATAGTTAAAAACTCTAATAAAATAAGTTATTATATGGAACGAGGATAAACGAAGTGCAAGAATTAATTTGTTGTATTGGAAACGTTGTAGCGCAAATGTCATCCAAGCCACGCCAACAAAGATGAACGTTGTGAGCCGCGTCTCTACTTTATACCCGGTAATCAGTTAGTATATATGTATGTAAGCTTACGATATATGTAAAAAAAAGAACAAAAAAACGGAGGGGAACGTTGTGAGCAGCGGCCAAGGTCGCGGCTCAACTTTATATCCGGTACTCAGTCAGTATATATGTGAGCCTACGATTTACATATGTAATTTATTATATATTCGCAAAAGGGTCGAACCAAATCTTAGCCAATAAATTAAATTTAAAATACCGGGTATAAAAAATTAGATCGAACTCTTTCGGAGGTTTTTATATGTACTAGGTATATTAGATATTATCTGTTTACATTTGTTTTTTAAATCTGTCTTCTCCACATTTCTACATCTACATACGTCTTTACTACGACTCGTGGAAATGTGTGCGAGAGAGAGAGGGGATGAGAAAGCGCTTGGAAGGCGTTGTGTGGCCACTGAAATTTCATCCGAACTGATCCAGATTCAATACTCTGATAGTGTTGAAGCATGGATAGAAAGTTTCGTTGCTCTAGCTCTTATAGTCTCTGAGATATAGGCGCTCATGAAGACGCATAGACGGACAGACGGACGGACAGACATAGCTATATCGACTCGGCTATTGATGCTGATCAAGAATATATATACCTTATGGGGTCGGAAACGATTCCTTCTGGAAGTTCCACACATCCATTTTTTCAACAAATCAAATATACCCCTTTACTCTTCGAGTACCGGGTATAAAAATTTACTAATTAAGCCCCTATAGGCCTAAAAATGAACTAAAAGAGGTTATTAAAACTAGTTAAATAAAGAAGTACTCTTAGTAATTTTTCAGTAACGTAACTTAATACTGATCAGAATAGAAATATTCTAACATTCTAAGCTATGCCTTTGATTTATAAGAGAACAACACAAAATGCATTCTCATTACCTCAATAGCAGCAATAATTACTTTCCTGCGCACTGATGTCAGTGCATTTACCTATGTTCTGTAAATATCCATCTGGTGATCCGACGCAGCTCTCGTACCGTTCTAATTACACTGTGCAATGGGCAATTTTCCATCAAACGGACTTTTTCTGCTATTGTTAAAATTGTATATATAGTTTTTTTCAGAGGTTATGCAAGGAAATATATAGAATAAATGTAATTATTATGCTTTTTATTGCATCTTTATGTATTAATAATAAAATCGGAAAATATTTAAATTGTTTCAGATAAAGTGGGTGTTGTCAGGACGGGAGGAAGCAGGAATGGAAAATGTTTGGATTTTATAGTTAAATTGTTGAGTAATTGCTTAAATTCAATTTGAGTACAAATGTCGTTAGGAGATAGTATTACATATTTATACAGAATATAAAATGAAAAGTTATATCTTGAATTAGCTAATTCAAATAGCACAGGCATGCTGGTCACAGGTTTAACCGTCTGCTCAGCGTCTAAATAGGTATAGCAAAGGCATGCTGGTCTCTTTTTTGCCATCGGCTGCCGATACCGATGGCAAAAAAGAGATCCAGATAAAAAAGGTCAGATTTTGCTGAATGGTGCTATCATTTATATTACTCCGATCTGGCACCACTACGAGAATGAATTAATTTACATTTCAAATTAAGATTGTGCTCAAAACAAACGGAAGACTTCTATATTATTGTTCTCCAAGAATTATGCTAATTTTCTAGGGGTCTGTTCGGCATTCGGTAAATTACAGCAAAGTAAATAAATATGATAATATTCATACATATTATTGTTTGGAATTAATTCATTTTGGGTTCAAAGTAGAACAAGGAAGAATTAGCGCCACTTCCCTACTGCGATCAAAATAACATTTTCAATATTTATTCAACTGTGTCAGGATGAACAGCCCCCGATCATATATTACTATGGAATCATTATATTCTTCGAATTCGTATTGTACTTCACTTAGGGTACTATACCATACATATGTATGTTATTTATATATTCGTAATATAAATATTCGTATGCATGTGTGCGACTACAAGTATGTTATGCAGTAGTGCCCGGTAAAGTACCCGGGTAAGAGCGATGATCATTAACTCTCTTCCATTTAGTCATTTGGTCCCAAATACTGACAGTGCCAAAAAAGATTTAATGGAAAAGAAACACAAATATTAATAATCTGTTAAATATTGATAGACGTGAACCGGTTTCATTGGAAGCCACTCGAATACGGCCCGTGTGGGTCCCCAGCATTCGCAAACTTTCCTCTTAGTGCTTCGGCTTGTTGCATTTGATCAAAATTCAGATATATCCACTACCCATTTGACTGGCCCTGCCTAGATAGCTGCTCACATATTTTGTGTTTTGGCTACGAGTTTTGTTTGCATGCTAATTCGTTCCCGATCGTTGGCGAGGTTCAACGTTTGGCGTCTGGTCAGCGTCTGGATAGGTATAAAAGCCGGGCCCTGCGGCAATGATGGTTAAGTTTCTTGAGTAACTCCGCACAAGCAAAACATCATGAAGGTCTTCGTCGCTCTCGCCATTATTCTGGCCGTGGCATCGGCTGCCCCACAGCGCGGTGGTGCCAGCGCTGGCGCCAACGCCAATGCCAATGCCAGCGCTGCGGCTCAAGGTCAGGGCGGTAACGGCGGACAGCGCGGACCTGGATTCGGAGGCCCTGGCGGACAAGCAGGATTCGGTGGACCCAGCCAAGGTGGACGTCCCGGCGCTCAAGGCGGATTTGGCGGTCCCAACCAAGGCGGAGCTGGAGGATTCGGTGGTCCGGTAGGCTTCGGCGGCGGTAAGGCCGATGCCAGCGCCAGTGCCAATGCACAGGCAATTAGCTCAGGAAATGGACCCGCATCTGCCACAGCCAATGCTAACGCTTCTGCCACTTCCCAAGGTGGCGCCAATGGCGGTAGCCGTCGCGGTTAAATTGGTGAGAAACGCCAATGAGAGCTAGCAAAGATCGACCTGGAACAGAAGACATGGACACGAAGCTACTGCGAAAAGTGGGCACGTCCCGTGTCAAGCCTCCACTGGCAAAGCATTCTCGAGATAACATTTGAATAAAAGATATTTTTTGCGGAAACTAAGTGACTATTCCTTTGGCTTGGGCTTTGTTTTAACATCTATCGATTCTCTGTAACTAAACGATTTTTAGGTGGAGCAATAGACTCCTATAGATCTCCTAAAATTAAGCGAATTTACGAAAAGGAAACTTTAAGCTGCTATCCGGTAGCCGGTAGTCGGTCAGCAAACCAGTTTATGTGTTGAATTTGCGGCTCTGATTTGTTCAACTAATTTGCATAATTAATATTTCGCTAAAGTAAACACGAATTACCTGATAAAACGCTACCATCAACTGTTGTCTCATATGATTGGGGCCATTCGTTTAGGAAAGTTCCAAGAAGAAGAACGAACAAAGTTAACGTATCGAAATCTTGCATTCTTATTTTATGACCAACAAAATATTTTTTTAAAAGCACCCGTGTTGCAAATAAAAGACGAGGGGGAACGTTATGAGCCGCGTCTGCGCCGCGGCTCTACTTTATACCCGGTACTCAGTCAGTATGTATGTATGTGAGCTTGTTGTAATTTATTACAAGTTCGCAAAAGGAAAAAATTTAATTTTAGCCAAAAAAAAACAATTTAAGTCGAACCTTTTCGGAGATTTTGATCTATTAGATGTTTCCATATTTGTTTACATAAATTTTTTACATCTGCCATTTCTACATGTTTTTATCTACTTCCTACATATAAATACACGGCTGTGTGCGAGAGAGAGAGGGAATCAGTCTGCGCTTGGGAGGCCACTGAAATTTCATTTGTTCCTTCTGACTATATTTATGATCCGATCTGATCCAAATTTTGAAATACACTTGTAACAGTGCGATAGGACAGGAGTCTGGACACAAAATTGTGTTCCTCTAGCTTTTATGGTCTTTGAGCTATAGGCGCTAATGAAGACGGACAGACGGACAGACGGACGGACGGACAGACGGACGGACAGACAGACATAGCTATATCGACTCGGCTATTGATGCTGATCAAGAATATATATACTTTATGGGGTCGGAAACGCTTCCTTCTGGGTGTTACACACATTAATTTTTTGCACAAATCTAATATACCCCTTTACTCTTCGAGTACCGGGTATAAAAAAAAAATGATTTTTTCAAATATCAATTTCAATCTTAACTTAAACGAAGTGAAAATTGTACACTAAGATAAATCTTACTTTACAATACAACGTTTTAAGTTGACGAGAAGAGATAAGCTCCGATTTTTAATTGACTGGAGAAAATTCTGAAGGAAAGTTGGTTAGGAGTCAAATTTCTTACATTTTCTAAGATTAACGAAGGTGGGGTCTACCGTGACGAGCTCAACATCAGTTACTGCTTCAGGCTCCCGGATCACTGCAGTGTGCTCCAAGCTGAGGCTGAAGCAATCAAAGAGGCCATTTCTATTGTCTCCAAACTACCCCTAGACGGCCGCTCAGTGTGCGTCTTCTCTGACAGCCAGGCAGCTTTTGAAGCACTAGGCTCAATATCGTCGAACTCCACGACTGTAAATACCTGCCGTAGGTATCTAAATGAGACCTCAGAGCAGTTAGAACTTTTCCTACTGTGGGTCCCCGGACATAGAGATATCCAGGGAGATGAGGCTGCCGACGAACTGGCCAGGCAGGGCACTAAAATTCCGGGATGTGAAAAGGAATCACTTTCTGTCTCACAAATAAATAAGGGATCATAAGCCATTAACAGCATAGTCATTTGAAATGTTCGGACTATCATAAATGGGAAACTCACAACTTTGAAAGGTTTTCAAAAGGTGAACTTGGTATCAGACCCACTTTCTCTGATAGACTTGGTTATTTTTAATGATTTTTTTAGATTTTTTTTAGGGTTTTTAAAACTACAATCCATAGCAGTTGTTTCAATGTCACTATGTATTGTGTATTCTAGACACAGAAAAAAATCTTCCGGTCAGCACATGTACTATGTATATTATATTAATTCTCCCATAATACAAAATATTCAGATACAAAAATATGCTCTATATATATATATATATATATATATATATATATATATATATGTTTATATGTCTATATATATGGCTATATATGTCTATATATATATATTGTTTACTCAACAAGACTTGACGTCAGCGGGACTAGCAGATATCACCTAAAAATATGCTAGCTCCCGAGGTGGAACCATCCAGTAAATCCACATACATACATATGGTATACTTACTTATTTGTATAATTTCTGCGGTAGCCAAATCTCGGAAGGAAACCTGTTATTGGGGCTACTTATATTATGACATTGATTTGATCATCCAATTTGCGAAATTAATATTTGCCCAGCAAAATAGGGCGGCCTGCTTCTCTAGATCGCTTTGTAACGTTCTAAGGGAGATAGGCACGTTTTCGATTCTTTCGCTCGTCAGCCCGACGCCTTCCTTAGCCAGAACGTCCGCAGCCTCGTTTCCTTCGATGCCCTGGTGGCTGGGAACCCAGTAGATTCGCACTGACTTGGTCGTGCATAGTGAGTTTAATGCCTCCCTGCTTGCCAGGACACTTCTGGAGCCAACTGCGAACGACTGCATGGATTTTATCGCTGCTTGGCTATCGACGAATATGTTCACCACGTTGTGTGGTCGCTCTATTTGCTGAGCGACCTCTGCTGCCTTCTTCCGCCTGGAATATGCTGCATCGGTCTGGTAGCCTATATGACACCCTTATTTCGGGGTTTGTACAATATACGCCCGCTTCTACTCCTCCGTCCATCTTGGAGCCGTCAGTATATATGTTGAGGTGTTGAGTCTGGTCCCGTCCCTTTTTCCAGTCTTCGGGTCCCAAAAATGTGTTGGTTTTGACCTCTAGGCAAGTTTGGGGGGTCATGTAGTCTGTATGATGGTCATGTTCCTCCCAATTGAACTGTGCCCGTATCCTTGGGGTGACATGTTCCCCGATGCGATCAGTCGCTGTGCTGCTTTACCCGCAGTCAGCCGAGCGTGGATGTCGAGGGGATCGATCCCGAGTATGGTTTCGAGTGCTATAGTTGGGGTTGACCTCAGCGCCCCTGTGATACATAGCAAAGCCTGTCGCTGGGTCCTTTCCATAAGCTTGTGGTACGTCTTCTTCTCAGTTGCTTGCCACCACACTAGGACTCCATACAGCAGAGTTGGTCGCACCACCGAGATGTAGATCCAATGCATTAGGGCGGGTGACAGGCCCCATGTGCTGCTAAGCATCTTCTTGGATGCATAAAGCCCAATGGTGGCCTTCTTTACCCTTTCCACTACATTGGGTTTCCATGCCAGTTTGCTATCCAGTACTGTGCCGAGGTATTTGACCTGTGTTTTCGGGGTTAGCCTTGTTTGGTTGATTATTGGGGGGATCCATGCCGGTACCTTGTAGCTCTTTGTAAAGAGGATGAGGTCCGTCTTGTCCGCGTTGATATCGAGTCCTACTTCGTCCGCCCACTCGCATATCTCCCTGAGTGTTCGTTCCATTATGGAGCTGAGAGTCGATGGACATACGCCCGTAATAATTATGCTTATGTCGTCTGCATAAGCTGTTATTTTTGGGGCCTTCCTCTCGAATCTCTTGATGAGGTCGTCGACCACCAGATTCCACAGGAGGGGCGACAAGACTCCACCTTGAGGTGTGCCTCTATGCGCTCCCTTTACCGTGGAAGCGGTGCCCCACTCAGATTGCACCCGTCTACAACTCAGGAGGTTCCTTATCCATAGGTTGATTGCTTGGTGTGTGTGGGTCGCTTCAAGGCGATCCATTATTGCGTTCGTGGCTACGTTGTTAAATGCTCCGGATATATCTACGAATACTCCGAGTGCATACTTTTTATTGTTGAGAGCCTTCTCGATGGTAGCTACTAGTGAATGTAGAGCTGTTTCCACCGATTTCCCTTTGGTATAAGCGTGCTGGTTGGTTGACATCAGTCCTCCCACCTCCTTCCTGATGTATCCGTCCAGCAGCTTTTCCAGTGTTTTTAGCATAAAAGAGGTAAGGCTTATCGGTCTGTAGTCCTTGGGACTAGCATGGCTGCACTTTCCTGCCTTTGGGAGGAAGACAACTCTAGCCGTTCTCCATTGGATAGGGATATAGCCTGTACTTAGACATGCCGAGTATATTGCGAAGAGCCATGGGATGATCGTCTCTTTGGTCGCCTGCAACATGGCTGGGAATATTCCGTCCAGTCCAGGTGCTTTGATGCCCGCAAAGGAGTCTATGGCCCATTGGATCTTCTTGTGGGTTATTAGATCTGTCGGGGGTGTTTGTTCCTCGGTTGCTAGGTCCTGATGCGTTTCAGCATCAGTGACCTCGGTGCATCCCGGGAAGTGGGCCTCCATTAGTGCTGTCAGAGCCTCTTCGCTGTCTTCTGACCACTGTCCGTTATTTAATTGTAGCTGACTCTGTATGGTGGGCTGCTTCGAGAGCAGCTTCCTGAGTCTTGCTGTTTCAGGCACTTTCTCGATGTTCGAGCAGAAGTTCCTCCACGAGCTACGTTGTGCCTTGCGTATTTCCTTCTTGTAGTCTCTGAGTAGTGCTTTGTATTCCTCGTTGATGATCTCCTCATTCGCTACTCTGGCGAGTTTGAAGAGTTCCCTGAGGTTATTTCTCTTGAGGGAGAGGTCCCTATTCCACCAGAGTGGTTTGGTCCTCTTTCTCGTTCTTGATGGCGGGCATGCTCCTTGATAGGCAGACAGAAGTTCCTTGGAGAGGGTCTCCAAGGACTTCTCTATGTCTTCCGCGGATTTCACTATTCCCGGATTCGCGAGCTTCGAGGTAACGGTCTTCCTAAACTTCTCCCAGTTTGTGTTCCGGGGGTTCCTGAAGACTGTCACCTTCGGAGTGTATTTGAATTCGCACTTGAACTGAATGTACCTATGGTCCGAGAAGGATGGTCTTTCGAGGACTCTCCATCCAGATACCAAGGTACTCTTTCCTGTTACGAGGGTTAGATCTAGCACGTTGGACGAGGTGGGACCTACGTATGTGTAGTCCTCTCCCACGTTTGCTACATCTATGTTATTTGATAATATAAAGTCTAGGAGTGACTCACCTCGGTCATTGATATCGGGGCTTCCCCACACACTGTGGTGGGCATTGGCGTCCGTACCAATGATGAGTTGCTGGTCTTTGGAGTCGGCTTTTTCCACCAGACTCCTTAGTTCTTCAGGTGGTGCGGGCCTGTCGTGTGCCATGTAGCAGGAGGCTACCAGAAGGCGCTTCTCCTCACTCTCCAGCATCACTACTGTCAGGTCGTCTGTGCTGTAATGAGACATAAGGTAAGCGTGGATTCCCTTTCGTACTAGTACGACGGTTCTATTCCTGCTTACCGATGTTGGGTAGAACGAGTTGTAATTTGCGAACTTCAGTCCGGCCACTGTATTGCCTGACGCAATCCAGGGCTCCTGGACCAAAGCTATGTCAGCGGGCCCTTGCTCCATGGCTATGAGGAGCTCCGCCGATGCTACCTTGCTTTTATGCAGGTTGATTTGCAGCACACTCAGTTTCATGGGCAGCTGGCTCAACTGCATACGACGGGTTGACTGTAATCGTCAGGTCACCGTCCTCATCTTCCTGGGAGTCTTCAAGAGCCAGACCCTGGGCGGCCTCCACGATGGTGTCTAGACCGAGGTCCTTCTCCACCTCGCCTGCCTGCAGGGTGTGTGCAAAGACAATATAAATAGTGTAAATATATTACATTAGTATTAGTATTAGTATATTAAAGAATTATATTATTATTACTATTTAAATGAATAATGCAATTTTATTATTCGAATGTCAATCGCCAACGAATTTTTCTCCCCCTCCCCAATTCTCAGCAAATACATTTCTGTCTTGTTTACGTCTCGTCAAAATTCGGCAGCTCGGCACAAATACGCACACATAAGTGCTTGCAGCTCTGTGTGTACTCACACATGCAAACTCATTCTCTCTTATCTTTTTCGTGCGAGCGAGACAGCGCGCACTTAGGCATATACAGAAAACTTCGCTGCTCACGATTGAAATTGTACGGGCGATACTCATCTTATTATTTATATAGTCTTTGGTGTGTCTGTGTCTTCGGGGCGGCGCTTCTTGAGGCGCAGGTACACACTGCCCATGCCCCACGCCATTTTCCCGTATCTGGGGTAAAGAACGTCCTCTGCGTCTTTGTTGATCTGGAGGATCACATGCTGGCCCCCCTCGTTGGGTAGTGGGCTACCAGCGTGCAGTACCTTCCAGTCTGCGGTTGGTATGTCCGGGTTTTTGACGCTGAAGGAGCTTCAGCGCGCGGTCTCCTTGGATGACGATGGGGAAGAGTACCTTCGCCTTTGGAATGGACGGGATTAGCTCCCTGTCCACCACCTCCAGCTTGGCCCCCTCCCACAACGCCTCCAATTGGCAGACCGTCTGCGTCAGCCACCTCAGCGTCGGGTCGTCATTGCATTTCAGGATTTTTACCCCATTCAGTCATCCAGCGCCATCAAAAGTGGTCATGGGCACTGTGGGGTCTTCCTCCATCCGTGCAAGCAGGGAGTCGACGAGCCGCGCGTGGACCAGTTTCCACTGCGCCGCCGTCATCTTCCCGTTCTCATCACGTCTGTCGATGAGAGCTACGATCAGGTGTCTCTTGGACACATCGCTGACCTTTGAAGCATTGACAGACCTCTCTGTTCACTAGTGGAAGCCTTCATTTGAGGCAACCGTGCGTAGTATCTACGGCCCTCTTCCACCTTTAGCTCGGCCCAAGCTAGCTTGGATTTCTCCTCCAGGGAGATATCTGCCTTGCCTTGTAGCCTGCTAAAAATCTTCAGGGCCGCCTTATATTGAGCTTTTGCCCTCATCCCCTCCCTCGAACGCTTCGGCCCTTCCCTACGCGGGGAACTGGAACCTGGTTCAGGCGAGCGGAGAAGGCATTCCTCTTCAGTTTTGCTGATGGACAGCACGCTCTCCAGGTCCGAGTCTGTCTCGACTACGGCACCTGCGCGGCTCATCCTACAGCGAATTTTTCCGGCAGTAGTATTACAACTAACGTGACCTGCTCCCGTCACGTCAGAGGTGTGACCGCTGGCGACACGCAGAGAGGATTGCTCCTCTCCGTGCCCGCCGGTGGTAGCAGCCACGCTTCCCACCGACGTTTGGGTTGACATCCCAACCCTTGCTTTACCTTTTGTCCCCTCCATGGTTGGCCCGAAGGTCCATGCGGCTAATGTTTTTCGGGGGAGCCACCCCCTAGCGTTTTAGGCCTGACCGCCAGGCACCTCTAGCCATGGCTCTGACCCAGCTCCCCCGACTCGAGATCGAGAGGACGCTGAATCATTGCCTTAGCTAGACACTGCATTGCCTCGGACAGAGCAAGCGACAATGCATTACCCTTGTCCGGGATAATGCAGTGCCCATTGCCCAGCCGGCACCCTCGGGGAGGGTTCTTGGCTTGCCAGCCAAGAAAATATATAAATAATACAAAATATATGATAACCAAATATAAGATATAATAAAAAAGATTTTGTTTAACTTCAATCAAATTTTAAAGTATTTTTCTCATAATAAATCATGTAAGCCAATTTATTAGTAAGGAGGTATGGTACAACAGACAAAATTTTTTTTTTTTTTATTCTACCTTAATCTAAGGAACATTTGTGCAAATTAATTAGTAGATGTCAAGCTTTATTTTTAGAATAAATGTCAAAATTTTCGAATTTTTCCCTTTAATACAACAACACAAATATTATCGTATTACGTTGAAATTAACTGGACTGCCTGATCTCAATTCAATTATAGATCTTGTTAATCATTTTGATTGCAATACATTAGTAAAGACAATTTTGTTTATCAAGTCTGGATCTCTTTCAGTGTTGAGCTAATTACTTTGTTGTTTTTTTCAACCGGTAAAAATTTGAATTACTAATGTCCAAGCTATCTAGATCGTAAATCTTTATTTTTATTCCATTTCTCTTTTGGCGTTTATTGGGTTTGGGGAGATTTGATTATGACCGGGTCGCTCTGACGTAGGTACACTGAGAAAAATACAAGCTTAAGTTGTATTGATTTGAGTTGCGTTTTCATATATATGAATTTACGTAGGTATTGTTCCAGAATTTTTCAAATTTTAGAATATACTTGATAAAGATTGATAGCTCAAGAGGCTGCACATAAATTTCTGTTTCCTCAGGTCCTATAGTGTTTGAGATATAGGCATTAGACGGAACGAAACAATAGACAAATATGACTCGGAAATGATTTCTCCTGGCTCTTACATATATTTACACGAATTTAATATACCCCGGTACTCTATCAGTAGCGGGTAAAACCTTCAACCTTTGATGTGATGCTTATACTCGTACTGACTGATTACACTAGTCAACACGACATTTCCACTGTGGCCAAAAATGACTTCTTCTGATGGATTTCGAGACTTAAAACTTTTTTAAGAATTATGGCCTTTTTTATGGTTTAGTTTTTTTTTAAAGAATTTTATTAAAATTTTGTATTGTTTTATATTTTTTCAGAGGTAGTGCTTTTATTTTTCACATAACTTAAATATCTTATATCTGGTCTCATGTAGTTCTGAAAACGGCTACGGGGAGCCATTTGACCAAACCTTCGTATGCTGAATTTTGCTGTGCTGTACCAACCAAAATACCATTTTACTGTTAAAAATTGTTACAAAAAAAGATTTATGATATTTTTTGTAAGAAAAATAACGGGTTTATGTCGGCTAACGGAATTTAACGGCAAATTTTGGCATACGAAGATATGGTGAAACGGTTTCATCTTAGCCGTTTATTCATCGATTCTTACAAACGATACTTTAAACCACGCCCAATTAATGTACCTATAGTGGCGCTGAAAAAAATAGCACCGCTAGGTACAACAGTTTGTATTGTTTTATAACATGACCACTCTCCAACATTTGTTGCACTTTACTGTATTATCATGTAGCTTTACATGTCTCCTCTTTGAAAAAAGTGTGCTTACTCTGTCAATCCTAACGGTTCTTATTATTTTAGGCAATTTTGCGAAAGAAAGTGTAATGTTCTGTTAATGTAATAGATTGGCCTTTTCAATCAGTAAACTTGAACCCCATTGCAAATATTTGGCGGGAAGTTAAAAAATATGTTTCCTTTGCGAAACCAAAGAGCAATAAAGATCTTTGAGGTATCCTGCATGATTCGTGGATAAATATCCCGAAGGAAAGATACGAAAATTAGGTGAACTTTAATGCCGAGACGTTATGCTGCTGTTCTTACTGCCCAAAGGCTTACACCTAAATATTAAGCTTTAAATACAACTAAAGTAATATATTCGAATACAAATTTTGGACAAATTCTTTGCATTTTATAGCATTTTTAATTTTTTGGTAAATCGGTGCTATTTTTGTTGGCGTCTTAATTTCGGATTTAATCCTTTTCTTATTAATATTTTCATTTGGAGTCTTGCAATACATACCAATCTTTGCGATATCTTAATTTACACCTTAAACTTTATATATAAGTTTTTAAATCATTCATTAGAACTATTGTTTAAACAAAAACCATCAAGACAGATACATAAGACTCATGGTGCTATTTTTTTCGGCGCAGCTGTACCTAAAACCATAAATGTTTCCCAAGAAATAATTTTTTTTCGACTTATCCTGAGTTTTCAAAGTTAAAATTTCCGAAAAAAATACCGCAAAAAATTATCAAATTTGAATTTGATAGCTTAATATCTTCTAGAAGTTAAGCTGCAGCTACAAAGCGTTTAGGTTGGATTTAGAGCTGTTTTTTCGTCTTTTCAGAACTGCAAAGTTCTATGAAATCAGATATAGGATACTTATGCTATGTAAAAAATAGAAAAAAAAGAAAAAAATTCCACATTTAAGAAATTAAAAAAAAAAAAACTATAACATAAAAAAAAACATAATTATTAAAAAAAAATTAAATCCCGAAATCTTTCAGAAAAAGTCATTTTTGGCAACAGCGGAAAAAAAAGTTCAATTTTGTCGAGTAGGGTTATCTACTGATTGTGAAAAAAAGAAAACGTTCATTGGTATATTGAATACAATTCCGACTGAAATTTCCCCTTAAACTTTTACTTCCAGATAACTTGTTTTACTTTCCAAAACATCTCGTTCAACATGATTTCAGTTATACAAACAAAACACCTTTGTTATATTTTAGCAGATGGTGTTTGTGTTTTGCTGGGCAAATATTAATTTCGCAAATTGGATGATCAAATCAATGTCATAATATAAGTAGCCCCAATAACAGGTTTCCTTCCGAGATTTGGCTACCGCAGAAATTATACAAATAAGTAAGTATACCATATGTATGTATGTGGATTTACTGGATGGTTCCACCTCGGGAGCTAGCATATTTTTAGGTGATATCTGCTAGTCCCGCTGACGTCAAGTCTTGTTGAGTAAACAATATATATATATATAGACATATATAGCCATATATATAGACATATAAACATATATATATATATATATATATATATATATATATAGAGCATATTTTTGTCTCTGAATATTTTGTATTATGGGAGAATTAATATAATATACATAGTACATGTGCTGACCGGAAGATTTTTTTCTGTGTCTAGAATACACAATACATAGTGACATTGAAACAACTGCTATGGATTGTAGTTTTAAAAACCCTAAAAAAAATCTAAAAAAATCATTAAAAATAACCAAGTCTATCAGAGAAAGTGGGTCTGATACCAAGTTCACCTTTTGAAAACCTTTCAAAGTTGTGAGTTTCCCATTTATGATAGTCCGAACATTTCAAATGACTATGCTGTTAATGGCTTATGATCCCTTATTTATTTGTGAGACAGAAAGTGATTCCTTTTCACATCCCGGAATTTTAGTGCCCTGCCTGGCCAGTTCGTCGGCAGCCTCATCTCCCTGGATATCTCTATGTCCGGGGACCCACAGTAGGAAAAGTTCTAACTGCTCTGAGGTCTCATTTAGATACCTACGGCAGGTATTTACAGTCGTGGAGTTCGACGATATTGAGCCTAGTGCTTCAAAAGCTGCCTGGCTGTCAGAGAAGACGCACACTGAGCGGCCGTCTAGGGGTAGTTTGGAGACAATAGAAATGGCCTCTTTGATTGCTTCAGCCTCAGCTTGGAGCACACTGCAGTGATCCGGGAGCCTGAAGCAGTAACTGATGTTGAGCTCGTCACGGTAGACCCCACCTTCGTTAATCTTAGAAAATGTAAGAAATTTGACTCCTAACCAACTTTCCTTCAGAATTTTCTCCAGTCAATTAAAAATCGGAGCTTATCTCTTCTCGTCAACTTAAAACGTTGCAACGTTGCAACGCGTTGTATTGTAAAGTAAGATTTATCTTAGTGTTAAGATTCAAATTATTTGAAAAAATCATTTTTTTTTTTTTTATTTGCTGTTAACAAAATATTTTGTTGGTCATAAAATAAGAATGCAAGATTTCGATACGTTAACTTTGTTCGTTCTTCTTCTTGGAACTTTCCTAAACGAATGGCCCCAATCATATGAGACAACAGTTGATGGTAGCGTTTTATCAGGTAATTCGTGTTTTCTTTAGCGAAATATTAATTATGCAAATTAGTTGAACAAATCAGAGCCGCAAATTCAACACATAAACTGGTTTGCTGACCGACTACCGGCTACCGGATAGCAGCTCAAAGTTTCCTTTTCGTAACTTCTCTTAATTTTAGGAGATCTATAGGAGTCTATTGCGCCACCTAAAAATCGTTTAGTTACAGAGAATCGATAGATGTTAAAACAAAGCCCAAGCCAAAGGAATAGTCAAAACTTAGTTTCCGCAAAAAATATCTTTTATTCAAATGTTATCTCGATAATGCTTTGCCAGTGGAGGCTTGACACGGGACGTGCCCACTTTTCGCAGTAGCTTCGTGTCCATGTCTTCTGTTCCAGGTCGATCTTTGCTAGCTCTCATTGGCGTTTCTCACCAATTTAACCGCGACGGTTACCGCCATTGGCGCCACCCTGGGAAGTGGCAGCAGCGTTAGCATTGGCTGTGGCAGATGCGGGTCCATTTCCTGAGCTAATTGCCTGTGCATTGGCACTAGCGCTGGCCGAGGCACCGCCACCGACGCCACCAGCACCACCTCCACCGGGTGCAACACGGCCAGGGGTTGCCTGGACGGCGACCAGAGCGAGGAGCAAGAAAGCGAACAGAGCAAAGAACTTCATCGTTGGAGCTTGTGATGCTCTCTGTGTGAAACGCAGTCCCTTATATACCCGCACAGACTAGCATCCGCCAAAGGCTGGGCTAGACTAGTTTTTTAGATATGTTGATTAAATTTGTTTATTTCCAACTAATGTGTTCCAGGGCTATAATCTATGTGTGAGTGGTTCCGTTTAGCACATATACTAAGCTTAGAAACGTGTGAAATGGTGTGCGGATTGGAAACTGGAAGCTCAGCTGGCTGAATAGAATTAACCATTTAAGATTCATACTCGTCTGTATGTACATACGTATGTACATGAGTCATTGAGGAAAAATGATTCTATTCAAACGGCTGATTAGCTAAAGTAATATCGATCTGGACAGAAAATGATGACAGATGATGTGCAAACGAATGCTATTTAGGTATTATTTATTTATTTAATTGGATTTATAAAGTCGTATATTAAGACAAATCCTTTTTTACAATTTAATTAGTTAAAGCCAGAGCAATAAGACCTTTAGGCTGGTGTTATTTATTTTATTTCAATACCGTTCTAGGGCATAGTTTTAGGCTTCCTTGAAATTTTGATTCCCTAAAGCATACTTTGCGGCAACACACTTTTACTTTTGTCGAACATACGAGTATTAATGTATACATATGTATGTGTTTGCACATATATAAATATATAAACAATTAATAAATATTTATGCCTTCTTTTCCTTTAAAAAGTAAGAATACCCAAGAATTCCATTATTTAACATAACATTTTAACATTTTACATATCACGTTTCATTCGAATAAAATTCGCAACATTTGATTATATTGCCTAAAAATAGTACCTACTCATCCTCCAAACACTGTTTTTGACTTTGTTTTTCAAAGCCTAATCGTCGAGTAATGCCCAGTCCCCAGCTAGTGTCTGGCTAAGCCCAAAAAAGAAAAAACCCGAATTGCTAAAACCTTCAATCCGCATTCATTCAATACATATTTATGTACATGTGTATACTCGTAAGCTGCCCGCATTCAACATGCAGTTTAACGCCTGCTCAAGTTCAAATGGAAATTAACGCGTTGTGTTTATTTTATTGTCGAATGCTTTCAAGTTTGAACGAGAGCAGCGCAGAGTCAGCCCATAGACCGGAGCGAACGTGAGAGTCATTGCTAAATTCCCAATAGCCCTACACATTTTAATAATTCGCCGAATCAAAGAATGAATAATCTGCAAAGCGATTGCCGCCGGACAAGACTCAGCCCGATCGAATCGGGCCGACCAGTTAGCTTAGCTGGTCCACGTGTTCGCCCGCCCATCCATCCATCCATGCGACTGGGTCCATGCCGGAACATAAAAGCACAAAAATGACAACGTATGACGACAACTTTTGAGACGATTGCCGGTTTCCGAACGCAGGTGGGCAGCATACAGCTGGTACTCGTGTAGTTTTTTAGGTTTCTTGGGTGCGCTGCCTCAACGATCCGCAAAATGATTCATGTACAATAGACTGCGACCGAAGAGAGCAAAGCGTAGAAGAGAAATAGATCTGAACTGTTCTCAAATAGCTCTGCAGACACTTTTCTTCACAATTGTTTGAAAATAAGAACTACCCTGTGGCTAATGCTATTGCTATTGTAAATATCGCACCTATTTTGTGTGTACTTGCCTCGAATCCATGTCATATACTCTCATTGTAGTGCATCGAGGCCCAAACAGATTGCGTTGATCCAATATTATGTCATACAGCGATATAAGCCTGAAGTCGATTTGTGGATCAGCAATGTGTAAATCACAAACTAAGCTTTTTCTTTGTTCAATATCCAACGCAAACACGAATGGAATATTGCTATTCATGTTTTATTTATAATTTATAAAATCGTTTATCTTCAGCATTTCTCTTGTTTCCTCTGTATTCTCTTTTTTGTATCTGTATTATGTATCATTTAATTTAATTTCGATTCGTTCCTATTTTTGGCTTATCACACTGGGCTTCGGTCAGCTGAATGATATTTAAATATTTAATATTTAACTCATTTAGAATATGAAAACTGTCTAAAAGCAACCGAGTATTAATCGCTCATTCTTCTCCTCCCCGCTATGGCAAGCAGGCCTTGACAAGGCCACATTTTTGGTTGTAGAACTTCAAGATCGATTTGTCCGCACCACCGAAGAGTACCCGTAGAGCACCTCGACGCCGTCGGAGTTAAAGATGCGCTCGACGCGAGGAGCACGCGTCTGAATGGAACGAGGCTCGGGAGTCGCAGCAACGGCATTGGTGGCTGTTGTGTCGTCGCTCGTCGTGATGGGAACGCCTGTGGTCGTTATATGTACGCTGGTGTTCGGAGCGCTTGTGCTGGGAATGGTGGTCGTGGTATCTGACGAAGGTTGTCTCTGGGTGGTGATCGGGAGGCTGATTGTGGTCTCCATGACATTTGTGGCAGTAGTCTTTGGCTGAGCACCTAGAACTATTGCGTGTTTGGTGGTTAGGAGTAAAGGTGCAGGGCTTGTGGTAGTTCTAGGAGCCTTCGCAGTGGTTTCGATAGTCTCGGTTGTGGTTTTAATAGTCTCGGTGGTGGTTCCGGTAGTATCGGTGGTGATAGTCTCGGGGGTGCTTTCGATAGTTTCGGTGAAGATTTCGATAGTCTCGGTGGTGGTTTCGATAGTCTCGGTGGTGGTTTCGACCTGGGGTTGAGTGACTGTAGAATGCGCCGTGGAACTCAGCTCTGTTGTCGAGCAGGGAAGATAAATAAGTTACGTTAGTTTTTTAATCCTATGAGATGTGATGTTCTCGTTGGGAACACATCAGTTACCTGTTGTATCCTCCGTAGTAGCCGCAGTGCTGGATTCCTTGCCTTCTTGTTCTGGAACCGGTGTGGTTTGCTCGATTGCCACTGCTTCGGTGTTGACCAACCCATCGAGACAAGCTTCAGTCCGGGATTCTTCCAGTTCTGGAAGTATTGTAGTCGTCGCCATAAGCTGACCTTCAGCTCCCATCAATTGAAAGAGTGACGACATTGTAGCCTCCCTGCTTTCGAAATGATCTTCTTCGCTGTTGAGAGCTACGTTCTCGTCCACCAAATTGGCGGTTCCAATAGCTGGTAACTTGACTTGGATGTAGCTATTCGGTTTGTTGCCCTTGGGAATTTCTGTGGTTTCATTGGACTTCATTCCAAATTTGGTGCTGTTAGTCTGTATGCTAATCTCAATAATTTCGGTGGTCTGCGACTCCGGCATAACTGGCTGGGCGGTCTGGGCTCGCTCAAGCTCTAACTGAAGCAGAACGGACTCGGGCAAGGGTTCCTCAGTAGTGGCCCACGGACTGTCTGTGGTCTCCGAGAATATCTCTCCCCGCGCATCGGTGGTTAGTATGAGGTCCGCGTCAATATCCATCGTAAAAGTCCCAGACTCTACGGGTGATAGCGAGGATGACTCTTCCTCTTCTTGGGGTGCAGGAACGGTTTGAGTTAAATTTTTATCAGATTTTGACTCTTTTGCTGGGGCTGCCTGCCCGGCCGCTATCAGCAGCAGTATGGCAACCAGCGGCATGCGCGACATTTTCGACTCGATCGATATACTGAATGTCCGGAATGCGAGGCGACTGTTGGCTGGCAATGAATCGCGTCTATGAACTCGTCGAAACGTTCACTTTGGGCCCCGCTGGCCTTTGTCGGTTTGTCGCTTTGCCAAAACTTGCTCCTGACTCGAAAAGCTCTCTCTTTGTCTCTCTGTATATCTCTATCTTGGAACTGGTTCCCTTGGGGCCACTGGCTTCCGCTCCACGCGACTAGTGTTGTGACTAGTGTTGTTTGCGGCGAGGAACTAAACCGCTTGCCGCTTCGGCAGCAGCTTATAAGGCGGCGAGCGAAAGCACCCATTTGAAGACTGTTCCCGGCACGGTACGGCCCTGTCGGCATTTGGTTTCTCAGCTGCGTTGCAAATGTTTTTCTTTTCATCCGCTGTGGTAGCTGTTTTGTCGCGGCCCGAACTTGACGTGGAGTGCAGGTGAGTGAGGTAAGGCTCGGCGCACTTGGCCCAGAAACATCTTTTAAATGGCCCTTCCCCCTCTCCAGTTCAATTTCACTTTCAACGCGCTCACCTGTGCTCACCTCTGATCCAAGTATTGATCGTTGTCTGCGACAGTGCCGTTTCTGTATTGCTGTATTTCTGTATTTCGCGGAGCTCCAAACCGGCTTTCTGGTATGCCAATTAATTTGTTACAGCTCGGCGTCCTCTCATAATTTGCGGTTATCCAACGATTTTATATCAACACACTACGAGAGTGTCTCTATGGTGGTCAAATTATTCCTTCAGAACCACATTAAATTCTCTTTGAAAGACAATTCTGATTGCCGACGTTGTCTTGCCTTGCAAGAGCCCCTGGCTGTGAGTTGAACGATCGGAAAATAGTAGGAAATAATTAGGTATTTAAACAGTCCAGACTTTGGGAGTCGTGGTGACACTTTACTACCCGGTACTCAAGTTCTTTTTTGTGTAATCCAATGTGTTATGTGAATTGCACAATATGTGGCTACGAGACATGAGAAGACGGAGGTAAACATGCGAAATTATTTTCTTCCTTCTGGCTACAATATTATTCCGATAGATCGATGATTCTGGACCCAGTTTTATAGTTTTTATACCCGGTACTCGAAAAATCTGTGGCATGCACAATTTTAAAAATACGAGAAAACTAAAACGCAGAATCATAGAGAATGAGCATATCTATCAGAGTGTTGAATCTGGATCAGATCAGATGATAAATATAGCCACAATGAAGAAAACCATTTCGAAATGCATCGTTACCTCTCGCTCTCTCTCACACACCGGGGTGGGCGCTATGCCTGATCGAATTTTTTGACGCCTAGTTCTCAGAGACTATAAGAGCTAGATCAACCAAAATTTCTATCCCAGCTCCTGTGATATCAAACGGATACGAGTTTGTTTAAAAATTTGGCCACGCCCCCTTCCGCCCCCACAAAGGACGAAAATCTAAATTTTTTAAGATACGAGAAAACCAAAAACGCAGAATCATAGTAAATGACCATATCTATCAGAGTATTGAATCTGGATCAGATCGGACCATAAATATAGTCAGAAGGAACAAATGAAATTTCAGTGGCCTTCCAAGCGCAGACTCATTCCCTCTCTCTCTCGCACACAGCCGTGTATGTATATGTAGGAAGTAGATAAGTAGATGTACATGTAGAAAAGGCAGATGTAAAAAAATGTATGTAAGCAAATATGGAAACATCAAATAGATAAAAATCTCCGAAAAGGTTCGACTTAATTTCCTTCAGTTGCTTACTTGTTCACTCAGTTACTCACTTGTTCACTCAGTTACTCAGTTGCTCACTTGTTCACTCAGTTACTCACTTGTTCAGTTGTTCAGTGGCTCACTCACTTGTTCAGTTGTTCAATGATTAATTTTTCACTTATTTTTTAAACTTTTGTCAATATGTATGTAATTCAATTCATTCTAGGTTTTTGGTCAGGAAATCAAATTTTTCTGTTATCGGCCAATAATAAATAAAAGTAGCAATAAATTTATATTATGTCTTTATTCAAATAACACAAAATAGTTTATTCGTATTTTTCATTACGACGTGTTGGGACTATTATTAATTAATAAGCTTCGAGCCATGGACTAGTGGCTGAGATCCAGAAGTGTTGCACTAGATAAAAAATGTTTAAGATTAATTCGAGTAATAAAACAAAAAATAAAAGACCTCACCATTGCGTTTACATGTTGCTGTGGAGAAACATAAGGCTCTCTACCTTATTAGGATTTAAAAGGGTTCGCCTCTTTCTAATAATTTCGCCAATTGCGGAAAAAAGTCTTTCGCAAGGAACAGATGTTGACAGCAAACACAAGCGCTTCAATGCAATGGTATATAATCGTGGATAGGCCTCTCTTCCTGACTCCCACCAGATCAAGGGATCATCAGTTCTATTTAGGCATTCCTCTGCCAGATATTTCTCAACCTCTTTTATGCCAGCTGACATGTCGTCGGATTGTTTCGACGATTCTTTAAATAAATGGTCGTACTCCTCCCACAAGTCGTTTTGCCCAGCATCATTCTCCACTATGTTGTTATCAGGACTTCCCGTTTCCGTCTACATCTCAAATTTCAGATCGATGACTTTGGTTTTCAAAGTTTCAATCGTTGCCTCCAAACCATCCTTTGATTGAAAAAAGCGACCTTTGAAACGAGGATCAAGTATTGTGCTCTCTGCATACAGATCGTTTTTTTTTTCAAAGTCTTTGAATCTGTACGTCATTTCAGATTTGACCTCCTCAACAACAAACGCAACCGATTCATTTATAACATTTGAAGAAATTTAGGTTAATAATAGGTTGCTTAGAATGATGACCTTTGACAAAGTAACATTTTTCTCCGACGATATTTCCAAAGTTACCTGATAAAAGGGTTGTAGCACCGGCAACACATGCTCAATTATTTCCCAGTCTTGGTGGGTTAGAATTAGATCTGGAAAAAGTACAGACACGGAAACTATAACCGCCTCTTTTAAGGATATCAGTCGCTCAAACATTTTAAATGTGGAATTCCATCGAGTCTGTACATCCTGCACCAACTTCAAATCTGGCAGATTCACTTGCCGTTGTAACTCTTTTAACTTTTTAGTGCCAACTGCGCTGCGATTAAAAAATTCCACGATCGCTTTAACTTTTCTTCGCGACTCCGATATTTTCCTTAGTCCATTTTGGACAATTAAATTCAGCGTATGTGCAAAGCAGGGTATGTGCCGCCAGTTTCCAATCTTAACTGCACCCACAATATTAGCGGCATTGTCGGACGTGATTGCAACGATTTTATCCACGATACACCATTCTGTTGCAATTTTTTTTAGGTACGAGCATAGATTTATGTTAGTGTGCCTTTCATTAAAAGATTCACATGAAATCATATGCGAATGTAATGTTGGCGATTCCGTGTTAATAAAGTGAGCTGTTACTACCATATAGCTCTCATTTGTCAAGGAAGTCCATCCGTCTGTTGTCAAACAAACAAACAGCCGAAGAAACTACCTCTTTAATATTCCCAGACAGCTCAGCACGGACGTTTGTTATCAGTACCTTGGACAGAGTTTTCCTAGTCGGCAACTTGTAGCCAGGGCAATGAGAGACCTCCTCGAACAATTTTTTGAAGTCGGGCTCCTCGACTTTTCTAAGGGCGTGATGCCCTTTTGCCACCATTCGAACAAGCTGTCGATCGATCTCATCACATTTGCGAGCCGGTGGTGGGCGATGGATAAAATCGACGATCCTGCGCTGTGTTTCTGCTGAATTGACTCCTGAATCGCTTGAATCAACAGTAGTCTGCCCTTCAACGCGTATCGCAGCACTTGGATGCTTTGCCTTAATGTGGCGACCAAGATTGCTCCGCGATACACAAGACATTGTAACTTTGCAGATCTTACACTTAGCCTTTTGGTCGTCAACATGCTCAAAATGATCCCAAATCGAACTGAATATGCGGTTTAGAGACATATTTAGGTTGTATTTAGCATTAAAAGTTGCAAACAAAACGTTAGGACGCCACGTGGAAAAAAAAGTTGCCACACTAACAAGTGAACCATTGAACAAATGAGTGAGCAACTGAACAAGTGAGTAACTGAGTGAACAACTGAACAAGTGAGTAACTGAGTGAACAAGTGAGCAACTGAGTAACTGAGTGAACAAGTGAGCAACTGAGTAACTGAGTGAATTTGTTCACTCACTAAAAAGTGAGAAACTGAGTTTGTTCACTAAAGTGAACACTCTTTACCCAACACTAATATATACTGACTGAGTACCGGGTATAAAGTAGAGCCGCGGCTCACAACGTTCCCCCTCGTTTTTTTTGTAGATATTAGATAAGTACATTAATTGGGCGTCGTTTAAGATATCGTTTGTAAAAATCTTTGGACTAAAGGCAAAGGTGTAGCCGTTGTCCAAACCTTCTAATCCTGCATTTTGCCGTCAAATTCCGTTCGGTACCACTAAAAACTGTTAAAAACCAAATTTTCAGTATTCTTTTAAGAAAAAAAAAAACGGTTGTATTCCGAGTAAGGGGATTTAACAAAAAAGTTCGTCATAATTACCGAAACAATATAGGCTTAATGTTCCACATTTTTCAATAGCAAAAAAAAGGGCAAAGTTTTAAATTAAGGTTGTTATTTATATGCGACATCTATGTCGCTCTATCTAGTGATGCACTTTTCCTATAACATTTCATTGAGATATGTTATGTGTTTCCTTAAGTTTATCTTTCTTTCGGGTGCTGGTAGGAGAACTATAAACTGAATTACTCTCCTCAGAAACTGATACTTCGCCAATTGATTTTCGTGACATGCTTCGACCAGAAGCCATTCCACATCACATTACCAGGAAGAACTTTCATAATTAGCTCTTATCGAACTAGAAAACCGACCACAAAAGCCTCATCCCGTACCAAACTTGAAGAACAACCGAAATATTGTTGAACAAGCCGTAAAGATAGTTTTTTGTCAACTCGGCAGAAACGACGAAAACGACGGAGCTAACCAATAAATGATAACGATGCGTACAACTGCGAGTAGCAATAACAATGAACTGGGGACTGGGATCTATTGAGATACATTTGAGCTGCGAGGTTTGCCGAGCTCAGCGGAAAGTATTTGGCTGGGAAATCATTAAACGACCCGAACCAGAGTCGTAGGCGTGGACCATGCAATATGATTTATCTAATGAATGGCTTCTGTCCGACTTTACCTATTGTCAGGGCACCCTCGAGGGTGTGTGTCATACCCAGAGAACACCTTTAAGAAAGCTTCAATAACATCATTACGACAAGAGAGTATCTTGAGGATGGGAAAGCTCACAGCGATGCCAAGGAAGTGGCGTCGGCTTTCACTTAGATTGAGCTCCTGCCGCCAGGGGATGGACTCAGAGGGCAGGCGGCCAATATAAATATGACCTATAAAATTATCTCGAAAGCGACTTTTTGCCAAGAAAATTAGTTTGCTTGATGGAGGAGACTCGCTTTTCCAGCCAGGAAACTTTCGGCACTGTGTTGGAATATTTATGCAGATCATCTCAGCGGATGAAGGGTGTGATGTGATGAATCCAGAATTGAGTAGCCCCAGCGCTGCTGCCATTTTTCCTGAGCAGTATTCGGAAGGGGCCACGGAAATATCATGCAATTATTATTGTTGAAGTAAAATCAATGCTGACAGCATTTTCAATTTACCAACGAGAAATATAATTTAAATGCAGAGTGAAATGAGCTTCCTTCCTGATCAGATCGGGGAAACTGTGGGCTTGAGCCCTAATGCTTTGGAAACCATTAGGGAAACATTTCAAATGCAAATTCGGTTTCAAACAGATGTATGTAATTCGCAGTATTGAGCTGCCTCGGACTTTGAAGTGACGCCAGTGGCAATTTGTCCAGGGGGCGTGGCACTTTATTGCTTAACGATTAGGCCATTGGCTTCATTGGCTCTTGATGCTAATGCTTATTTTTAAATTACTTCGAGTGGAAATGGGAATTTCGATTGATGGGAGACGAAAATCAATCAACGCGGTGATGGGAGAAATAACTGGAGTTAGGAGCTACGAATTTATGTAACTCCTACGTGCATGAATTATAAAATTAAACATTGTTCAACTTCGGAGCTCTTAAGAACTTGTTATCTTGCTTGATGGTGGCTCCGGTAGTCCTCGAATGACTTTCAATGGCTCTTCAGATCCCACAAACCAATGGACTTGAGACTCTGCAACTCTGTTTATTTTATAATTTCAGCTGCGGCCAAGAGTTGATTCTGCCATTGTTCAGAAATGAAACAATAGAAGAAAATCGGAAGTGGGTAAAATGAGACGAGCATTGTAATTGTATTAAAAAATAATTACTTCATAAATGGGAAATTGCGGAACAAAACTTGCATTGTCTTTGGCCTTTGCTGGGGATTCAATTATCGAATCATAACGCATACATATCGAGGATTGGCAAGAGAACCAGCCAATTGTAGAGCATACAGGATGTAGGGATGTACATATGTATGTATGTGTGCCGGTATACTTTTTAATCCTTATTTAAAAGGCTTCACTTTATTGTAAAGCGGGCTGTATATTTATTAAAGCTCAATATTGAATTGGCTTTTTCCACTTGATTCTCCCATGAGGATACTACGAGTAGGAGGCGTACTATCTAGTTATGGCGTAGTAAATATGTATACTCAACAATCCTTGGAGTTGCACTCTTAGCCTGCGCATCTAGATACTCAAATATTTTGAGGGATCTCTGTATCCCATTTGAATTCCATTCAAAGTGGCACCCATTAAAGGGAAGTTGGCCGTAGTCCAATAAGCAAAAGTTACTCTCCGCAACAAGAATAAGTTGATTTAATAAATTATGATGTGTTGCTACTCGTGTGTGTGTGTCTGTGTATGTGCATCCATGACGCTAATGACAGCCTCTGAAGGAGCCCCACAATATCATTATAAGCCAAAACTAAATCAACAGCAACTAGAGCACACGCCAACAACTGCCAAAGAGCCTAAGAGCAGCAGAAAGAGGACAGCGAGTGGGACCTAATAGTAGATGCTGAGGCAGGAGCCACTAATTGACTTTAATTATTTTGTTGTACTAAATGTCTTGTTTACACAAGAAATAGAAAGGAAGAGATACATAGAGAGAGGCAGAGAGAGAGGATTGCACTAGTGGGCGATACACTGGCAATTCGAAGTCACTTGTTCTCCCCTGCAAGGCAAATGAACAGCAACAAAAATAATGTAAGAAATCCTTTGTCAAGATACTCGACTTTCAGATACCTGTTACTTATGTATGTATGTGCTTTGATTGTTATTAGATATGTTATATATGTACAGGTATTGTATAGGTATTATACGTACTTGATCCAAAAGAAAAAGATGTGGAGAGACCTGTCAGAGACCTACTAGTTTGTAAAATCTTAAATTATAACCAAATATCATTACAATTGTGGATGCCAGAGATTGCTCTAGGAAAACTAGGTGTTAGTTATTGCTATTACAGCGCCGAAAATAAATACAAATATAATAAT
This sequence comes from Drosophila helvetica, assembly GCA_963969585.1. Taxonomy (NCBI): domain Eukaryota; kingdom Metazoa; phylum Arthropoda; class Insecta; order Diptera; family Drosophilidae; genus Drosophila; species Drosophila helvetica. The sequence continues at coordinate 17,886,994 of OZ018402.1, read as the reverse complement.
ACCTTTCTTCCTAAGTTTACGGGGTGTAATGACAGCTAACAGATGATGAACAAAAGAGAGAGACAGAGGGAGAGAGAGAGAGAGTGAGAGAGTTAGTTAAAAGCAAAGTGCAAAACAAGGAAGCCCACATCCTAGCTTGGTGGGATGCAACTGCTCGCCGATTCCTATACTCTGAGCGGGGGAACTTTAATTAAAGTTTAATTTGTGTCAGTTGTGCGCACGCAACTGCGGTGGCATGTTTTGTTTCGTGTTGATATATGTGGCATCGGCGACAACGATAAGCGAGCAAGGACAACCTGCCATTTAGAAGAGGCCGGTGGAAATTTCTTTAAAGATTGTCGGAATATATCTACGATAGTTCATGATTTTCCAATGGCTGCTCTACTGTTCAGGGTGGGGATAAAAATTGGCGGAAACAATTTTAGTCCACAAAAGCAGTTGTCGGAGCAGAACGAACTCCCAGCCAGAATCCGCCCAGAGGTAATATCACCTGAAATTCGAAAATTGTATGCAGGCATTGGATGCTGTCATTCCCCAACAGCCATTGCTTCCTGTTTGTGTTTGTGTTTGGTTGTTTATTCAGCAACAGTCGAGCTGCAATTTAGCTTACAGTTGGTCCTGCGCCGAGCTGGAGACTGCACCTCCCTCCCTCCTCCAGTTCTCGCTCCGTCAGTCCTTCTGTCACCAGTCGCAAGACGCCAAAAACAACGACAAATGAAGGCAATTCATTGAGCACGCGGCTTAAACTCGTCGCTAAAAGTGCACAACTGCGGTTCTGCACAGAGCTTCGTGACGGGGACAGGTGCTCCGTCCGTGGCCACCTCCTGCTGCGGATAAAGTTTTCGCGATTCCCGTCGGTAGGAGTTGCGTTTTAAGTTGCAATTAAGCGTTAGCGCTGTTTGCTTCGACTATTTCTCCAGTTCCTCTCCATTCACCTGCCGAGGCCACTAGAGTCCAATGAATTCATTGTGGTTTATCCGGGTCTGCCTTACAAAAATATATTATCGGACTTGAGTATAGCTAATGAATACTAATATGTGCTTATAATAGCTTCAGAATACTGAAAGGTAGCTTCAGAATACTGAAAGGTAGTACCTTCGGTGCACCCAGTCTATTGAAGAAAGACGCATATCGTTGGTACATATATATTTAAGGCTTTGATTTTAATTAAAAATAATATATCTACATATAGCTACTGTATCCCTCGGAAGCAAAGCAAAATTGTCGTGGATCGGCCATGAAATACTTACAGACATCCCTGCTGATTATGATTATTGAAGGAGGACTGCGAGGGGCATATCTCTATATATAAATCTTTTTTTTTTGAATCAAAGTCATACAGTTTAAGCCGCTAGATCAAACAAACTGTTTTTTTTTGTAAAATGTTCCTCTTGGGCCAAGGATGTCAGCTAGGAACCTGTTGTCGATCAACCCAATAGAAATGTGGCAAAATATAATTTTTTTACATTTTCAATCTCCAAACGAGAGGAAACGTTGTGAGCCGCGGCTAAGGCCGCGTGAGCCTACGATTGAGGTAATATATTATATGTACATATGTACGCAAAAAATTGAGCAATTGCCAAAAAAGGAAATTTAGAGACAAAAATAAAGTCGAACCCTTTCCATTGTCGTTTACATTTAACTTACGACTCGGCTATTGATGCTGATCAAGAATATTTATACTTTATGGGGTCGGAAACGCTTCCTTCTGGGTGTTACACACATACATTTTTACAACAAATCTAATATACCCCTTTATTCTTCGAGTACCGGGTATAAAAGGAGGCACTATCCCTAGAAATTATGTTCTGCCATGACTATAAACATATTGCTAGGTCAGTCTCTAAAAATGGCGGGCATAGATTTCCGAGTTTCCGTGCTCCTAAGTCAGCTCCTCAAGTAGTTTGGGTGTCCTATCACCAAACGGACTTACCAAAAATGTTGTGTATAAAGTGGTTTTGAGTTAAGTTCAGGAAAGCAGAAATAGGATTTTAAAATAACTGATGTGATATTAGGAAATATTCCCGTCGAAAAATGCCGTTAAAAAAAGCGCTCCTTTAATTTTACCTTCATGGGGGTGCGGAAAAGAGTTATACAGATAAAATATACTTTTACACATCTCATTTACTGGTCTCAATATAAGACTGTTTGCCTGACTGACTGTTAATTTACTTACAAATTAAGCAAAATCCAAATTAGATTTAGAGCTGCTTGTATTTTTTAAATTTGTACCGTATCATAAATGAAGATATGTACGAGTATGTATGTACATTCAAGATCTACATTTTGAATACTGTATCCAACTACAATAAATTTTAACATTTTTATTTTGCAGCTAAAAAGTGTGCTTCACGGTTTTGTTGTTCAGATTAAAAGTGTAAACATTTTTCCGTTAAAATGCAGTCTGTGAACGTTTCCAACTCCGAACATTTTGTTATACGCATTCCAATTGTTTGATTTGAACAATTCTAGGAGCTTAAGAATACAATCTGATGTTTACTCGAATTAATATACAAAGCCATTTTAAGCCCTCCAAAACTTTTAATGAATTATCGTTTTTTATTCCCGGTACTCAAAGAGAATAGGGGGAATACTAGATTTGTGCCAAAAGATTTTTGATATCAAACCGAGGCGACTTTGTTTCCAAATTTGGCCACGCCCCCTTCCGCCCACAAAAGGGACGAAAATTTGTGGAATCCACAATTTTGAAGGTACAAGAAATCCAAAAACACAGAATCATAGAAAATTACCATATCTATCAGAGTGTTGAATCTAGATCAGATCGGATCATTAGTATAGCCAGAAGGAACAAATGAAATTCTGTGGCCTTCCAAGCGCAGACTCATTCCCTCTCTCTCTCGCACAAGGCCGTGTATGTATATGTAGGAAGGAGATGTGGACATGTAGAAAAGAAAGATGTAAAAAAGTATGTAACGAAAATGGAAACGTCTGATATATAAAGACCTCCGAAAAGGTTCGACTTAATTTTTGTTTTTCTTTTTTGTCTAAAATTCAATTTGTCCCTTTTGCGAACATATAATAAATTAGATATATCGTAAGCTCACATACGTATGTATGTATATACTGACTGAGTACCGGGTATAAAGTAGAGCCGCGGCCTAAGACGCGGCTCACAACGTTCCCCCTCGTTTTTTTTTTTGCTTTTGTTCTTTTAGCGAACAAATAATAAATTACATATATCGTAAGCTTACATATATACTGACTGACTACCTGGTATAAAAAAAGTCGGGGCCTTTGCCGCGGCTCACAGCCTTCCCCCTCGTTTTTAATATGGGTAGGGGAAACATGCCTACAGTAGGCACCCCGCAGTTACAGGCACCCCACGTAAACCTGGACAGCAGGCAGAAGCTACCGATCTGAGTATGAGGAGTCGTGTTGGTTGACAGTATGAAGTTTTTTTGCTGATAAAGAAACCAATATATGAATTTTTGTGGTAACACTAAAGACATTTTTTATTGCTTTCGAATTGCGATGTATGGGTGTTAAAAATGTTCAAAAATGTGAGTGTTCTTAATGTACTTTCTGATTTATCTTCATATTTAACCAAAATTTATGCATAACATAATTTTTTGGTATCTTGAAATTATTATTGTTATTTCCAAATATAGGCATTCTCATATAGCACCCTGTTTTTGCGTGTGTTTGGTCCAGAAACTGCGTAATATAATTGTCTATGTTTACGTGATATATTTTAACACTATTTTTATGCATTTTACGTCAATTCAACACCGGCAGAATCATTTCATTAAATACATTCAAATCAATCAATTAATTGATTGATTGACGAAGACAATATTGAATGTGATATAGATTCGGATTCTGATAATGATAATGAATACATATATTCCTCTGCATTTGAGATCTAAACTGAAGAAAGTTAATGAAAAGTATCGTTTTACGTTTAAAAATATCAAAGATTATACATACAGGCAGGTTCCGGGTTTCATTTACTTTTGCGTTTTACTTTTTCAACCAATTCGTTACTTTTTCATTTTAAATAGCTCCCCCTTTCACATTTTCTTGTTGGCGATATGTTTTATTTTCTCATCGATTCTGGTAAACAAAAACAGCTTATCTGGTTTTTGTTATGCCTTTTATTATTTTAAAGCAAAACGACGGCAGAGAGTGCTCGATTTGCCTAGATCAAGATATCTGAGATGCAATACATGTGTATTTAATATTTCTGACGAACTGTGAGTGACAGCAGTCAAATTGAAAACTCAATTGCTAATGGTCGAACTATTAATTTGTTGCTCTTACATTTTGAATCAAATTTGGCGGGAAACATCAGTCTTTTGCCAATTTTTCTGTAACGCACAATTTGTGAGCTGTTATTTGTTTTTTTGAGCTGTCACTTAGTACTTATTGTGCTGCTATGCGCAAAAATTTATTTTTGCCAGTTCCGATAAACGAATCGATCTCCTGTTGCCGCGAATCTGACGTTGGGTTACAAAAAAAATATTTATAAAGAAGTCACAAGATAAATTGCACTGGTAATGGTGTCAAATTTATCGTCATGGTCCAATAAGTCATCCATTTTTTTCCTTCAGCAATTAAGATTCGTTTGTTGTATAAAAAAACACTTACTTTTCATTTCGCATAGGAAAGGGTTGACGTTTTGAAATGTAAAAATCGTTCGTATTTTGAGTGTAAAAGCGCAATTTGCGAGCTGTTATTTAGTACTTTTTGTGCTCATTTAGTACGAGACTCATATGCATACGCGTTTCCAATCACCCATCATTAAATAATTACTATCTAAATTATATTTTTTTTTAGTATTAGGACATTGACTGGTAGAAGCAGAGCGCACCTCCCCCAAAACTGATCCATGAACTCTGCAGCATTACGCGCGATACGTAAATTTCTAATACTAATTACTAAAGGTACTAGTAGTTCTAAAGAGTTAAAAAAAGTGGTACAGGGAATTATAATCCGATAATCCGATCCAGAAGGCTTCATGCAAGCAATAATTCGATTTACAGATCGGGAGGAACAAGTAGGTATTAGCTCTGCAATGCCCCGAGTATTTACACAATAAAATTCTCAGATTCTCTTAAAATATTTTTTATTATTTAACATAAACATACGTATCGGTTTACCCATTAATTTGTACACATAAATTAAAGAATTAAGGGTAGAAAAGAAATTATGAAAATTAATCTGGCCGAAAAGTGTGGATAAACATTTACAGCATTCGAGTCGGTGCTTAGGGGTGTAGTGATTGAGGTTCCGTTTATTTGGATGGTTGGGAATGGAGTAGAGCCTAGACTGGGCGTGCCTGAGTGGATGGATCCGGGTCCCTGCGGTCGGGAACCGAGAAGGTGCGATTGATTGGAGCGTAAATTGTTAAAATGTCATCACAGTCATATGAAATTGGAGCGAGAGAGAACGTTGCTTGCTGTCAAAGTCACGCGTACAGTTCCGATATGGTGCTGCTGGATCCGACCTCCAGATCGTCCTCCGCGGATGTGGTCGTGCCCGGAGTAGTTGTGGTGGTGGCTGTGGCCGCTGTCGTCGGTGCGGTGGCCGTTACACTCGCAATCAGTTCCATGCCAAAACCGTGGGGGAGGGGAACGTTGGGTGGAAGCTGCGACATCTGCAATTGGATTTGGTTTTGCAGCTGCTGCCGCTGCAGCTTCATGGCCAAGAAGCTGGCTAGATTGGCCGTCAGCTTTGCCTTGTGATTCTCGACCCGCCGGATGTTTCTCACTAGGCGATTGTAGACCAGGGGCTTGACATCGATGGCCCACAAGAAGTCCAGATGGTTAAAACGCTCCATGGGCACCAGGTACTTGTCGATCACGTTGGGCAGCTCCCTGGCCAGGCGGTCCACCCCTGTTGTGGACACCAGCAGATCGTTCACCGAGTAGTATAGGGCCACTGGAACCTTCACCCTTGACAGGTCGTAGTCCGGCGGTGTGATCCGGTTGTACTCTAACTGGTTCCTCAGATAGCCACGGTCGAACTTGCGGAAGTGGCCGGACTTCATCAGCTGGCCAAAGTGCTCCAGCTGCTTGATGGAGGCGCCCGAGGGCGTGTGACTCAGCATCACGGGTAGCATGGTCTGCAGGAATAGATGGAGAAAGTAGAGCGATGCAGTTTCAGATTCCACAAAACAGTGTCCAACCCCACTCAACATTTAGAATAGACCCCACACACCTGTCCAAAACACAATGCTACACGGCCTAGACCATGTTAGCCATGGCAGTATAGGCGGTTGCGATGGGATATGTTTTCGGTTCATGTTGGGCCAGAGAATCGCGCCTAATTTGCATGCATTGTCGCTTGTTGTCGAGTCTGCAGCTCCTGCTCCAACTTCAGCTTCCAGAGTGCCGGTTAATTATGCCAATTGCCAGCAACGCCAGTGAAAACAACAAGAACAAGCTTTGGTGGGGTCGGGCACTGACATAATAGATAATGACACCCCTTGAATGGCAAAGCCCGGGTCAGGGAAACCCGCCCATATTCACCCCCACATAATGCTCGAATGATGTTCAATTTCAGCCCCACACATACACACACACACCCTGCACTCATGGGCCATAATTTCAAATCTGCGGGCGTTTAACTTGCGGTCGATTAACGGGTAAGTTTCGCCGGGGGAGTGGGGTATATTTAATGCAAACATCGTGGTTGCATGAGGGATTAAGATAGTGGAATGCAGACCAATGAGGCAAGACTGAAAGAAACAACTAAATCATATAGATATTTAAAGAAATATAGATCTAACGAGGGGGAACGTTATGAGCCGCGTCTGCGCCGCGGCTCTACTTTATACCCGGTACTCAGTCAGTATGTATGTATGTGAGATTGTTGTAATTTATTACATGTTCGCAAAAGGAAAAAATTTAATTTTAGCCAAAAAAAAACAATTTAAGTCGAACCTTTTCGGAGATTTTGATCTATTAGATGTTTCCATATTTGTTTACATACATTTTTTACATCTGCCATTTCTACATGTTTTTATCTACTTCCTACATATACATACACGGCTGTGTGCGAGAGAGAGAGGTAATGAGTCTGCGCTTGGGAGGCCACTGAAATTTCATTTGTTCCTTCTGACTATATTTATGATCCGATCTGATCCAAATGTAATACTCTGATAGATATAGTCATTTTCTATGATTCTGCGTTTTTGGTTTTCACGTATCTTCAAAATTGTAGATTTTCATCTTTTGTGGAGGCGGAAGGGGGCGTGGCCAAATTTTGAAATACACTTGTACTGACGTGATATCACAGGAGCATTGATAGAAAGTTTGGTTGCTCTAGCTCTTATAGTCTCTGAGATCTAGGCGCTCATCTGGACGAATGGGCACAGCGCCCAACCCTGTGTGTGAGAGAGAGCGAGAGGGAACGATGCATTTCGAAATGGTTTTCTTCATTGTGGCTATATTTATGAGTCGATCTGTTCCACATTCAACACTCTGATAGATATTGTCATTCTCTACGATTCTGCGTTTTTAGTTTTCTCGTATCTTTAAAATTGTGCATGCCACAGATTTTCGTCCTTGGAGTGGGCGGAAGGGGGCGGGGCGAAATTTTGAAATACACTTGTAACAGTGTGATAGGACAGGAGTCTGGATACAAAATAGTGTTCCTCTAGCTTTTATGGTCTTTGAGCTATAGGCGCTAATGAAGACGGACGGACGGACAGACGGACGGACAGACAGACATAGCTATATCGACTCGGCTATTGATGCTGATCAAGAATATATATACTTTATGGGGTCGGAAACGCTTCCTTCTGGGTGTTACTACTCTTCGAGTACCGGGTATAAAAATAATGCCATAATTTTAGAGTACAGCAAGCAATTCCAAGTGTGATATCTTGACATGGAAATGGTTGTCAATTGTTCTGCCATCAATACCCCGCAATACCGAATATTAGTAAATTAGTAACTGACTATATAGTCTGTTGCTAACCCATTTTCTCTTCCGAAACATCCCCCACACCGAAGTCCGCACAAACTATCAAAATCCACCGACAATCGAACTGCGGCGGGTTAATTAAGTGCCCACTTAATGAACACAATCTCCCGGAATGCCAGCGGAGGTTCATTCCAGGACCAAATCAATGCTTCTCATCGCCGCATGTCGAGTCCCGTGAAAATGTGGCCGACACACAGCCGGAAACCTTATTCCCGACTCCCTCCATCGCCGACCCAGACACTCACTTTATTCAGCTGCTCCGAGTTGTAGCCGGCCACCAGAAATAGGATATTGGAGCAGACGTCCTGCGTCATGGCATTGTCGTGGCAAACAACCTGACTGTGGTCTACTAGGAATTTTGTGTTGGGCATGAACTCCGTGATGCGCAGCATTCGTGTGGCGGCCTGGTCGAAAACAAAAGATTAAGAGTGGGGTAGTGGGAAATGGAAAATGGAGTGATCGAACGAGCCAGCGAGAGATTCGCACTTACTGTTAGAAAGTCGAGAAAGAGAACCAGGGTCCGGAAGAGAGGACTCTTCATATCGTGGATGTAGGCAATGGGAGCTAGCGCGTGCATCGAGGTGATTTTCTGCGTGTACGAGGGCTGCTCCGAGCAGAGCACCCAGAAGATGGCCGTGCCCTGGGAGTGGCCGACGTAGTGCAGCTGCTCGTAGCCCGTCTTGCTCAAGATGTAGTCGATGTTCGCCGGGAGATCGTACTTTCCCATCTCGTGGAAGGTGAAGTCCCAGAACTCCTGGTAGTCGCTATTAAGGCTGGTGTGGTTCTTTGAGTACCGATTGCCACGTGAGTTGCCCATCCAGACATCATAGCCTAAGTCGGAGAGCATGTAGCCTGGATAGGAAGAAAGGTTTTAAACATCTTAGGATCCCAAGTTCAGATCGCTTCATAATGCGTCACTCACCCAATCCCGATTTGGGACCCATCAGTACCCACGTGGCCGAAGTGTCCAGTATGCCGTGCATCAGTAGCACTGGCTGGGCGCCTTTCTTAGGAATGCGGTGCATTTCCAGGATATAGCCATCCTTCGTTACCACGGTGTGTGTCTCCGATGGATACCCATATTTGCGTATTAATTTGGGCTGACCGGAGAGAAAAAACGGGATGGAAGGTGTTAGAAGTGCAAATCATGGCAGTGTGAAATTGAGTTGCCTCAGTCCAGGTTTTTACGCCTGCCCTTTCCGCTCGCTGTCCCTCTTTCTCTTTTTTGCCGCTTCCATTTGCATAGTTCGGTGGAGAGTAGTCACCTGCTCGAGCCCCGAGCATCAGAGAGGTATTCGTCTGGTCTGGCCCTAACCACAGTCATTTTCAGCTAATGAATTTTAATTTGCGGCATCAACAAGTTAATAAAGTCTCAGCCAGGGGGTGGCACGACTGCAGGTGGCTGAGTTTATTGAAAGGCTGGCAAGGTGCAAACGGGCCGTGGCAGAATCACTGGAAAGCTCCGCAGTGCAGCATTGATTGAAATTTCTTAGTTTCTTGGTTTGAGGGAATTTCGCAGTGCCAGCTGCCCTGGCGAAATTGTGTAGATATGTGTATCTAAAACTATTTTAATTGTCAGCTATGATAGCAGTCAGAGCCATATAGGACTGGCATTCTTTATCGACACCGTAGAAATCAAAGCTCCAGCTAGCTATAAAGCATCTGATTATCAAGGGGGCTCTCTAGGGAAATCTGATGTTTGACGCAAAGTCACACCAGCCACGAGCTGTCTGTCTGATCGGGTCACTCTATAAGTCCAGCTCCATAGCTCAACCTAGTCACGTATCACGCATACGCACTGTATGACAGCATATTTTTCTTCCTGCTCGTGGAGATTTATAGATTTTGAGAAATGCGTGATATATTTGATAAGTTGGGCTCATTGGGAGGTTACTTATGTAAGTGGCGCGGGTAGTAGGTGGCCGCAGGAAAAACATATAACACAATTGTTAAAATTAGGCTATAAACACGCGATTACACAAATGTACAAAGAAAAAAAACAAAAAAAAAACAAATGAATGAAAAGATACTGGAAAAAGACTCTCTGGGAGCTGGCCGGAATTTTAATTAACCTTGGCAGCGAATGACCAGCAGCAACAGCAGCAGCAGCAAAAGAAACAACAATAACAAAATAATACTCGTATAAACATTGCAATTGGCCAACTGACTTGCCGGCTGGTTGGACAACATGAGGAAGTGGTACCCAAAGTAAGCCAGTGAAATACTTTTCCTACTCTTTCGGTTTTGTTTTGGTTCGAGTGGATTTTAGCAAATGTTTAAGCATAAATTTTGTTTCTTTTTCGGCAGTTTCCTTGGCTCTTGTCTTATATAATTTCTTTGTTCGAATAGCAGCTTAACAAGAATGAACGCGCGAACGAGGTGCGAAGAAGCGGCAGCAGAAAGCAGCTTGGACAAGCCCCGAAAAATTGCAACAGCTGTTGAGGCTGCCGTTTTTACCGCTGCGGCCTGCTGAGGTTTTGTTTTTCTTGGCTTGACACACTTTGCGTCGCAGCTGGCAAATATTGGAGAGCACAAGAGCCGGAGAAGCGTTGCACAGATGCGCAAAGTGCAACAAAGTGCCACCATCACCGGGTCTCACCGGGTATCACCGGGTATCACCGGGCTGCCACTGTTGGCAAATCGGCAAAAGTTTGGAAACCCTTGCAGTAATACAACATTAAGCAATGCCTGCATCTCTTGTCAGGGAATGCAGCCTTACGGTTTTTGCAATTAATAAACAATTCAAGCAAAAGTTTTCTTTGTATTACTGATTGCGGCCTAGAAATGGCTGCGATTATAAAGTCCAATTTACCCAAGGCTCAATGGTTGTCGACACGGCACGCACACATTAACATTCACAGGTTTTGCAGTGCGTTTGTGAGCGTACACAGCACGGCAGGAAAAACGGATCAAAAACGTATGTTTTTGTGTGGGTGCCGAACACTGTTAAACAAGTGTACGTGAGCTGCACTGCAGCAGCTGTGCACTTTCCCATGCACATGTATGTAGTATGTATATACACAATATTTACCATAAATTTGTACATAATATGTATTACGTATGTACGAGTATGTAAATATTTATTCTAGAAAAAGGTTATTGGAAAATTGACATAGAGCCATGTCTTAAATCATTCAATATCATTCAAGCTTACTATCGATTGTTTGATTAAAACTTTGATCGGAGTCGATAAAAAACTTAAAACCATTCACATATTTCTGACTCTTATTTAAGTGATTTGTTCAACACACTGATAAAAGAGAAGACGAAAAAAGCTCACTGCCATTGCTCAAATATGGAAATGTTTGTTTTAACGCCAATTAAAGCATAAGGCAAATCTAGCAAATTGCGAGGCAAAAACGGACTCGTAAAGGTTGGAAAACCATAATTAAATACCATACCCCAGAGAAATAGAGAGATAGGTAAATGTCGGACCCTGCGGCCTGCGACTTGGACCAATGTGAAAATAAAAATGAATTGTGGCTGTCAGTTGATTTTCGGTCTCGTTTCTCATTTCTGTCTGACCGCAATACGAGTATAATTTTTTGTACGATGTGTGCTTACTGTTTCACTAACTTTTTCGTTTGGCTCACAGCCACAGAAACTTCATTAGCACCTACATAGCACTATGCAGCACAGCATAATGCTCATCATGACCTACTAATTTGGCTATGTTTGGCTGCCGTTGGTTTGTGACCACGCTAATTGGCAATGGGCCTTGTGTGTGCATCCACAGTGATCATCGCCTATGTGCAACAAGAGCTAAATTCCCTACGGATATAGGCAATAATCCAATTTGTTAGTTGATCTATAGAATTATGAATTGAAATATCATCTCAGGAAACTGTATCAAACACTCGTGACACAAATGCGTGTTGTGTCATGCTTGTAGTCCAAAAGAGTGCTTAAAGGAAAAATAGATTCCTTGGGTGTCTTACGTGGATCTTTAACTGAAGCCGTTTTATACATTCTGATAAACAATTCAGCAAATGTATATTTGAAGGGTAAAAAATGCAATTCATGTGTTATTAGGGAAATTGAATGTCATTCGTGTACACACTTATTTATTTAGAAACCATAATGTGGTACTGAATCTTTAGTGTGAGACTTCATCTCCATTTGCAGAAGATACCAGTAGACTGCTAAACAAGGTTGCACTTAGCCGATATGTACTGTACTCGCATGTGGAGTGTTGCATTGGCCTTTGGGTGTGGATTGTGTGTGTGTGAATGTTTTTTTTTCGCTGTATATTTTTCGTTTGAAATATCAATGCAAATTTATAGTGTCAACGTCTGCTTTTCTGGTTTTGTTTAGTGGCTTTGATTCATTTGCATAAAACACTTTTGCTCGTCGTACTTGAGGGCTCATGTCAGCGCCTTCGATTCCGGAGACCGAAGACCGAAGACCAGACCAAAGCCAGAAACCACTTTTGCTTTCGTTGGATGGATCCGATGGATTTCAGATTCCATCTCCGCTTGTGCACATCGCTCATTTTGTAACTGACCTTGATATTGACTTCTCTCTGGCACTGTCATTATAAGACTGAGTTCCAAGCGTCTCGATGGCTAACCAGTTTTCCCCTCCAATTTGGTGTCAAGTCTTTTGCTGGATCTTTTATGCACATCCAACTCTCTTGTTTATGATTGGCGTTGGCCGCTCGTTGACTTCATTTTGCCGACTGACATCATTTTAATGGCATCGAAACATACTATAGGAGGTTAATCACTTTTGAACTTTTCCTTCAAGATGCTGATCATTTGGAGCACTGCCTTACAGCATATGCAAATCTGTTGGATCGATTATGGGCTTTTATGCGCATTCAAATAACAAAACATTCTGCAACAGAAGAAAACTGATTGATTTCGACTTGCAGATGATCATCGTACATTGGTCCAATCATTTAAAGCATCTTAATTGAACATTTTAGCTTGAATCAAATCATTAACCCACTGATTAATTTTTTTGGCTTCTGTTTTTGCCCGCAACATTGCTGCTGGACGTAAACGCTCACTAAAAGAGGGTTTGGGGCACTCTATGAATGATAAAGTTCAAATATTAGATATCAATATATTTTTCTACTTATGTATATAACTCCTATATATACCTATACCTATATAACTCATCGCTTTTAACTCTTTTCCAACACATTCCAACGACATCAAATTGCAAGCCCTTGGCAGGTCGGGCCAACAGAAAAACAACGCGGAAACCTTTGAATGCAAATTAGGGTAAAGCGAAAATATTTTCTTTTGCCAAAACAAAGGAGGAAAAACTATTTCCTGATTATGGCCAGCCCAGAGTCTTTCTTCGGTGACATCCGTGGGTGTGTGGCAGCAGAGGCCAGCGGCGGAGACTGCTAACCCATATTTCAAAGTCAGTCAAGCGGCAGAGACTTGGATGTGGACCTGCACCTGGACGTGAACAGGTTAGCCTAATTGCAGACTGATGATTGTGTAGCGTTGACAATTTCAATTTGTTATTGTGCACCATGAAAGGTGTCTCCCGCCATACACAATGTGAACCTGGCCATCTCCCTCTCCCTCGCCCTCGCCCAGCGATTATGCAATTGGCAACGTGCAGAAATTGGCCCTCGGCAAAAGCCCCAGTGCTTTATTCAAACTCCGACGTGATTGCAGTGCAGACACGCGCCCGTGGACGCGTTTGTAAGCCCAGCAATGACTTTGCATAAGATCCACTTGGCCGTATCCGAAGTACGGGGTGTACTGACAGTTCGGTGACAATAGTTTCGGGTCTGCATAACAACAACGAATCACGTAGATCCCATCAAATCGTTACGTTATCATTTCTCTGCTCATACTCGTACAGAGTATACACTTGTCAATAATACTCGGCCGAGTATCGTTCCCGCGGCTTTGGTTTATTGGCTCTGTTCATTTTCGCCTATACTATCTGTTTGCCGACCCGACCCCACCCTAAAAATACTAAAGACTATTGGGTAATCTTCGGCGTTGTTTGCCCTCTGATATTTAGCTGGCAGACTCGCCTAGCATTTTCGGCTGTGAGAGTTTCCCAAATGATTTCTGTCCTCATTGGCAAATCTGGGGAGCCCCCAAGAAAATTGCTGTTAGCCTGCCCCCAGCCCAGGCTTTTATGTGAACGAAAACTCAATGAAAATGTGATCCAATTGTGAGGCACGTGAATGGGGTAAATTTAAATGAGCTCAAGGTCAGTGCGGCCACCAGTTGCTTATTGAATCTAATCTCACTAGCATTCAATGAACTTGGACGTGAACGGAAATAATGCTTGTGTTTGAATTGAGAATTGAGAGTTGAAAATTAGTGAAGAATATAAATTTCACGAAACTCAATCACAAAATTGATTATCTCTGGCCTAATTATCGCATCTATTTATATACGAATTTACTTAGTCCCGTTCATAACATCCTAATTGGTTGCAACTCTTGGTGAAACATTTTCGAAATAATTCTGTAAAAGCTCATCACAGTTCACGATACCCTCTACCTCTCTCTTTGGTGTTTCGGTGCTTTGGGGCTTTGGTGCACTGGATTTAAACTGTAAATAGTTCTCCCCGCTTCACGTGAGTGTGGAAAGTCAACGAACCCCCAGAACGGAAACTTTCGTTCGACTCGGGGCAGTGTACATTTATTTGACACAGAAAAATTGTCCAGCCAAAATAAATAGGAGCAACAAAAGATAAAATGCCAAAGAAAAAAAAAAAAAAAAAACAACGAAAGACGAAAACAATAGCAAAGAAAACCGGATAAAAACAAATGTCGATGGTAAAGCGGAGGTGGGTGATGGCAGTCAACCGGTGAGGCCTACGGAATTACGGAGTGCGGATTTTTGCTGCTAACTTACCGTTATGAGGGACGCGTCCTCGAGTACGTCGGACTTGAGGTTCCTGCCCCCACCGGCCAGGTTTGCGTTGCTCGAGAGAAGCACCGAGTTGAGGAGGTTCTTGAAGCTCAGCGAGCTATAGCTGAAGGGCGAGAGGAGGGTGAAGGCCCCGGCCCTCCCGCATACCTGCAGGGCCACCAGGCAATGCAAGAGCAGGGCCACCAGCAGCCGGCCGCCGGCAAAGTCGCTCGCGCGCATAGCAGAGGGCTTCAAGTTGCACTCGCAGATCGAAGATGCAAAGCACTCACTCTCGCAGTCGCACTACTCTCGCACTCACAACTCGCAACTCGCAACGCACACTCGCGCTCAGACACTCGAAATGGGGCAAATTAGCTAATGCAGCACCGGGGCTTGCACCTAAGCGTAACGGTTACGTCGCGACTATCGCTAGCTCTCTCCCGCTTTCGTCACAGGCCGACTTGGCGGCTGTTACGTGGTTGTGTCTTGCCACTCAGGCTGTCTGGGTATCCTTTTGGTTGATCCAGTCTGGGGTGATTTCGCACTAAAGCACAGTATTCACAGCTGATTATTGGGTATTCCGGCAGTACGGAGGGTACTCTATGGTCTTATGGAGATTTATTCAACTGATGTTGAATGGAGCTTGCACTAGCTTGCACTACACTTTCTGGTTAACTTTCTCGGAATAGCTGAAAACTGTTTCGGTTCCTTAATTTCACTTGCAAAGTTCGCACCACAAAATATATAGAACCTCCAGCTGAAGCTATTCATCCATCTTCGTCTGGGGCTTGAAACGCAAAACAAAACACGATACGATACGCGATGCGCGATGCGCGTTGAACGCAGGAACCAGTCTCAACAAATAATTACGACAAGCGCTACAGGTGCGTTCACGACGATCATATGCTTGCTTTTGCCATGCCAAGTATCTCTCCCATTGCCCACATCGCCTTTTCAATTTTTTAAAACACCCGACGCGACGCTGCAAATGTTGCTCATTCGGCTCGCACGCTACTGGAATCAACTGATGTTGTCGCTGGTGTTGCTTGTCCATGCACTACCTCATTTTGTGGCACACCTTGCATGCCGGCGAACTTGTTCGAGCCGCACCACCAACTGTGGATTGCATTTACTTGTGGATGGTAAATATTTGAATTAAATGCTGATATTCATATGTACTATACTATATGTACTCGCAGTACTTGTCTTGTAAGTATATAACACTGGAAAAGTAAGTAGACAAATAGTAAGTTTGGATCGAGAGACTAGGGACTGACTGGGCGAGGGATATGGGTAGAGGCACTCCTAAAGGGTTGTACAATATACCATGCGGCAGATTGTATCGAAGCTCATTTTCCCGAACTATCTCAGCTTCAGCTCCCCTCACACAACTCTGCACGTTGCTGCTGGCGCGTGCCCAACTAGTTTCTTGCTTAAGTCTTTTGTTTCGTTTCGTTTTGATCAGAAACGAGTTGGGTTGGATTGAACATGTCGTAGGTTCGATTCGTTTAACCGTTCGAGGCTCGATCGTTTCGGTTTGATTCAGTTCGGTTTGGTTCGGCCATGAGGCTTCGTATATTGGAGCTCGCTGCCAAGGTAACTGCAAGCGATGCCTCCGACGCCACGTCCCCTGTCCGTGGCGCCGCTTGGCGCCGCATCGTGGCTGTTGAAATGTTTGGCCTGGCAGCCGGTTACGTTTGCAATTGGCTCAAATGAAACTGCAAGCCAAATTATGCATAATTTTTCTTTGTGCCACGCCTCGCTGAAGTTTTGAGAGTTGCACTCTCCTCCCATATCCCATGGCCCATGTCCCATATCCCAATATTCACAAAATCCAGCTCCCCCGAGCATTGGATCACCCTTCCGTCTATTATCTACTACTGCCATTATCTGTGATTGTCCGCGCACTTAAGGCCTGCTATCTGCATCTCCCGATTGTGGGTATTGTGTCGCTGGTGTTGTCACCGTTGTGCTGTTGGAAACATAGTCTTAATCTCTGAGTACCCAGCGGGTCTTGCAATGGTCTCTTCCCACCTATCTTTTATTTCTTGTCTCAGTGGATAACCTTGGCCCGGGCCAATTTGCTGGGAACAGGCACAGGCCTCAATGACAACCTTACCCACATTAATCATAAATTCAATCACCATTTTTACATGCATTCTTGCCACATCGGAAGGGTGAGCAAAACACAAGATACAATATTGGGAAGATGCTTCGAAAAAGCGAACGCGAAATGCCGAATACCCTACTATTTTTG
This sequence comes from Drosophila helvetica, assembly GCA_963969585.1. Taxonomy (NCBI): domain Eukaryota; kingdom Metazoa; phylum Arthropoda; class Insecta; order Diptera; family Drosophilidae; genus Drosophila; species Drosophila helvetica. Next base: position 17,869,951 of record OZ018402.1, on the reverse strand, counting down.
GCGTCCAGACTGCTTTCTACGCTTCCTCCGACTGCTGTGCCAAATACGTGAATTCGAAGATGAAGCAATATACAATAATAGAATGCATTGGAAATCCTATAGGAGACCCAATGAAGCTGAGATCGGTTAGGGCCATTTCTGCTGAGCTTCACTGAAACGATAGCCGATTTAAGACCGATGCATTTTGTGCCCTGCTGACGAAAATACTCATACAATTTGGCCCTGGGCAAGGCTAAAATCACTCGGCCCCATCTCAAGGCGAGCAAATGCATTGCGGTTCCATTAAGAGCAACATAATTGCAACTGAATACGACTTGCACTTGGAAAAATGTCATGAACACGTGCCACATGCAATTACATCAGGCTAAGGCAGGGGCACGGGCACGGGCACGAGCATGGCCATTAACTTCTTTACCTGACGTCCGGCATCTGTGAATGGCTTTCGTTGCTGCCTTGGGATTCATTATTTCACTCTGCCTTTGACGAATGCACTTATCTGGGGCGTTTTCTGGCCTCAAAGTTCGAACAGATTCCTAGAACTTCTTACGAGTGCTAGTAAGTGCTGAAGCTTTTGGCAGCGAAAATTGCCCAATTACATCCCCAACAATGGCTGCATCAAACGAGGTGACTCAAACTAGCCAAATACAACTAATCAAATACATTTTTAAAATTCTAATAAATACGATAAAGATTGGTAATATTCAAAAATTTCATGATATACTCACGCCATTAAACATCCTGGCATTTGTTGTCTATTGTAGTAAATTTTTTTGAATATTTTAATGATTTGTACCTTACTCTGTAAAGTACCTTCTTTAATTAAAGGAAACTGTATTCTTTCCTACGACGCTTCCTTAACGAAACTGCCAAGACGAATATCAACTTGTCTAAGTCTATGAAAATTGTTCGATATTGCCCCAATAAGAGCTAATGTTGCTAACACTCCTTAAGTACTTAGATAATTATATAATGTATGCAGTTATTTTAATTTAAAAATGAACTAATAAGTAGATATCTATTTATCTAGTATCTATATATTTATCTTCCAGCTGAAAATTGGACGTCGTGTCGCAAGGGGTTAACGCAGCAAATCTGAAGGCCTCAAGGCGCGAGGTAATTTCAGTTGTTGCACCTGTCATTACAGCCGAGCGTGAGCGCGACACACTCAACATTGTATGTGGCAAGAGAGCGTGCAAGAGTCTGAGCAAGTGGAGTGGAGAGTGCTGGCATGTGGCATATACTACATGTACATATGTATATGTATCTCGAGTATGTGTAATACTTGCATTATGCTAAAAGGTCCAGTTTGGCGGTCATTTCTCTGTTGTCCCTGTCGTCCTCTGATTTTTCGTATCGAAGTTCGCTGCGACCCTGCCACAAGTGTTTTTGTTGTGTGTGTTTACTCTCTGGTTGATACACTTTCGGGTGGGTGGCTCATCTCACTTCCATATCATGCTAAATTAGCAGTATACTCGTACTATATTGTATGTACAATGTACATTGTACATATTTGTTCCAGAAGTGAATCATTTCCACATTTCACACCGCTCTGAGCTACTTGAAACTGCAAGGAAAAAGTGTTTTTATTGTGGTAATATTTTAACGGCACTTAACATTTGACCCCGGGTTAAAGAACCATTTTTAATTGACAATTTCACCGGAGAGGTTCTTAAAAAACTGTTGAACGTGTTGGCAATTATAAACGACAATAAACAGAAGGACAGATAAACAGAACACCACAAGGTTTTTCCAAGTGAAGCTAGGAAAAGCCCGAATAAAACAGCGATAATATAACAGTCCAAATACTGCGTGGGTGTATGATATTAATTATTCATGCATCGATTAATTTCACATCGATCCGTTTATCAGCCTGTCCAATGTGTTGGGAATCTTTCTTTGCTTGAAGTGCGCAGATCCCATTGGTGTCATCCGCTCTTAACCAAACCGGAAATTTGGCTAATTGGTCCACATGCTCCTTTCCCCTCCAAATTTGTACCTCCTTTACACCTTTGTGGTGGGACCGCTGGCCCCTGCCCGTCCAGACCCGTCCCCAGGACATTCTGAAAGTGGTTGCGCTTTATGGCCATTTTAAGACGCCATTTAATTGCGACGCCTGTCCCATACCGCCCACACCCACGCCAGGAGCATCGGGTAGCCGACTGGAACCAAACAACTATAATCAGTCGTGACTATAATCGCGACAACGCCAATTGCAGGGGCGTTGAACAGCACCTGATTGCGCGGTCTGCGTAACGTGGTAGTTGGGAGCGGTTTTCTTTCGCTTTTCGGCGCTGATAAGCATCACCTGGTACTCTAAGAAAGTGAGCGAACACCGAGCAGGATTGTTGATTTGGCTGTCGTTACTGTCATCAATATTTGGTAACAAATTCCAGACCCATGGCATTCCAATTCCAATTCCATGCTGGTTGATTGCACCTAGCCATTTCGTAGTCCCAAATTTAGGCGCAGACGCTATATCAGCGTCTCTTCTCTCCATCGATTCGCCTGGCATTACGTAAGCTTCCAGCCAAGCTGCTACCTCTCTTTCTCCGCATGTTCCAACGGCACACCGCACAGCTTTTCAAACTAAGAAAACTCTGCTAATGGCGACATCGTAAGACGTTTTAAATGTACACTACACTGCAAGTGGAAAAGGCTGTGCGAACATCATGTGAAGGTGGCCAGAGCCACTCTTTCAGTAGTTACTATTTTTCTGATCGCTTGGTTGCAGCAGGAATAATCTGACCTGTTCGCAGGAACACGGCCAGCACCCTACGCTCTAAGCTCTGCATCCTGTTCCAGATCAGCTTTTCTTCCAGAAGGACTCACCACACAATGTAGTCGGAGAAGAAAGGGCGATTCAAGGAAATGTTCGTATTCTAGCTTTTGATCGTAAATTAAGGATTCTCTTCTCAGGAGCCAAATTTTGGGTACAGAATTTATCTTTAAATTATAAATACCCTTTTCATTGGCAATCGATCCACAGAGTGTCTTTAGGTCATTAAGTCATCACAAGTAATCAACTGATCGGCCAATGACACATATCATATGTACTACATAAAATATGTAAATATATATGTTGGTTAATTTATTCCCGATTCATAAAAAAAAGGATGGTTGATAGCTGGTGACGACCTTAAGACATCAATTTTACCTTCTTCGTATATAGAAAAGTAAGAGTATAAATTTTTACTCTATTCAAAATGTTTTGAAATATGGCAAGGGCATTTCTGCTTCGTAGTGCATATTTTCATTTTGCAGTCTTGTTTTTTGAGCCAACTTTTGTTGAGATTTTGGTTTGTTGGTAAAAATGCAGGCGGCTGAAACAAGCCACGATATGGGGCCATAGTGGCGTTGTTTGTTTGCTCTCCTGTGCAACAAATAGAAACAGCAACATCAGGTGGACTTGTCAAAACAACAACAACAACAACAACAGCAATAGTAGAAGCAACACCAAAACCAACATGAGACCGACTCAAATGCCTATCCAGATTTGTCATTCGCCAGCAACAGCAGCGAAAATGTTGGTAAATGTGTCATGGCACCAGGAGCAGCTTTTCGCGTTGGTACTGCACCTCTACTCATGGCTGTGGACGTGTTCCTGTTTACATTTCTGGCAATGTTTTGAAACGTAAATAATACAACTTTATGCAAAAGCCGGTTTCGCTTGGCGTGGGTTTGTCTGCCACCGCTTCGATGCGTTCAATTGACACATATCCCATCCCAAAAAACACAAAAAACTGCTTATCTGCCTCTTCCCCTGCGATGGCTGTGACTGCGGTTACGCTTGCGGTTGTTGGGCTGTTCCCAGTGGACTCGGCTGTTAATGTCAATGCTTGTGGCGATAAATGTGAATTCTAATCACAATCAAAGTCTTGTTCAATTCGCTTCAAATTTGCTGCCGATGACGCGCAGAAAGTTTTGGCTGACAATGGCGGCGATGGCGATGACGATATGTAATAGCTAGAAGACATTATTGGGTCGGTTTCTTCAGTGGTTTAGTTACTTTTGATTGGAGACAGTAGAACTGAAAATAACTCGTAACTTGGCTGTCTTTGGCCAGAGTTCTTAGGGAGTGTCCGACCTGCCCCACAGTGTAGACCAGGGGTGCCCAAAGCCAGCATACGGAAGAGCAATCACCAATACTCACAAAGAAATCACCAATACTCACAAAGAAAAATACTAATACCAGAGCGAACGTTTTTTTGTATTTCAATTTGTGCACTGGAAGAAAAAAGTGTATTTACTCAAGCATGCGCTGGTAAACATTGTGCCGGCAGGTTGAACACAAAAAGGTTTTTTTCAGTGCAAGTTCGAAGATAAGGCAGAAGCAAAAGGAGAAAGAAAAGAACAAAATCATCGAAATTGTTGTTGTTCAGTTTGCGTTCGCGAGCAACGACGACCCACACAAGCAAACAGTAACGGTTTCGGTTCCACGCATAGCATACACTCACATAATTTTTGCATGTGTTGGGTATTTTTATTCTTGGTGCCGTTCATGTATACGTTCTGTGAGTTCCTATCCCAAGAGTAAATACAAAAACAAAGCGAGCCAAAGAGCATAGGCCTGGGCACCCCTGGTGTAGACTCTCGCCGTGAATGGCGAACGTGTTTCGTGTGGCACAGAAAGCCAGAAACGCCAGACACGTAACAATTAAAAACATTAAAAGCCTCTTATATAATCCAGCAAAAACAACAGCCACTTCACACGCTTTGAACCTCCAGAGTTGATCCCCAACACACCCTTTATGAAATTCGAATCTACTTTTGACACATAACTCTGAAAGACCGCGTAATAAGTGCTATAAAGACGCCAAACGACAGCCAACACTGAGACATAAAGAAATGTTTATAAACTCTTGTCCACTGAAGTATCATAACATACCGCATAACAGTCTGATCGTAAATAAGAAATTACTTTTCACTAATTTTTTATTGGATCTGGAAACAAAATTGTTAGAAACTAGTTCCACATTTTGTCCGAGTTAGTGAGGAAATGAAGTACCTACATACGAGTATTTTATATGATCTGCAAATCAAAATCTGGAAATTCGAAACTACCACAGTATTTAAGCTGAGCGAGCGTTTGGCCGACATTATGTTAATTGCCCAGATTCAGCCTCTACTTGTATTTGTATCTTTGCATCTGAATCTCTGCCCCTGTAGCTCTCGCTGCAACTGTATCTGTGGCTGGGGGCTAAGCGAATGCAAATTAGTCGCCAGAGCCCAGAGTTTGCCCTGGAGAATGTGTTTTGGCTTTGGCTTTGGTTTTGGTTTGCATTACCACGCATAAATTTTCTTACGCCTGAGCGGCTCCAGCGACCATTTTCCAACAGGCCAATGGGGGCGGTTGGAATTGAGCCTGTGGTTCCCCTCTGCATGCAGCTGGAAAGGGGAAAGGGCGAGTTGCAGGAAATGGCGAAATATGTTGCAAGGATACTTTATTGAGCGAGAGGAACAGGCCGGGCCACAAAGTTGCATAATTAATTTGTTTACACAGTTGTACACAAACTCAACGCAATTTTCTGGGCTCGCCGTGTAATGTGCAATGTAAACATGTGCAACATCGATGGGGGCAGGGGAACGGAACTTAAAGAGCCCCAAATAAAATGTAAAGTGATGGCTACAGAGCGATTAGAATTCCATCTAAAGGACTCTAAATGAAAACAAGATTCCTGCCCAAGTCAATAATGAAGTTATGGTAATCTTAAAAGCTTCTAGAACCCTATTAAGTGTATGAGCAAACCAATTCAAAAAAGGTCTGCCATGTTCTGATGATCAGGATAATGATGACATTTTAATTTTTTTATACCCGGTACTCGAAGAGTATAGGGGTATATTAGATTTGTTGAAAAAATGGATGTGTGTAACACCCAGAAGGAAGCGTTTCCGACCCCTTAAAGTATGTATATTCTTGATCAGCATCAATAGCCGAGTTGATATAACTATGTCTGTCTGTCCGTCCGTCCGTCTGTCCTTCTGTCCGTCTTCATGAGCGCCTATATCTCAGAGACTATAAAAGCTAGAGGAACACAATTTTGCATCCAGACTCCTGTCATATCACACTGTTACAAGTGTATTTCAAAATTTCGCGCCGCCCCCTTCCGCCCACTCAAAGGACGCAGAATCATAGAGAATGACCATATCTATCAGAGTGTTGAATCTGGATCAGATAGGATCATTAGTATAGCCAGAAGGAACAAATGAAATTTCAGTGGCCTTCCAAGCGCAGACTCATTCATTTGGACTCATTTGGACATGTAGAAAAGGCAGATGTAAAAAATTTATGTAAACAAATCTGGGAACATCTAATAGATAGAGTCTCCGAAAAGGTTGACTTAAGTTTTATTTTCTCTTTTGGCTAAAATTCAATTTTTCCCTTTTACGAACATGTCATAAATTAAATATATCGTAAGCTCACATACATATGTATGTATATACTGACTGAGTACCGGGTATAAAGTAGAGCCGCGGCGTAGACGCGGCTCACAACCTTCCCCTCGTTTCTCTTAAAATTCGCGTCGCATCAAGGTCTCTCGAACATTCTCGTGTCAATCGTGACACAATCAATTTATCTTGAATCGGATATCTTTATCTTTCTCCGTTTTATACCTTCCGTAATTATCCTAATTTTGGGCAATAAATATACATAATGGAAACTGACTTCAAAGTGAACTATTGTCCACCTACCGCCAAATTCTCTTGCCTCTGATTCACTGTGTGAGTGGGGATCCATTCGACACTCCGACAACTGCAATATCATTAACTATATCATCGATAAAATGCCCATTTCCGTCCCATATTTGTTTATATTCGCGCCATTTGCTTTCAGTCGTTCATTGTGCTGCTGTTTATGCACTTCCGTGCATTCGAGGAAAGTGCGGCAGAAACGACATCAGGAATGGCGTCAAATGTTTTACTGCCAGATAAGAAGTTTAATTTATGCGAAAACATGTTTGAGGCTTCTCGTGTCTGCTGGCCAGACACCGAATGGGGATATATATGGATATACGAATAGATAGCGGCGCAACCGTGATGCTGAATGGGCCGGGCCTTGACCAGACCCGGTCACGTCCCTATTTCACGCCCCCGTTGCTATTGACCTTGCAGCGAAGTGAACTTCAAAACCCAATCAAATGCGAACAGAAAAAAAATGGCCATAAATTTATCGGGATTCGCTTTTCTGCTTTTGCGGACGTCGATGTGTGTTGTTTTTGCCACTGTCATTTATTTATTTAACGCCATGTTTTGTCTAGACCGTCGCGCTGACTGACATTGCGGCCAGGCGGCACTCTCTGATATTTGTAGAGCGATAACTCCTTTTTATGGTCACCCATTGTCTGCAGCAGCAGGAGGAGTGGCACTAGCCAAAGCAGGAGCGAAGCAGATTTTATGCTATTTCTGTCTGGCACTTTCCCAGAAAGCCGAAACCAACCAAAGCCACCAGCACCCAGTCACCAGCCACAACCACAGCCGATGGAGCGTGCCTCTGCATAAGCAGGCAAGCAATTAAAAGCAAAGATTTCAGACATTTCAGCCATTCCAGGGTGAGGGTGAAGGCAACACATCATTAATTAGGTCCTGAAGCGTTGATAGTTTCCCTTATTTTAAGTTTATTTAACATTTTCGCCACCTCCTCACACAGAAATTGAAAGATGCGTTGAAAATCTTAGAAATAACAAAAGGCACGGGAATACTGCAAGCTGGGAATAATAGATAAGGATCGGAGATCGGGGATCGGGATACCGATTAATATTTTTAATGATTTTTAGTTTTTCATTTCTCACTTTACATTTCGATCGATCTCTCTTTACATATTTTTTTACATGAAAAATGTTGGGGTGCCTTCTCAACAATTTAGTTGCATACTTTTGTACGCTTTCGGCCATGTCAAAATCACGTAGAAACGCCATTTTTGGGCATGTCCGACCCCCATGCAGCACCTCTATCGTGATCAGCATTGAATTTCTGATCGATTGGCATCAAAATCTTAATCTCCAAGAGTGGATAATAGTTTATTTAATAAAAAAGAAAATTTCAAAACTTATGTAATCTGTACTCTATATTTTATACATAATATACGTGCACCGCGGAATTTGCATCGGAGCCGATGACCACCGCATGCTCTATCTGTCTGTCTTTTGGTATCGCTGTTCGCAAACGGAACAGATTGATTTGATGTAGAATGCAGGGTGGGGGAGATTTTGGTGGGCCAGGCAAAGAATACCACGATCTCTCGCAACTTAGCTCGTACTGATCATGAGAGATGGAAATGACATGGATAGAGAGAGCGAGAGGAAACATGACGGATATTTGAATTTCACCTAATTACCAATTTGATACAAATTTTAAAATATTTGATCGGTTTCCATTTGTTCCTTCTCATACAAACACATCACGAGGAAGAAAAAGTGTGTGTGTGAGATAGAGATAGAGAAAGAGTAAGCTCGTTGAACGGGGTAGCGTAGCGAATGCAAATTTATTTGTGGGTATGATAACGATCCGATCTGATCCAGATTCGGCAATCTGCTAGATATGGGCATTCTCTATGATTCTCTGTTTTCGGATTTTTCGCATTGTGAGTGGATGCACCGGATTTTCGTTCTTTGCGTGGGCGGAATCACCTTGTAAAGTGTGATATCTCAGAAGTGTCCACATAAATTGCTATAGCTCTTATAGTCTCTGAGGACTAAACGTTACACGGACCTACTTATGCGCATCAAGAATATATATAAAAAGATATCTGACTGTTTGACATCTTCAATTTCCTACAAACAGGAGGTTCCATACCAACCTTGATCCCCATTTTCCCCCACTTTAATAGTTTTCAAAATAACTTCATCACCAGATGACGACCTGCTTCCGTCCTTAATACCTCGAAATATTTAATGTAGGCATGGAAAAGCTGTCATATGACCGAACGAAGTGATTCCCGATCCCACAGAAACGATTCGGCTGCCCGTTCATGCAGGGCTCTAATATGAAACGAGGGGGAAAGTTGTGAGCCGCGTCTTCCGTCTCTACTTTATACCCGGTACTCAGTCAGTACATAATGTAATAAATTACATTATTACATGTTCGCAAAAGGGATAAATTTAGTTTTAGCCAAAAAAGAAAAAAAACGAGGGGAACGTTGTGAGCCGCGTATACGCCGCGGCTCTACTTTATACCCGGTACTCAGTCAGTATATATGTATGTGAGCTTGTTGTAATTTATTACATGTTCGCAAAAGGAAAAAATTTAATTTTAGCCAAAAAAAAAAAAAATTTAAGTCGAACCTTTTCGGAGATTTTGATCTATTAGATGTTTCCATATTTGTTTACATAAATTTTTTACATCTGCCATTTCTACATGTTTTTATCTACTTCCTACATATACATACACGGCTGTGTGCGAGAGAGAGAGGGAATCAGTCTGCGCTTGGAAGGCCACTAAAATTTCATTTGTTCCTTCTGACTATATTTATGATCCGATCTGATCCAGATTCAATATTTTGATAGATATGGTCATTTTCTATGATTCTGCGTTTTTGGTTTTCCCGTATCTTCAAAATTGTAGATTTTCGTCTATTGTGGGGGCGGAAGGGGGCGTGGCAAAAATTTGAAATACACTTGTACTGAAGTGAGCATGGATAGAGAGTTTGGTTGCTCTAGCTCTTATAGTCTCTGAGATCTAGGCGCTCATCTGGACGAATGGGCCCAGCACCCAACCCGGTGTGGGAGAGAGAGCGAGAGGGAACGATGCATTTCGAAATGGTTTTCTTCATTGTGGCTATATTTATGATTCGATCTTATCCAGATTCAACACTCTGATAGATATTGTCATTCTCTACGATTCTGCGTTTTTAGTTTTCTCGTATCTTTAAAATTGTGCATGCCACAGATTTTCGTCCTTGGTGTGGGCGGTAGGGGGCGGGGCAAAATTTTGAAATACGCTTGTAACAGTGCGATAGGACAGAAGTCTGGATTCAAAATTGTGTTCCTCTAGCTTTTATGGTCTTTGAGCTATAGGCGCTAATGAAGACGGACAGACGGACAGACGGACGGACAGACAGACATAGCTATATCGACTCGGCTATTGATGCTGATCAAGAATATATATACTTTATGGGGTCGGAAACGCTTCCTTCTTGGTGTAACACACATCCATTTTTTGCACAAATCTAATATACCCCTTTACTCTTCGAGTACCGGGAATAACAATGTACCAATGCATATATGCACATTATAGATTTGTACGATTGTTATTAGCAAGTGTGAATTTTTAAACTCTTATAATGTATGGGATACAAAATAATAAATATATCTTAAAATATGCGCCATCAAATCCCTGATGAACAGCTTGATTTATATATACATCGCAGTTATCTGATATACCGATTTTGACCCAATCCCTGCGAACTATACAAAAATGCACTAAAAAAACCTGTTTTAGAACAATTAAATGCTTATTTCGTTTTTCTTTAATGGTCTTTTCTATGAAAGCTAATGTTATACTGGGTCGATCCGGGCCATTCCTGCCTATTCATAACAAAAGACTATGTTTGTACCAATTTTATAGGAAGAATACGGAACAACGTCCACACGATGAGGTTCCTATATAATTATATTTTATATTCTGATAGAAATCTTACATAATTAAATGGATCAAAAATAAATTGCTAAAAATACACAGTACGTTAACACACCCTACAAGGGTCACCTGCGCAATGATAACTACCTCGTAATGATGGCGGATGCATTCGCAGTTCTTAGTAGTGGTGCTGGTCACCCGATCTTCTGGCCACTCAGTCAATCAGTGGACCGTGGAGAGCCGAAGAATGTTCTTCTGGTGCAAGCGCCCCTGCTCATGCTGCTTCACCGACTTCACATGGTTCAGCGTTATATCGCAAGCCTCGCAGTAGTAGGCGCCATTCAGTCCCAAAATATTAGCTGTATCCTTCGGGCTGCTGGACTTGCAGTTGTAGAGACCCAGTGGTTTGAGGGTGGCCGTCGAGCCGTTGGAAATGCGGTAAATGTGGCGGCCGTCAAAAGGAACCGCCATGTTTCCGCTGACGTAGCTGGAAAGGACACGCCGGCGATGTCGGGCCCCTGCCATGTGCATGGCCATCTGGGACTCCGAAGTAATGCTCACGTCGCACAGCTCGCAGTTCAGCCACTTGCAGTCGGTTCGCACCCAGCGGCCAGACCTGTTGTAGTAGCCCAACCCGTTGGGCTTAGAGAGGTTGCGGGCCACCATCTGGTGGCGGCGCCCGTGGAAGTGCTGGTCGGCGTGAACATTCGACGTGAGCTTCAGGTCGCAGAGCTCGCAGTATAAGTCGATAGTCCTGGCGTTGCGCAGCTCCTGCAGCATATCATCCGAACAGCTGTTTTGAGTGAGGCAGTCGGGCATCCGCAATGAGCCCATCCGGCGATCGTGGTCCCTTGAGTGGTAGTGTTCCATGGCGTTGCGCACCGTCCGCATGGTGGTGTGGCACAGGCGGCAGTTGTTCCAGCGGAACATGCTGTGCAGCTCCGGGGAACAATTAGGATAGAGGGCCTGGAAGCCGGCAGGGTCATCCGAATCATTTAAGACTGCTATGCATAAACGGTAAGGCCATTGACAAAGTGAACTGCATGACTACGACTCAATACTCACCAGCAACCGTGTTTGATGGCTTCTGATCCCACAGCTTTTCGATCTCCATCTCCTCCTCAAGATGAACCATCATGTGGCGCTCACACCTGGAGCGAGGCGATGAAAACTTCTGCTTGCGCATTTGCGCAAAGGACTTCAAGCCGTTTTTCTGTGCGAACTTGATTTTGGGCCGTGGCAAAATCTTTTTTGAGCTGTAAAGCTGATTAGGGCTGACCGCCTTAAAGCCGTTTTTTGGTACTACCGCGCTTTTGGTCGATGGCTGAAGTCTGTTCGGTCCATACAACTTGACAGGGTACATCGAATTTGAATGTTGGGGCTGCTTGTGGAAGCCATTGGTCGGTTTTTTTGATTGCTGCCCCTGAAGCTGAAGCTGCTGGTTTTGCACGTAAGCCCCAGTGCTGTCGAGGCAAAGTTCAGGAACCTTGCCTTGGGCGTGGATAGCCGAGTGCAGCTTCTGGACTGTCTGGACTGGCTGGCAACCATTCAAGGGGCTTGTGATCAGACCGTCAACCTTTCTGATATCCACGGCTTCATATTCATTCAGTGGGGGCTTTCCGCTTTCTGGGCTCGTCACACAATCATCAGTCTCGTCCTGCTGGATCTCCTCAATCTGTAAGGGAGGAGGCTGGTGAGCCCCTACGGTCTCTTGGCATTCATTCATCCACAGCACCGAGTGGGCAAGGGGACTTGATTGCTGTTGGTGCAAGGCCGCCATGAAGTGGGCCTTGATCGTCTCGTCCGCCTGATTGGCGGTGGGAGTCTCGGTAAATGTAGAAACTAGAACTGGGACGGTTAGGCTCCGGTGTGGGAGCATCTGGTGAATGCCGGTCTGAGCGACCAGTAGCAAAGTCTTGTCGGCGGAGCTTGGGTCGTGCCAGACACCCATTGTGCCCATCTCATCAAGGCTGTTGCCATGAATGGGACAGGGAGGTCGGTCTTTTGGGAACATCAGCCGCAGGGGCTGACACTCTGGATCTCGTCCAAACTCCTCGTAATCTCCTGGAGGAACATTCACATGGAAGTGATAGACAGCCTTCGTGTCCATGCAACGCACGTCCACCAGGACTGGCACATGACCGGACGGAGTAAGTGGCTTGGGAAGGTGAGCAGCAGCCTTGACTATGTTTTTGGCGCCCTCTATGGCAACCACCTCGTGGACCAGCAGCTGCCGGCGGTATGGGTTCACGTTGTACTTCAAGGCCAACATTTTCCTGCTGATACTGTACTTGTACCTTAGTAGCCTTAGGGACGGGACTGGAAACGGCAGCAGAACAGCAGGAATTTCTTAGGACATCTGTATCTTGGTCCGCCTTTTCGTATTTAACGGAATAGTTCGCTTTTTTTCGAGTGTCCTTATAGTTCGTTGCTTTGCACAGATAATAAAACTTTTAATGTCGTTGATTCAGAAAGGTGTTTTCAATAAACCTGTAGCAGTGCTAAATCCACGACAACTTATATTTTATGTGCTATTCTAATACGAAATGTTGGAAAAACATTTGAATTTGTTGGGAATGGTGTTTTAAAAATGTGTGAACGGTTTTTCCACCAGTCGAAAACTACATTACAAAACACAATTACTGACAGACCTAACGCCGTGATGGAATTGTCAAAGCTATCAAAAATTGTTGTTCGTGTGTCTAGAAATGAAAGTCACTTCGACAGGGCTGCATTTTAAGAGGGTATCGATTGTTTCAGTGTTGGAAACTTCCTGCCCAGAGTATTGGCAATATATATTGGCCAACACACTCGGCGGCTTTGTTGACGTCATCACATGGTGATGATAGAAAAGCAATCATCCGCTGCTCTCTCTTTGCACGGGCTCGATCATCGAAAGTATGCTATCATCGGACGACAGTACCTCACCAGCATGGAAGAATTTGGAAGAATACTCCATTAATGGAATACCCATATTCCAAGATGAACCATAGTTAATGAGCATTTCAATTCTAACGGGGAGCTCAAATCCTCCAAGGTCACGACCAACCCCATCTTTATTGGGATTGGATGCAAAAAGAAGGCTGTCGGTAAAGGGTCTTTTTGCCACTCAGGGAATTTCCAAGAAATAAGTTGGCAGGGCTTTAAATATTCCCGAAAAAGTGCTGTACAGAAACACGCATCCAGAGAGCCCCGTGAATCTGACATACATGTGTATGTGACTGCCGTGGGGTATTAAAATAATGCTTAGCGCGTGATTTGCCATTCTTGCCGGGTATCCTTGGCATCAATTGTCCCCGTTTTGCTGGCGGACAAGTTTGTCGGCCGAGGCCGCACCTGTGGGGAAGTTTCGACTGGGATGACAACTGCCACTGCCAACATCAATAACACTAACGGGAAAAGGATAAAGATAAGCATTAAATAACACACGTACGAGCGGCGTTTTGGGGCTTATGGTATGCCCTCGCCAGCGAGTCTTGCCTGCCAGGCCTATAGGTACATATACCATGTGAGATGTGAATGGGGGCGTGTGGAGATTGGTGGGGTGGGGGTGGGATGTGCCTGGGCCCCAGAGGCATACTTTGTGGGCGGGGCTGCGTACGTGTGGCTGTTAAGCGACACGTTCCTGCCCTCTCTGACACAGTGCCTCTCGTCACCGTTATGTTTGCTCTGCGAATTTTTCACATTTCACGTTTCCGCTTCCGCTTGTTCGCCATTGTCGTGACAGTTTCTCGATTTTGCTTTCCCTCAGCTCCAAAACACGAAAATATGGTACACACGTGAGCAATTTAAAGACGTATTCCCTGCGCTTACTTGCCACCCTGGACATCATTTCAATTGCAAACTTAATTTAAAAACTGGAGCTCGCGGCGAGTAAAGATAGATGCAGGATGGGTGCGAAATTGATGGAAATGCTGCCGACCGGGAACATGCAAATTTTTGGTGATATGCATTGATTTCCTTTGCAAAATTATTATGATGTGAGACCCTCCAGCCGCACAAAATCCTACTTAACAGCAATGGCTGTCGGAAACGTATTCTCCTGGCTGTAACTTAGATCATATCAATGTACGGACGGACAGACAGACAGACTTAGACAAGAATATACATACTTTATGGGGTCGGAAACGCTTCCTTCTGGGTGTTACCCACATTTGTTCCACATTTCAATTGTTCCTCCTGGCTATAATAATCATCCGACCTGATCCAGACTCAACGCTCTGATAGATAAAGCCATTCTCTATTATTCTGCGTTTTTAGTTTTCTCGTATTTTGAAAATTGTGGATTCCCCAGATTTTCGTCGTTTGTGGGGCGGAAGGGGGCGTGGCAAAAATTTGAAATACACTTGCATTGAAGTGATATCACAGGAGCATGGATAGAAAGTTTGGTTGCTCTAGCTCTTATAGTCTCTGAGATCTGGGCGTCAAAAAATGCGAACGGGCATGATGCATTTTGAAATGGTTTTCTTCATTGTGGCTATTTTTATGATCCGATCTGATCCAGATTCAACACTCTTTTAGCACAAATCGAATATACCCCTATACTTTTCGAGTACCAGGTATAATAATCATTCTATGCTTTTTTGCATCGACCATAATCTGAACTACTAAAGGGATTCAGTTTGATACTTAGATTGCATCCTCATAGCATAATTCAAGGAAACACATCACGGTGGCAATACAGCACCTTTTGGAATATCGTCGTCCTGCTGTGCGGGAGCCATCGGGTCCAATGTGATTCAATTTGGACTCATCTGTGAATTTAAGTGTGAGAAGCTCTCGAATTTTACTTTCCAGTTCTCAATGCAGTTAGGCAAACGCTGCTGTAGACTGGTGACGTCCGAACCAGGATTGGTAGCGAGGTTGAGGTTCTTAGTCGGTCCGTGGTCGAAGCGCCGGAAGTAGAGACGCCTGTGCAGCTGGGCTTAGTGGTGGATCTGCTTGGTGGAGGCACCCTGGGAAACGTGACCGACGATAATGGGAATCAGAGTCTGAGAAAGGACAGGCAGCTTGAATAGTTGGATCCAAGTCTGTTTTTAAACCAACTAAGGCCCGATTAACACCCGATTGAAGCCATGCAAATTGAAGCAAAATGGGACAAAGTAAAAAATTCCGCAAATTAAACTCGCGAGCTCGTTGACTGAGCAGATATGGTTTTGGAACTTCTGGATGAGCTTTGTGTCCAGAGAGTTCTCGTGGCCTCCCAGTTGGTCGAGTAGTATTTATACTATAGATTCTATAGGTATGCCCTGGCTGTTATGACAAGTGAGTCAACAAATGCAGTTCCGACTCACCATCAGGGGTCGACCCTCCTCGTGTGTAGACATAATATTATTTCGGAAGGATCGAAGATTATGCACAACGGCGGCGTGTAGAGGTTCTGCGTACTCCAGCAGGAAGACGACCTCGATGAGGACTTGGAGGACTTATACAAAAGAATAATGCATAAAGATCCCGACTAAGATACAAGCTGCATCTACTTCAGAATGCTTGTCTCCGCCAAGGGGAGCTCGATGTGCAGAATATACCCCACAATTTGTTCTCCTGGTCGTTGGAGGATTTCGTTAGACGACGCGAGCTTAAGGACAGCGACAACACCTTGAGCTGGGCCAAGTACCGGGTGGACCTTCAGGAATAGTTCTATAGGTTCTATAGGTATTTCTAATCTGAGATCTTCATTGGCTCCGGCTACCGCAAATTGCTGGCCCTGATCTGGGAACAGAATTGGATGGTTATCATCGACAAGGCTTTGAAGGAGACCACTGTGACGATTCCCATCGAGTGCCGCTACCTCTGTACCTTCTACGAGACTCGGGTGGATAAGCAGGAGATGAAGGACAACGAGCGCACCCGCCAGCTATAAATTGTAGATAAAATACACACATTTATTTCCCAAATATAGATAGAGGCTTAAGGTTAAAATACATCGTATTGTATACATAAGTGCAAGAAGCGCAACCTCTGTTGTCCGTTAGGCCTTTTTTCGTTGTGGCTCTGGGATTCTTCTGCTGTAGGCATCTTCGTGGCACTCGTCTGATTGCAAAAATCTGATTATCATAATGCACGGAAAGAGTTGGACGAGAAAGGGTAATGCCATGTCGCCGCATTAGCGCCTCGGCTAGTAGCAGGGTGAAGCAGAGTGAAGCAGCCATCTCCGACGTCGAGTGAAACAAGCTGGAAATTGAGTTTGACTGCCAAAACTGGCTACTCTTCTTCTTTTATTTACCTTACCACGTCGACCCATTCTTTGAGCTGGCTGCTTGGCATATCCTTGGATGATTAAAGCCCGTTGGATGATGCTCTGCTTCCTCTGCACTGCCAACTTTTGCGGTGATTTGTAATTTTTTCAAGCATATCATTGAGATGCAGTACAGCCCTGCACAAATGGGATATTAAGCTCCTACGACGGGACGGAGCAAACCTGATTATCCTTGGCCTTTCTTTCAGCCAACTCTGTCCTGAAGAGCTCGACACATATTAAATTTCATTTCACTGACAGTTGGAATAAGAATCGGGCCCCTAATGAAGGTTAAGCAACTTTTAATGTCCTGGTCCCGGCCATTTTGCAGACCATTAAATGTTCTGCCTGGCAACATGCCATCCATATGTTTCCACAAGGACATAAGCCTTCGGTCTGGGATCATGTCCGGGAAATGATTCAGAAAAACTTTTCTTATCATTTCTGCGCAAAAAGTCATAAAGACGTTGGCTAAGTATGCATGTGTGTGCCTCAGTGTGCGGGATGACATGACGATGACAGTAATCGTAATCCTAGTCATGGTAATGATGACACTGGAGCCGACATCCATATAAACATATGTTGGGCTGGGCATTACGGCACATGGAGTCAGGTCGTGTAAACGGCTTAACGGTTAGCCACAGATGGTTAACGATTTTCACCCTTTAAATACTTGCGCTGTAGGGTTTTTGTCCAACAATGAATTTTTTCTTTAATGGACTTTAATGCTACCTTTTTAGATAGGACCCAATTAAATCTAAAATGTATTTTGAGAGGTTTTATCAAGAGTAGATGTACATAAATAAACATTCGAGTATATCTGCTTCCTTCTCTCTTCCTTTAAATTTACAAACGAAAACTTTCATTTTTTTATTCGTAAGTTTTCTTCTTAAGCCTAACTAACCCAACTTCTAGCCAGTTGCTTTTGTTTTTAAATTTTGAACCTAGAAATCAGTGCTAGACCTTTAAATCGAGGTAAAGGGACTGCGATTATTTCCCACTTGACCATCCATTAGGCTTTAAATTATATTTAGCTTGATTGTTTCCCGCGTCTTCTTTCAAGCTTGGCAGACACATAGACCAAAGACAATATAAATATAAAACTATTTATATTGTCTTTGCATAGACACTACAGGCTATATAGATAAGTACCTACATATTTATATGTACATATGTATGTACGAGTATTACTAGTATGGGAACCGTCCCTTGGTGTCTACTCTCATGTGTCCACACCACCGCTAAAAGCCCGGCCTCGGACCCCTTCCTAGTCAAGCAGAACTTTGACGCGACTGGCTAGTGGAGTGGGGACTTTAACTTTTGAACTTTTCCTGTCCTGAATTGTTTCTTGAGAATTTACATGTCCACACGATTATATGCTCTCGGCACATCAGACCCCTCCCTTCTGTAATTTCATGCTCCATTGGCCAGTGAAATCGGCCCACAATCAAAGGAAAGCATTTCCCCCCCCTAGTCTCACTCTGGACAATGCTTTAAGTTGTTCAATTGAAATAAATGCTAGTTATTTGGCCTGTATTATTGGAATCAAATTTTCGGCATTCTAATAGTTCGGTGAAAGTATTCAAATTCTACATTTGCGGCACATTTTTGTTCTCCGGAACTCCGAAACTCGCGGACTGTTTTCACGAGAAGCCCCTAGTTTTTTTCAGGAATCCAAACGAGACATTCGATTGGCGTTTGTCCAGGACTTTTGTTGGTTATTTATGCAACTGGCTTGTGAAACACTATCTGCCAGCTGTTGTGGCTGCGGACTCTGCTGCCGCTTCTGCGTGCCATTGCAGTCAGGGCCACTTGTTTCCTCTCGCCATTTCTTTCGCGTGCCTTCTCTGGAGTACATATATTTTTTCTCTTCTGCTGTCGGGAGAGCCAACACGAGAAGTCCATTTCGAAATTTATGTACACACAAATTGAATGCGCAGATGGTTGGTGTAAAGTACTGGGAAGAAGCCAGTGGGCGCCAAAGTGAATGAAAGAAAAATGTTAGTCGCTGAAAAAGTTTGGCTGCATTCCTTGACAAGCAAAAAATAAAATATAAAACCGGAAAAACAAAGCGATATCCCTTTAAGTGACACTTGCCTGAGGGATTTCATATGGCTCAGAGGTACATAGGTCTCGTAGAAAACGCTTTTCCCCCAACAGTCGTCGAAAACAATTTGAATGCGGATTTTGGGGCACAGGCATGGGAAAGAGCATATCGGGAAGCAATTAGAGATAGATATTAAAGTAAATGGCAGAAGAGCCAGCTTTCGGCTTTGCACTAGAACCCTAGAACAGGTCACTATGGGTGCAACACAAAACCAGTCGGGACTTAGTGAGTCGCGGCACACAACTATTTGTTTTTCTTCATTCTGGCAATAATAATGATACGATCTGATAATAATGTGTGTTTCGGTTCCCTCTAGAGCCAACTTTTTTTTGTTGCTTTTTTTACTTCAAAAGGGAATTTTTTTTGTGGGCGAATTTTATATCCTTAGAGAATTATATCTTATATGGGATTCTCCAAAATAGATGAAATACAAATAAAATGCAAAACTTAATAAAAACACGATTGAACGTGTACTGAACTTAGCTCACCTAAAGGCGGTCTTGGGAACTAGAGGGTTAAAATTGTGGATGCCAAAGTCTTTCGTGATTGCACTATGAGTAGAAATGCTTGGCATTTATTCTACAGCTAAAGCTAAAACTGTTTAAATTTGCACGAATGTAAGTTAAACTAAAGTAAAATGTTGGAAAAAGAAATCTAGTCTATTGGAACACGCCAGCCCCAACGAAAATCCATGTACATACACATGTCGAAATTATAATACAAACATGCTTTAAATGATTAATTATCATAAAAATACTTTAAACGATTTTTCAACTTAAAAAAGGTAAATTTGTATAATATTTTATATTTGGTAAACATAGATTATATTTTTTTATTGGGGAAATTATATAATCTTTTCTTTGGAAACCTTTGAAAACTCCATTAAAAATTAAGAAATTTCAAAGGAAACCACCAAAGATAAGGAGAAAATGAAAATTTATTTATTTTCAGAGCCTTCACTGGCCTCCTCTTTCATGCTGCGCTTAGCTTATGGTTTAGAAAATTTCAATTCATTTTGTATTCAATTAATTGATTGATTTTAAATTCAAATACAAAGATAAATCAGAAAGTACATTGACAACACTGCAAAAATATGAAACGCTCACATTTTTGAACTTTTTTCAACACCCATATATCGCAATTCGAAAACAATAAAAAATGTTACCACAAAAATGCATATATTGGTTTCGTTATCAGCACAAAAACTTCATACTGTGAACAGACACGACACGACACGACACCTCATACTCAGATCAGTAGCTTCTGCTTGCTGGGGGGGTGTTTCCACTACATATACTTACATATTTACATATATGTACAATGTACATGTAAGATTTATAATAGGATATGGTTTATTAATTATGTAAAGATCGAATAACAGTTCGAGGTGTATGTTTTAAAATCGTAAATAACAAAAACGTTCGTTCAACTTTAGCTCTACTATTCGCTGCTGCTTCCAAAAACCGACTGTGTTGTATCGATGATCGCTTATCGGCTAGGTCTCTTAAATAATGGTTAGGTCTTATCACTAACCATACAAAATTTATTTATTTGAAAATTAACAATAGTTCTGCTAATAGAGTTGAATTAAAATTAATTAAATTAATTAATAATTAAAAAGAATTTAATATAGAGAGTAATTAAGAGGAAAAATAATAATAAAAAAATTAAAGATTAGCTGTATTCAGGAAGTGGTAAATATTGAGTAATATACTATTAAAGGATAATTCAGGGGATAAAATATGGTAAAGGGTATTAAAGTTATGGAATAAAACCCTAAATGGTTCATAGTTTGACCTACATAAAGAAAGCCCGAGAGGGTACGGATAAGTCAATCTGACTCAGGAGTGTTTGGGAATCGACCATCCCAAGAAGGAGCTTATGTATAAACATTACTCCATTGCATATTCTGCGATGGTGCAATGAAGGAAGATTAATAAGTTGCAGCCTAGATCGGTAAGGTGGCAAGAATCTACCGGAGTCCCAGTTTAGATTACGAAGCGCAAAAATTAAAAATTGTTTTTGCACTGATTCGAGGACAGCTTGTTGCTCTTTATACTGCGGGCTCCACACATAAGAACAATACTCCAATATCGGGCGCACTTGTGAAATATAGAGTTGTTTGGTCACATACGGGTCGTCAAACTCCTTGGACCAACGCTTGATGAAGGCTAAAACACCCTTGGTTTTATTTACAGTAGCGGATATATGGCTATTAAAACACAGTTTGTGGTCAAAAAGGACTCCAAGGTCAGTTGAGCTCTATATTCGATCCAGGGAATGATTACCAAGAGAATATGACACAAAATGTGGAGCGCGACGATAAAAGGTCATAAGTTTGCATTTCGAAAAGTTCAAAAAAAGCAAATTGTTTGAGCACCACATTAGGAGCTTATTCAGATCCAGCTGAAGGTGTGTGTGCAAATACCAATCAGCGTACGGCAGACAGATTTTTACGTCGTCCGCATACATTAAGGTATGAGAGAATGTTATAACTTGGGGTAGGTCATTCACAAATAAGATGAAGAGAAGCGGACCCAAATGACTTCCTTGTGGAACTCCCGAAGTGACACTAACAATATCAGACAACACATTAGAAAATAAAACCCGTTGTGTGCGATTTGAAAGAAACGACGAAATCCAATTTAGAAGATTAGTAGGGAAACCTAATAAAGACAACTTCTGAATTAGCAGGGTTTACGGAATCAAAAGCCTTGCTGAAATCCGTAAAAATTACGTTAGTTTGCAAACCACTTCGAAATCCGCGGTTGATTATTGACAAGAAATCGAGAAGGTTAGTCGATGTTGATCGATGTTTATAAAAACCGTGTTGTGACGGTTGGCAAGGTTGGCAAAGGGATTCGGCACAATATTTCAGAATACAACTTGGCACTCTATCAGGACGCGCAGAGAAAGAAATGCTCAACGATTTCCAGGCTGCCTGAACATCGCTTTCCTTAAAATATGGAAGAAAAATGCCGTTGGCCTGAGGTAGATCATAGGGGTACGGAGTGGATGAGCTATATATATGAGAGGAGTATGTAGACTGGAAAAACGTGGCGAAAAAATTAGCAATACCAGAAAAAGAAGACTCAGAATTATTAAGATAATAAAGGGAAGTAGGAAACGCATTGGACTTACGGTTAGAGTTGTCGAAGGAAAAAAATTATTTAGGATCACTACGAAAGCTTTTACTACAACGGGAAAGGTATTGATTATAACACTGACTATTGACAGATAGGAATTGGGAACGAGCGGAGGAGTATTGTGCGAAGAAAAACATGGAGCCTGTTTTCTATAACTTTTTTTTAAAGTCTAGATTTCTTATTCCTTACGTACGACAAATTTCTGGAGAACCAAGGAGGCTTGGACGATACTGGGACCGTGAACTCAGGAACATATGTGCTTAGGGCAGAGTTTATAATTTCATAGAACGAGTTGACCGATTCGTCAATACTCGATAAGGAGTGAAGGAGAGACAAATCAACATTCGAGAGATGAAGGCTTAGATAGGTGACATTAGTTTTGCGAAAACACTTCACGCGGCCAGGAGCCAAAGAATCGTCAACACAGCTAGAATTGGCACACTCAAGGGATATAGAAAGAGTAGGATGGTAAGGGTCTTCAGGAAGTGACAATGGATTAACTCTGGTCACCGTTCCAAGAGAAGCATCAATAACGAAAATTAGGTCGAGAACTATGTCCCTTTTATTTTTAATAGCATTAATTTGGACGAGGGAGATATCGGCTAGGCCATTAACAAAATCATTATGATTACTAGGAAGCAACAGGTTGGCGTCCGCACAGGGCAACCAAGAAAGAAGTGGTACATTAAAGTCGCCCATAACAATAATCTGATCAGCAGAACCTAAGGCGGACACAACAGAATGTATAGAAGAGAGGTGGTTCAAGTAAACCTCAGCATCGGACTTGGGTGGAATATAAGAGCAGGTCAAATAAATAGATGCTGTATCAAAACGGACTTTGACAGCAACAAATTCAATCCCATGGATGTTGTTAAAAGGGAACAACTCAGAAGAGAAATCCGTATTGACTGCAATCAAAACTCCACCTGCATAAGATGCGCGGTCCATTCTATAAGTGATAAATTTGTGAACTAAAACTTCATGATCAAGAACAGTAGAGTTAAGCCAGGTTTCGGTAAAAGCGATAGCATCAAAATCAAAAGAGGCACTATCCGTATGTAGTTGGCACATTTTGCCTAACAGACTGCGTGCGTTTTGGTAGTGAATGGAGAAAAGGTTATCTAGTTTTTTGAGGTGGCAAGGCCGGTAATATTGGGACTCGGGTTGGAAACTTTATGTTGGAACTCGTGCATAATTGTATGCTTAGGCCAGATTAACGGTTTAAGAGATGCAGATAGGTAAGAATCAGGGAGGAAAATCTTGAAAGAGGAAATATTAC
Source organism: Drosophila helvetica (assembly GCA_963969585.1). Classification (NCBI taxonomy): domain Eukaryota; kingdom Metazoa; phylum Arthropoda; class Insecta; order Diptera; family Drosophilidae; genus Drosophila; species Drosophila helvetica. The sequence continues at coordinate 17,846,609 of OZ018402.1, read as the reverse complement.
GCTTATGAGTAAATGTAAACTTGGTCACAATAATATCATCAAGGGGAGCATTAAGTTTAGAGCTTAGATGTTGTCTAACATCCTCGTATGTGGCCTCAGGATTTAAGCGGGAAACAAATATCGCTTTCCGAGAAGCCACTCCACTAAGTTCACGTCTCGAGCGAGATGGTGGAGCCATACCCCAAATAGGCCTCGATAAGGGGGCAACGGCGGCCGTGTCGGCATCACCGACAACAAGCACACCAGCACTGGGAGCACACGCGGCGGTACCATCATCAGTGATGAGAGCAGGCAGTAAAGTTGAATTGACGGTCACTTTGATGCTTGAAGAATCCACATTGGTTGGAGGTGATAACACCGAAACAACAGTTGGCGGAGTTACAGCTGACGGCAAGCCATAACCCCTCTGAGATGCAAATGATCCAGATGCTTGCCGGTAAGAGTCACTGGCTACAGGATCCATATCACCAGCGTTAGTTAACGATGATGATCAAGGTAATGATGCAGGTGATTTTGGGACTGAAATAAAAACATCGTTGTTAATGTTTGGCACATAATTGTTACCCTTCTTTCTCTTTGGAGACTCAGTCAAAATTTTGAGGGTTTTAAAGTGAGACTCCGTCGCACGAAACTTATCTTGGAGCAGTCGGAACCCCGAATTAAAGGCAGCAAATTCATTGTGCGTCTGTCTCATAAAGACACGCATGTCGTTTTCAATATCCCTACAGTCCCAACAAGTCCAGTTGAGGCCGGAGCGAGCCTTAATAAGATCGAAAACGCGATAGTCGTTGCTTATGCAACACTCAGTAAATACATTTTAATGGACAATTATTCCAATGGGAGTTATGTATGAAATATATTATATATATTTACATATGCATATCCGCTCATTATATTCATATTTTCTATATTAAACAAAATTATCATCTAGAGCATATAAAAAAGCAAGAGTTATTTTGATATTATAAGGCAAATTTCTTCAAAACGTGTCGACTCTAAAAATGCTAAAGTAAAGGGTGACAAGAGCCCAGAAATCCAAGAATCTTAAACGAATTAAAAAATTGTGTTCTACCAGGCAGCAATACCCTGTGGTTCTGGCTTGGACTACTTGCTCAAATGAACTAGCCCATTGCCTAGTTCGAATAGACTAGTCTATGGTCTAGTATAGGCAGGTGCAAAGAAATACATTGGGTGGGGTACTCGGGACACTTAGGTTTGGCCTTAACCGATCCACGTAGACTAGTTGTGGGCCAATCAATGCTAGTGAAACGCCGGGAGATTCTGCCAAAAAACTCTCTTGCCCATTTGCTTGAAAACAGCTTATCCCACTTAGACTAGTCCAGGGGCGCATCGAGGTAGATGCAACGCCGGGAAACCAATTACCGAACAAAACGGAGTTCGTAAAATGTAAAACTGAAACAGCACCGAACCGAGCTGGACGAGCTTCTGTCTCCGTTTTATTATTTTTCGTTGCCTCTTTTTCGCCTTCTTCGCTTTCGGTAAATGTTTTTTCTAGAATGTTCTAAAGTTTAGAAGGAACAAATAAAATTTCAGTGGCCTTCCAAGCGCAGACTCATTGCCTCTCTCTCTCGCACACAGCCGTGTATTTATATGTAGGAAGTAGATTTAGACATGTAGAAAAGACAGATGTAAAAAACGTATGTAAAAAAAAATGGAAACATCTAATATATAAAAATCTCCGAAAAGGTTCGACTTAATTTTTTTTTTATTTTTTTGCCCTGTTGCGAACATGTGATAAATTACATATGTAAGTATTTCGTTAGCTCACATACATATATACTGGCTGAGTACCGGGTATAAGGTAGAGCCGCGGCCGCGGCTCAGAACGTTCCTTTTCGTTTCCAATAGTGCTCTGGAGGGTAGCAGTAGGGGCATGGAAAAACTTGATTCACAGAAGTTGGATTCAAAATTGTGTTGCTGTAGCTCTTTCAGTCTCTGAGGACTAGACGACAAACAAGTCGGTCGGATCATAATAACTAGTATTCAAAGAAAATCATAGCTTTTTCTAGGAAATGATATCATAAACCATAGCACTGGTTCTAAAGCTGCTAATTAGTCCGATCGAAATTAAAATCATACCTAGGCAGCAGTATAACAAATTGATAAAATTGTACCCTGCCCTGATCACATAAATCATTTAAGTAAGTGAGAGTATCCAAATAATACCAAATTATCCAAATCTTAGACATACACACACGTAGGCTTACTCTAGCAAGCGTCCGATGTATTTATATATACTCTGCTGCACTACCTAAACATCATTTTGAATACATCTTTCATTCCAGAGTAGAGCTCGCTTTAAGCTCCTTCGGGCTTTTTGTCGGCTCCGCCCCGCCCCTGCCTTGAACTTCCGCTTGGCTCATTTGTTGGTGCCACCGTACAGTAAACGAGCCACCAGGTTTGTTGCACTTTGAACTTCGGAACAGCGCGGGAAGTTCATCTCGTTTATAAGGCAGCCTTGCCATTTAGCCCGATGCAATTGTGATAGCTCTTGGCATAAATTAAAAGCGCGAACCGCATTCAGCATGAAAATAGGTTGCCATTTGGCAGCTGCTAGCCAAAGGTGCCTCGTCTGCGTCAGTGTCCCGCTCTTGGCTCACCCAGAAATGAGCGGCCCGTTCTATGGGTCTCGCCCTAGGGCGGGTGTTTGTTTCATTTGTGGTGACACCGAGAGTTAACCTGGCCTAACCCTGGAAGAGCCAGCAAGGCTGCCACCCGCTTCCTGCCCGTACGTCTCCTCGTGCTCCGACAGGCATTCTGACTGGAAAGCTGACTGACTAGTTGAATGGCTCACTGCATTTGCATTTGCATTTCAAGGCCCCAAATGAACTCCATCGCATCTTCTCCCAGTTAAGAGCCTTCCCCGCCTGGCCGTATCCCTAATACTAAACTCAATAACCGCTGAATGCGCGGCTGGCAACATTGTCTTGTGTATGCTAATTTCATTACAATGCAGTTGGATGGCTCTGTTCTCGTTCTCCCAGCCAGTTCCAGCTCCGCGACCAGTACACTGCCTTGTCCGGCCTGGACCCTTCTCAATACCCAATGAATTATGATAGACGTTGTAATGAATGGACAGGGCGGACACAGTGTGCGGTCAGCGGGGAGCGGGCTGCGGCCGGCGGCTCTCGGCTTTCGGCCCTAATGTGCGTGTGTGTTGGCCGTGTTTATCTCTCGCCAACGTATACTTAGCACATTGCCTGGGGGTGATGTGGGGACAGGGACAGGGGTAGCCATGTACACGCTATCAGGAGATTGCTGGCTAGGCGTTTCGCCCGACACGCCTTTCAAAAAAAGCGGGCGGTGCGGAGGAGCAGAAATGAAGTGCTTAGCGCCAGGCTACTCATTCGCAATGCCGGCCGGATAACACTGAGAAAAATTAGACTTAGATTTGTTTCTTTTTTTTTAAATATTCACAGAAGCAAAACTTCTTTAAAGAACTGCTCTTCAAATCAATATGTAATTCGATTCGTAAAAGAAAAGTTGGATCCCATCCAATCTTAAAATGCTCCACAGTGTAAGGGGAAATGGTGTGGGGCGGAACCCTTTGGCTGCGCCACTTCATTATAAACATTTCTCAATTGATTATCGTTAGTTTTCCAAGGGTGAGGGCGAGTGCGCGTGGGGCGGTGTGTTCGTGTGTGATAACGCCATAATTATGCCCCTATCCTTGGCGTGCTCGACGCTGTTATGGCTGCGGTTTTTGCCTCACCGATTATATTTGCACGCATGTCCTTTACGCCGCCACTCGCGGATAGTGTCCGTACGCGGGGCTCTGCCGTGTTTCCGGCGTTTCGGGTAGGTGCCGCTTTTTGCATGAGCCTCTCAAATCTAAGTAAGTAATCCACATAAACTGCTCTTGAAATATTTCATTATCGTAATGAAAAGGACTGGAGTAAGTTTATGCTTTTGCTTTCCAGCTGCTCTGCATGAAATCCTTGTGAGGGCTGTGGGTGTTGGTAATGAAATGGGCAAACTTGCGGCCACGGCCATGCGATGGCATGGGCAAAATGGGAAGATTGGATTTTCGTTATTCCTCAATAGATTTCCATGGGATTTTTCATATCAATGAGCTTGACAAGTGACAGATAATTCAAGAAAATATTAATTATAGAAACTATGAGTGCGTGGAATTTAATTAGTGTCTCCACCCCCATTCATAATAGTTTCCTGTTTTCTCTGTGCAATTAGTCGGGAAAATAGAATTTCATTAAACAGGACTTTAATTCAATTAATTTATGACTGAAAATTACGTATCATATTAAATTAAATACCGATGCATCTCCCAAAATGACTGGCAAAAGGAGCACTAGGCCACAGGAAATTGGTACAGCCGTATCAATATTTGATCTGTTCACCAAAGATTGAAGGAAATTTCCATCTACCCGTACGTATTCGATTCTACCCCGACTTTTGTAGGGCAGTGTGCAAACCATGTTTTTACGGTTTAATCGCCCCGCAGTGGAAAGTCTTCTCTTTTTCCATAAATTAATCAATTCCTCCGCCATTGCCGCCATTGCCGCCATTGCCGCCGTCAATTGTAATCCTTTATCACTCGTTCATTTTACTGATGGCCGCCAATCAGGATGTTCGGGCCACAAGAATGCTCCTGGTGGATCCAGGCTACGGACCCAGACCCGCATCCGGACGCGGACATGGATCCGGATTGTCAGCCTTGGTCGAATTCCTTCTCTGTTGCAACTCGGGGCCCGTGACAATGCGCAAATAATGACGTAATTAATGGTAGAGCATAATAATTTTTTTATCGACCGAATTTAACAGGCAGTCGACACGTCAGTCCCCTAGATTCCCCGAAGCATGACGAGAAGAGCAGGCCACATGCATATTTATAGCCACATTCCTCTGATTCTGTTAGTTAAATCAACTTTAAATACCATTAAATATTAAAATTAATGAACTCGAATTCCATGCCCATGCCCATGCTCGTGCCGAGCAGCATTTCTCGTATTTCTATATTTCCGTTTCATTATCTTTGATGTGTGGCGTCATTGGTGTGTGTGTTTGCAGTAGGATTCGCTTTTAAATCTACACAAATTTCCGAATGCCGCAGAGATTTGGAGCTACACCCCCTGACCCTGAACTTGTCGTTCTGGAAATAACACTTTAAGGGCGGGTCCCGACGCATGTAGTGCGGCACGTGCACAAAAGTAATTAAAAAATGCAGACAAAAAGGGGGCGTGTTGCAGGGCAGGATCAGCTGAGAGGCTGACAGCTAAAAAACGAATTGTAATTGGCATCCAGTTGGCTGCGAGTCAAGTCTGGCACCATCCCGATTGGAGTCTGTGCGAAGCTGGTGGGGACCCCGACCTCGCACCAACTTGTCTGTCCTTACACTTGACTTTAACCTTTTCTGAAGTTGTGCCTTTGACTAGCCAGAAGAATCGAGTCCTGCCTCCGGTCCAAAGTTGCCAAAGTCGTAAAGTTCCACCCTACAGTTTAAGCAGCCCAAACTTCTGACCTTCATTCGCCCTGTCTACTTTTTCACTTGGACTTCACGCACTTCTGTTTCCTGTTTCTGGCGCCATAATGAGCTGAACTTGGACGAGCTATAAAGCAGGCCCCCCACCGCAGCCGGTAAACCATTTTTGGACAGGTCTAAAATTTCGCATGAAATTTTATGCGCGCGTGATTAAAAGTCACGTGCTTGGCTAGCAGAGGGGGCCTGAAGTGTGGAGTCGACTTCGGCAACTTCTGCACCTAATGTGGGCTCCCGATGACGCTAGCAGTCGAACAATGCTGATCATTATCTGGGGCAGCATAGATGCTGCTGCTAACGAGCCCGGCTAGGCAGCTTTCGAAGACCTTTAAGACTAAGAGCGGTGCTCCCATTGTTTCTACTCGGCTCCAACTAAAGGCTATCCAATTGATTGGTCTCGTTTTCATTGTGTTTCAAGCGGTTTTCTGCTTCTGCTCCTCCACTCTCCACTCCCCCTTGCTGTTGCCGGACTGTTGGTTGCAACATGCTTTGGGTCTGCTGATTGTCGTGTGATTGGCAGTTGGCATCGCAACACTCGTAATGCACTAGCGAAGGGAGAGAGAGAGACGGTAAGAGGAGCAGGCGAATGGTTAATTGTCGTGGCACGCGCCAGTCCTGAAAGGCACCGCCTCCAAACTAGGTCCACCTTTTAAGGTAAGCCCAGAAAATTCGGTAAATTGGCTGACAGCTAAATCTGTGGGCTGCAGGACTGCCAAATGTGGGTCAAAAGGGCAACGATTGCCAGTCACTTTCTGTGGCAACGTTTCAATGGTTCCACATAACATATTTCGAAAAGCGAGCTAATTTTCGTTGATTTCGAGCTAAATTGACGAATTGACAATACTCCTGATGTAATTTTAAAGCCATTCAAGAACTGTTCCATTAAGTTTACGCTTGTCAAGCATGAAACCAAGGCTTAAAATTCGACACTCTGCCAAGAGATTTGCCACACGACACCCACATAGAGGGCCTGGGCCCAGGGCCTGTCAAGTTGCCAGTTCCCTCCTGCCTCACAGTGTGTCTGTCTGCTTCTCAGCCTGACTGCCGGCTCCCGGCAGGACCAACATGTGGTGACAACGCCGAATTAAGTTATTTGTCAAACGTCGAAACGCTGGCATATCAGACCAGAACGACCAGACCAGAGGCGGAAAGGAGGCCTAGCCTGGGCCCGGATTCAATACACTCGGACTGGGAGTCGAAGAGAACACTTTGGAGCTTCGACCCGCTTTGTCAGCCTGTCAGCCATCGCCGACGACAGCAGTTGCTGCAAATAAAGGAAGAGCAAATATTTTATGCAAAAGCCGGAATCAATTTTTGCCAATCAATTGTAAAAAAAGGGGCCGATGACATAGGCACTGACGGGGCGATTCCAATGTTTGCTGAACGGACCCTGTCCAGTGTTGCTGGACTGGACTCCACTGCGCAACGGAATTAAAAATTAAATTTTCCAATTAACCCGGCAAACATTTCTTGGATTTACTTATAAGGAAGCACTGTGATTTGGCCAGAAAATAGTTGGCGTTGACTCTGGGACTGGTGCTATAGATACATTAGGTATACCAATGTAAGGGCTATGAGCTTTTACTATTTCCAATAAAACATTAATTAATTAATTAGTCATTCTATGGAAAATTTCTCGACGACCACATTGTACAAACTGGAGTTCCCCAAGGCAGCGTATTGGGACCAATATTATTCATACCCATGTCATATATAGTACACTGCAGATATACCTACAAACAGGTGGATCCTAAGTCGCTCCAGATCTAAATTACAAGCTGCAACACTGATCAGCTCTGATTATCTGGGTTTCCAGATGTTGCTCGGGAAACGGGCAGGAAAACCTCAACATTCTACCCTTAAAAGATGAGATAGAACAACGAAAAGCAATATAAAAAACTCTATAGTGTATGTATATTGGTATATGTATTTATATTTTCATTTTGGATTGTAGCTTTGTCATTGTATGTCAATATGTCCAATATGCTCGATCGGCATATCGTCTAGCCGTTCCAAATGATTTATTCACAACATGAACTTTGCCCTTGTGGAGCTCGACAGCATTCGGATCGTTGGATTTAATTTGTGCGAATTATATTGTACATACATGTACTCATACTCGTAGTTCAACTGGAAATGAGTTGGCGATGATTCTCTGATAAGCGTGACAAAAACATTCGAAAAAAAGCAAACAAGCTGAAAAAAACTCGGATTTTGGCAGGTACAAATTATTATTCATTAGTGGGAGAGGAGCTGGGTTTTTTCGGATAAGGTTTAGTCACGGATCGCCAATGCTTTGGTCAGGTACGTACGCCATGCAACACGCAGGTTGGATTGTCGGCCCGCTCTTTCTCGCGCTTCAGTGCATGCGGGTGACCGGGGGCTACTTGGAGGACAACTTTCCAGCCAGCGTGATAGAGGACGCCCATCTAAGCACGGTATGTGGTAGGCCTCAGTTAAAAGGGAGTTGATGCCGTAGCGGATTTCTCTGTGTTGCAGCTGCAACTCTTGGTGAAGTACAAGTATCCGGCAGAGGCCCATCAGGTGACCACCGAGGACAAGTATGTCTTGACCATTCACCGAATTCCACGACCAGGGGCCCAGCCCGTCCTGCTGGTACACGGCCTGGAGGACACCTCTTCCACCTGGATTTTGATGGGTCCACACAGTGCCCTGGGATACTTTCTCTACAGCCACGGCTACGACGTATGGATGGGCAATGTGCGAGGCAACCGCTACTCGCGCGGCCACCTGCAGCTAAGCCCCAATAAGGACCGGGCCTACTGGAGCTTTTCCTGGCACGAGATTGGGATGTACGACCTGCCCGCCATGATAGACGGTGTCCTTGCAAAAACAGACTTTCAGAAACTTAGCTACATCGGGCACTCCCAGGGCACGACTTCGTTCTTTGTGATGGCGTCTAGTCGCCCCGAGTACAATGCCAAGATCCACCTGATGAGTGCTCTGGCGCCTGTGGCTTTTATGGGGCACATAAAGGCTCCTTTCTTGGGTATAGCCAGAGTAGGCATCAAAATGTTGGGCGAGTCCCTTGAGCTGTTCCCACACTCGGACATGTACCTCAGCCAGTGCCTGCAATCGGCCGGCATGCTCAAGACCTGCCTTCGCTTCTACTGGCAGGTCGTCGGAAAGAACCGCGATGAACTCAACGTGGTGGGTACTCTGTCGAAACCTATTTCCAATTTTCAAAGGTAACGCATATTTTTTATTATGTTCTCTTAGACCATGTTCCCTGTGGTGCTTGGTCATCTCCCCGGTGGCTGCAATGTCAAGCAACCCATTCACTACATGCAGATGCAGAGATCTGATCGGTTTTGCCAGTACGACTATGAAGCTAAGGAGAATCAGAAGATGTATGGACGGAGCTCGCCCCCTGATTACCGGCTGGAGAGGATTACTGCACCGGTCGCACTCTATTATGGCAGCAATGACTATTTTGCCGCTGTCGAGGACGTTCAGCGCCTGGCCAAGATTTTGCCCAATGTGGTTGAGAACCATCTGTACAAGAATTGGAACCACATGGACATGATCTGGGCCATTAGTGCCAGGCGTTCAATTCAGCCGAAGCTTCTCGAAGTAATGAGGTACTGGGAGTCCGTTGAAGGCAGGAAGAATGCCGAGGCTACCACTAGGTTTCAGGTTGAGGAAGTGGTTCCTCAGCCGGTAACAGTACCTGCCCCAGACGGAGTGGGGGATTCTGGAGATAGCTCTGATGATGGGACGGAAGTTGGAGGCATAAACGAGAAAGAGCGGGAAGATGGAAAAGGACAGGACCAACAGCAGGAGGCCTCTTTTGGGTCATCTTTTCAGAAGTAAGGTTGGATTTTATAAATAGTTCCGGCTATATTTCTGATATTCCAATAAAACCAGGCGTTTGTCTTCACGTTGAGATACCTGTTGCTCAGTTTCTAGACTCGAATATTCATGTACATATGGGAGAAAGAGAGTCGGCAGCTACTGGATATGGTTTTCCTCATTCTGGACGACTAGAACTTTCTTCCGTAGTGTCTCAGTACAGAGTATAAGAATTCGAATCGTATCTTTTTTATCGCCATAGTCGATATGTAAGACACAATCAAACCCTAATCACTGTATTATTTATTAGCTAGCTTGAAATAAGCAAACGGGAAATTGGTTTCAAATCTTTCATAGATACAAGATTTTAATAACTTGGATAGACTTGATCATCCTTCCCGTAGGAAGGGAGCATCCGTGTTCCTGTTCTAGGTGCGAACTTCGAAGCGGTAGATGCCACGACAGCCCTGACCTGCAGCCAAGCAAAACGGATACACTGACGGGGCCCAAGGCCGAAAGGAGCGAAAACACCCATTTCTTGAACCTTTGATATCCGCCATCTAGAAAGCGTTTGGGGCGTAATCAGTGGGGATCGGAGAAGAACTGGGGATTGCTGTAGAGTCCGTGCAGGAAGGGGAGTGCTGTGAAGACTGCCCCAGAGTGTTTATTCCTCAGTGCAGCTCCTCAGAGTCCAGCCACAGCTTGGGTTCAGGCACACCGACTCTGTGCAGTCAGAGAGGAGGTTACTCGTTAAATACTAGTACTCTCGAACTGCGTACGTACCGTACGCGCAGGCAGTTCAGTGTTTCCAGTTCTGGTAATTTCCCGGGAATGCGTCTCTCAGTTCCTCCCCAAGCCCTTGCTGACAGATCGGGTGATTTCCCAGCTGTGCACGATATCAATGTATATTGAACCGAAAGCCCAGAAACTTTCTTGCCCACCAGGAATAGACAGTTTGCTATGGTGAATGATGAAGTATCTAGGCCACCGAACATGAAGGTAATGGCATGGGAGGTAAGTTCTTCCTTGGATAACTTGAGTTCACGCTCAAGTGCAAGCAAGTGACTGAGAAAGTCTTTTCCATTCTGCCAACTTTTCCTTGCTCATTTCCTTCATGGAGAGTCGCCAAAACTGCGTGCCTGGATGGCCTGGACGCCTAGCCTGGCCCTTCAGAGAGAAGGGATTGCGCATGGTCAACTTCTCTTTCTTTCAGTTGACGAGCTTCGATATATTGTTGTCCCCAAAGTGCCTGAGTCCTGCGGTTAGGACCCGGGTGCACCAGTCTCGGCTCCAGCAACAAGAGCTTGGGGCTGCGCAGTTGAGACTGAGAGTTCATCCTAACTCTATACTTCGCGCTCACTCTCGTTTTCTCTCATATACAAATCGTTGATGTCCAATGTTCTGAGGGTTGAGTATCAAGATAGTAGTATATACTTTTCTATGGAGATATACGGTAAAGTATATCCCCTCGGCGTGGCTAACAGGGGAAGCAAAATACGTTAATCACGGTGTATTAAGGGCTGAATATGGATTCAGAATGAATAACAAGTAGAATGTTCCTACCAAATACTCATTTATAGGTAGCGTAAATGTTTCAAGCAGTCTTTATAGCTAGCTATCTAGTCATATCCGACTTTAAGACCTTTTACTAAAAAAACTTCGGATAAAGTATTACAAATACCAAACAAGTTTTAATCGAAGGCTTTGTGTACACACGTACGTAAATATGAATGTAATGAATAAAAGCCGAGCTATAGCTATAGGGGTATGCTGCAGTCGAATCACTCGACTCCAGCGATACTAGCTGATTTCATATACATTCAGTCTGGAGAAACTACAACAATCACGTGCCACATCCGCCACATAGCCGCATTAGTGGGAGCCACCAGAAACGCTCTGGGAATTTGGGAGCGCAGCGAGGCGCGAAAACATTTACTCAACACTTAGCAGCTGTTGGTTGGTTTGCGGGTTCCTTGTTCGGGGATCGTTGCCGGCGACGTGCGGCGAAAGTTTTTTATGATTTATGAAGCAGGCGACGAGGATGGAGCCGCTGCTGGAGGTCCTGATGTCTGCTGTCGTGGCAGATGCGGAAATGGCAGACTCCAGGCCAGGAGCGAGGCGTTTCCGGGCGGGTGCGGTAGCTAAGCGCTTTCCCGTGTCAGTTTTATCAACAGCAAATGCTCACTCTTTCCCCCCAAAACCCGGATATAAAAATTGCACTTTGATGCGTTTTCCTAGCACAGAACTGCAACTACAATGCTGAAACAGTAAACAATGTGTAGCCGAAATAACAAAAGTTTCTTTGGCGGTTTTCTCCGCTGCGCTCATTAAAATGTTCGCTTAGAGCTAGAGCTACCTCCTCCTGGTCCTCCCTTTGTCAAACTCAAAGACAAAACAATGTAAGCCTCACATACTACCATGAATGTGCCCACACAATATAGTGTACATATATGTATATACTCGTATACTTGTATTCCGACTTTTGCAGTTGACACATGCTGCGTTCTAAACAAACGTGTCGCTAGAGCTAAGTGTGTAATTTATAAGAGTGTTTGTCGGGGGGGATCTGGATCTGGCACACCCAAGCTTCGTAAGGGACCACGGGAGGTGTCTGCCGAATGAATGCCGAAACTCTACAACAGAATTCATAGTAGTATTGTTGGCGACACATTTACCTCCTCTCCTGAAAGGCTGCTCCCAACAAAACGGCACAACAAAAATCCATTTCAGAACAAATGGGGAAATCCACACAGAAATTGGCACAATGAACTCTTGTCCGCGTGAGGCTTTCCGCAAATGGAAAGCGCTGGGAAAAGTGAAAATGGTGTGCAAGAAACCGTTTATTGGGCCACCGCTTTGCAACATACTCGTATAAATTAAAAAGCGACACGCTCCGCGAGCTTCCCTCCTCTAATATGGAAACTGTCGCATTTCCGTAGAACTAACTTCACTTCAGGTGAAAAATTCGTTTAAATTGGATTACGCGTTTTTTCATGTGTATTTTATTTCGATTCTTTTTTTAAATAAACTCATTTACGTGTGTGCCGTTGTTGCATATGCAATTAGATTTTCTGCTCTTCAGATTGTTTGCATTTCTTTTATATTATTACAATTTTAAATATTTAAACATGCATAGTATTGGTAATTAACTTTAATTGTTGCTGGTTTCTGCCGTATATTGAAGAGTATACATAGTTTTAACGTACACGGGAGTTTAATTTTATGCATTACACCTTACAATTAGTTCGAGTACGTAGGAAAGAACTATAGTAGCCGAATGTTATTTAAAATATTTATAAATATTTACAGGGAACTTAATGGCTTATTAAATATTATTATTCAGACGCATATCGAATTTTCATAAGCAAAGTGGTTGGCTTCAAATTGGTATTCATTTCTGGTGGCTTTCAATTTTGTGCAAGTTCTGAAGAGTGCGTTTATGTTTAACTTTTCCACTCAACTTCCGTGTTTTCGAAAATAGTTTTTTCGAAATTTGAGTAATCGCATGCCGCACATTCGACGAGGCTCTTCTCTGTTGCTCTTCTTCCTTTCGCACTTGTAAAACCCATTTGCATTCAGTCTTTAGAATAAAAACCCATCCCAACAGTTGATTATGATTCTATTTTAGCCTCGATCAAATGTGTGTGTCTGTATATAGTATTTCCCGTAATAATTACCTTTACACACACGCACTAGTACAAATACAAGACGAACCATACAGATGCAAATTTGTAGCTACCCTAATTGCTAATTGGATTTTAGCCAAAATTTTTTCATTCGCATGCGTTTAAATTTAATTTGGTTTTTGGTGTTGCACGGTGCATGATTTTTGGCTTTGTTTTCACTGAAAAACATCAAAGATTGTTATTATATTTTACATACAATTACCGCTGGTTTTTTTTCAATTATTTTGAATAATTTACTCCCCGTTTGGCGCAGCGTTTTACAAACATTGCCTAAAACTACGAATAGAGATACGAATAAATGGAGATATGTCGCTGAACCTTGCCCGAAACTATACATATACATGTACGTAATATTGTAAGCTGCATGAGTAAAATGTTCATATTTGTAAGGTCTGTTTATATGCTATATAGACACCGATAACTGCTAAACGCAAAGCTATATGTACACAATTCGCTAATCCTCTAAATGGCACACGATCTAAAAGTAATCCATTTTGGGCGCATCCATGGCCGTGTGCATTGTCAGGGTTACTCCGCGGTTAATGCTCACAGCCGGGTAGAACACCCCGTACAGATCCCGGAACGCCACCGATCCCTGCGGCATTTCGTTCACTAGGAAGCTGAGTGTGTGCCGCTCCAGATCGAGAAGAACCCCGATGGTGCTTCCCGTGGTTATGCCTCCCTCGACGCGTCGCTCATGGATGGAGTTGTGCTGGAACCAGGAGCGCTGGCGGTCGATGTACATGGCAAACGACTTCTCGTCCTTACCTGGTGAATAGCAGGAAGAGAAGAGAATGTGATTATTTTTTACTTAGTGCTCTTACTGATTTGGTTTTAGGCAATAATTATTAATAGCAATTATATCCGATATTATTGAATGATGGTCTGCCAGTGTGCTATAAAGTATCAGCGGATTCGCAACTAACGAACCATGAAAAAGTGATTGAGTATATGATAGTATAACCAAAATTACAAAAAATAATATACACTCATAGAAAAAACGAACAGTGAAATTTTGAAAATTGAAGTGTTTTCACTTACATTTTGAAAGTAATATGAAAACCAGGGACCGTAACGATTATAATTTTTATGCAAAAAATTAAAAACTAGGAATTATTTTTTAATCTGTTTTTTTTTTAATATTCAAATTAATTTATATGATAATAATAAAAAATAATTATTATAATTAATTAAACAAAAAAAATCAATTCATAACTTTTATTTTCAATTTTTATAATAAAAAATGAAAATAAAAATTTAATTGAAATATCCTTTGAACCGAAGGAGCCAGATCATATATATATGATCTACTCATTAATACCATTCAGTTGATATATGAAATGTATGTCCATATGTCCATTTTCCCCTTCCTTTTGGGAGGCTTTTTTGTGCCTCAATTTTTTTGAACCCATAACTCTTATTTACGGTCCCTGATGAAAACATTTGATCTAAATATATTTTATATTTAAATTTAAAGTAATATATTTATTTTTAAATGTTTTATATTCAGCATAAATATGACGGTGTTAAAAAAATGATTTTTTAATACATTTATATTTCAATCAAAATAAATTCTATAAAATTTTTCTAGGTTTGTGTTTTAAAACCACATATTTAATTTACATATGAGTGTTGGTTTTACTGAGCCATTTTTCTATCAGTGTACGAGTATCCCCAAACTCTTTATTCCTCTCCCTATATCCATATGAAAAGTACAACTGCAGAAGCCACCACTAATTAGACTGTATTATTGATATGTTTGGTTTTAAAGCATTTATATTTTTAATACTTTCTGCAAATGTAATCCGAAGAATCCCTAGTCATTGGTATGTAAAACTGGCACATAACAAAGTATCTTTTAACTGTTTGTCAAAACGAGCTATACCTACTGCTTGTTATAGTTAGACTATGAGATCTTTATGGAAAACTATGAAAAGATTAATCTAATTTAAGTAACTTTTCCCTTTCGTGTGACTCGCTTTCCGAACTTTAAAACTTAACTCTCGAGTGCACTTCCCAGATCCAGATCCCATCGTAGACCTTGTCACTTTCCCGTCTTTCTCTTCAGTCCTCTCAAATTATAAGTGACAAAAGCAACAGGCGCCGGAAGAGATGGCTACACGGGAGACGCGACGGGACGGGACACACGAGAGTCGTAGAACAACTTGGAAAACTGCAACTGTTAATGTCAGTGTCAGTCGCTAGGAGAAGACGCCGTGGTTCCACCTGCTCCTCTCCATTGTTTCCCCCTCGCCCACTTCTGGCTGGGGCATTTTGCATATGAAAATTTAATTCGAAAACTTGAGCATAGGGAGCTGCTGTTACTGCTGCTGCTCCTTCGGGGCACGTGTTAAATGGCGCGTGAGTTGCTTGAAGAGCAAATTCTGTAAGTGAAAGAGATACAGGGAGCTGGAGAGGAAGAGAAAAGAATGATGCCTGCCGATTCCCACAAATAAACTTTTGCATTTGACAAAAATTAAAGTGCCGCACTTTTAATTACTTTTGTCTGCAGTGAGAAGTCTCCCCACACCACATCACCCCACAGCAATCCACAACCACGCACATTTTCAATCAATTTGCCGAAGCGTCCTTTGAGGCGTTTTGTTTGTCTCCAATGGTCGTCGCAGTCCTCTCGCAGTCTTCTCGCAGTCCGCGTCCCCATTGGAAACTGAAACTCGCTTAGAAGTTCCGCTCTTCGCGCACGCAACAAAAAGTGGCAAAAGTTTGTTCACGCCCACCCCCACCAGCCGGCTCCTTATTTTATTGGCTTGGTATTGTGAGACGGCCAAATGGCAAAGTTTTAAGCGCTTCCAACATTCCCATTCCCCATTGCCATTCCCTCTCTGCACATGGATCCGTCCCATCTATCTATATCTGGAAATTTTCCGCATACGTATTGGGTCTTTTGTCAACGCCAGAATCTACTATATTTGTTGTGCAGATTTCCCACTTTTAGTTTTCCCGTGAAAGTTTCTGTGCGATAGGTTTTCATTCGCGCCGACCACTCGCCGCCTGCTCTGAATTTTTAATTGAATCTCAAATACCACCAGTAACCCAGTGAAATGCTTTCTTTTCCCCATTTGTGGCGTACTCACCCAACATTTTGTTCCGAGCCACATCGATACGTGCTACTCCAAATGCCGGATCCGTGTCCGCCGTGTAGTTGTCGATGGTGAACTCCCAGTAGTGGACGCCGCGGGAGAAGCCCACCGAGCCAAGGGCCACCCGGTGCTCCCAGCCCTCGACGCTGACGGTGGCGTTATTTTTGCTGAAGATTAAGCCAGAGCCGGCGCCGCCGCTCAGAACTGGATCAAACGTGAACCAGGCCACTGAAACGATGGGAGAGGAGCAGAGTAGATGAGAAGAAGAAAAGAGCACAGAGATGAGTGGAAGACCAAGTGAAAAGTGGAAAGGAAAACAAAGTCAGACTGGTTGCAATTTTCTCTATTGTCAAAGCTCAAGTGGCCAGGCCATGCCGGAAGAGTCCAGTGCCTGGTCCAAGACTGAGTGCCGCATAGTTTATGCTGTTATGCCCCGCAAAGTATGCAACGAGTAGCAGCAGCCAAGCAGCCGCCTCAAGTCGAGTCGAGTCGAGTCGAGTCGAGTACTTTATTAAATTTCCTTTTTATTGTTGTGGCCGCATTAAGTGGCCGAGGCTGGTCCCAGATCAGCTGGGACCCGCTGGGACCCTGACTCCGGATGGTGGTGTTGGTGGTGGTGGTGTTGGGGATGATGATGATGATGACGTTGCAACGTTGCTTCACCGAGCTGTTTTTGCGGCTGCTATTTTCCTGTTTTATTAGCCACCGAAGGCAATTGTGTGGCCAAACAAGCCACAAGGCAAGCATCTGGGGCAAGAGGTCTCTTGGGACTGGAGGCCTCCATGGCTTTGTTTATGTCGGGAATATGACTGCGACTAAAGCCGTGAGAGTTATAAACTATGGCCGTGATGCAGCTATTTAATTAGCCGGTATATGTACATTTCATTACTGAAGCTCAAAGTCGGATTATAATTATTATTTACATATTGAAAGCCTCAAATTCAGAGTGAAATTGCGGCTCCTACGATTCCCAGGACCGTTTCTCGACAGCCATAAGTGATTAGGTCATGTCTTCCTTGAAGGACAATAAACTGGAGAATCAAAGTGGAAATACTATTCCAATAGCTTGGCAAGGATAAAAGTGCCACGAGTCCAATAACTTTTTTCTATGTATTGAGTGGGTCTCCAAAATGGAATGTGTTTCTGTTTTTCTGTTATCCTCTCTATACTGCCTTAGGTAATTATCGAAGCTCTCCTCTCTGCTTTCCGAAAACCATCATCTATAAAAATTATTTGTATACAAGGTGTTAGCTTTACTTCGCGCCCAGACCCATCCCATTAGAGCGGACCGCCCGCAAACGTCACGAGCCATAAACTGTTAACTGGTTCTCCGTTAATTACTTAGGGGCACGCGCTCAGTGTAAACACTTTATAAAACAACAATTTGGACGGCGATCTGCGGCCCGGGTCCGCTTAAATCGACTGTAACCCCCTGGAAGACAACTCGCAGGCTCCCAGAAATAATCAATTAAAAGTTGCAAACTAATGACTACCAACTAATAAAGTAACGGGAGCAGAAACAAGTACAGGAACGGGATCAAGCCAGAGCAGTACCGGGCTTTATAGACCGCTCTAGCAATTTTATAAATTAAATAACTTTACGCGGCGTTTCCTTTGCCGTGCGTTCAGGGGGAAGAGTGTCTTTCGGAGGAGCTGCTGTCAGGTAGCGCATGCATCAATCAAGCGAGAATTGGATTGCAAAAGACATTCCCAGTCCCAGTCCCAGTCCTAGTGGCAGCCCCATCCTGGTTCGCGTTCTGGTTTTCCTGCCCGGCAGGCGTAAAGGGGTCAATGGCTGTTTGACATGCAAAGCACGAACGGAAGGAGGCAGGCGGATGGGGTGGGGTGGCGCAGGGGACGGCGCATGACCAAAAAGGATTAAATTATAAAGCAGTCGGAAAAGTAGCTCCCAAGCAAACGTTGCACCAGCCCCAACACCAGCCAAGAGGAGCTTAATTGAAAAAGCTAGTACGGCACCAGGGTCTCACCTTCGGCAGTCTGCAGTCCAATCAGCTCCGAGTATTCACCCTCTCCGGCGCTATTGAAGGCCTTCACCCGGGCATTGTACATTGAATTGAAGTGAAGACCGTCGACGGTGCAAATTGTTTCCTTGCCGCAGTAGACTTCCTGTTGGGTAAAGAGGGGGAGAGAGCAAAATTAAAGTTTTCATCGTTAATAAATTGGAGGATGACAGCTATTCTTTCAGCCACTCAATCTGCTGATTGAATCGCCCATTCAATACCACTCATACAATACACTCATACTCAATACCGCTCGTCCCCACTCACTCTCTTGGTCTTGTTGGGAATTCATTCAGCCAGTCACTGGGAATGGTTTTCAAAAATGGTCACGTCTTTGACCATAGTTTCTATGGGTTTAAAAACTTAACTTAAACTTAAAAACATAAATAATTTGTATTTATATATTACTTATTAATATAGCCTATTGCATGCATTCAGTCTTGTGTATAAAATTGTAACAGTCATTCAGCTCCTTCATTTATTATTCATTTTATTCATTTTGGTATTCATTAATCAACTTCTCTGTTGGACATCCACTCATTCTCATGATCGTTCTTCTGATGGGTTTTTTTTTATTATTATTTAATTTTTAGTCCATTAATTTGCTCAAAATTCACTCGCTATTTAATCCCCCATTTATTGACAGTTTGTCTTTTTTTCAGATATTACTTACTCGAAACTCTCCGCCGCTTCCATCGTCCAGTTCCAGGACATAGCCTTCGACGGTGGAATGATTCGGTGGCTGCCACGCAACTGTGACGGAATTATTTTCCGCTGAACAATCCGTCGGCAAAATGGTTGGAGTCATGGGTGCTGTGTGAAGAAAGCTCGTTATATGCAATTCCGGGAAATATGTGCAATTTCTGAATGACTTATTTTATAGAAACGGAAAGGAACCCGTGCTAATTAAAGGGAAAATCAATATTCTAATGCACGTAAAAAACAGTTCGAGCTACAAAAGGAAATCACCGGGCCAATAATAAACAAAATATAAGCAGTGCTAAAGTAATGAAACAACCCACAACCAATAACATATTTAAAATACTGGGTGAAAGTACTGATGTAAGTGCAAAAGCGTAACTGTCACCGTCCTGCCATTGTACATTAATCTCTCATTAATTGCCCGGAGGAGTGGCCGTGGCCAGGCTGCTCCTCGTGAAGTTGCGAAAAGCTATAAAGCCTCCGACTGGTGATACAAATTCACGACACAAAACAAATGGCAATGGCAGAGAAGTGAAGTGAAATGTAGGGAAGCGCCTAAAATTATGCCACAAAATGAACATAACAATTACGACACTTTCTGCTTCTGTTCCGTGTTTCCCCTCTTTGGCGCTGGCATCAAATTAAAAACGCGCCAAAAGCTGTCAAGTGTCCACGAAACAAGGCCTGGGCAGGGATAGGGGCAGGGATAGGGGTAGGGCAAAAAGGTACAAAGTAGAAAGTTCGAATCAAGGTATCCGGATGAAGTGAATGTAAATGCAATCATTGTAAAAGTGTAGGGATAAGCCTAAGCAGGCCTCACTGAATGGGGTCAAATAAATAAAAATAAAATATAAAAATAATATTCAGTTTAAAATAAAAAATGAAAGGAAAAGCATGAAATAATGCACAGAAAACAGAAAGAGCGGGCGCGCAACAGGAGAGGAATCAAATGAAAAGCGACGGACACAAAAATGTGCGTAAAAAATTATGTCACTCAAAATGCTGACCCGCCCCCCGGCCGCCGCCGCCTGCCCACCGTCCAACTGACACGTTGCGGCGAGAAATCTCCGCCTTTCGCCATTCTCCATTCATCGGGAACCGGAAGTGAAAATATTTGGACGCGTTTTTCGGGCATTTTACTTTATTTTCTCTTTTGGAGCTCGAGTGAAAATAAAAAAGTATTATTATGCGTGGGTAGAACGGAAAGCAGAATACAGAAAACAAAAGTCGCAGCAAAGGCAAAAATCCATGAAAACAAAATGGCCGAAAATGAACCCGCATCAATGTGCGAGTGAGTGAGAGAGGGAGTGTGTATGTGTTTGTGTGAGAGAGAGCTTGTGAGTGAAGATGAAAAGAATGAGTTTTGCCCAAAACAATTATCGAACGGATAAAAATGATGGAATTAAATTTCAGATTGAAATTTAGTCTGTCTTTAGTGTGAATATTGCATTTGTTTTTGGATTTTGTCATCAAATTTTGTAACATCTGTAGTTGTGGTTGTGGTTGTTGCTCACCTGCCGGGCACCTCTCATCTCCGTCTTTGAGGGCTTTAGATGATTTGGTTTATTGGATGATGGCGATTTTCATTTGTACGAAAGCAAGCAGCACATTCAAAATGAGTGGGAGATGCGAGAGAAGCACAAAAGTTAGACACATGATATGTATAAAATTTATTTTCTATTTTATTTGTTATCTGGGAGTATGTGTGGGCGAGAAAGGGGGGACTAAAGTGCACTATCCGATTTCAACACTTTCACTTTAATTGTTGGGGATTCATCTTTGGGGTTCCTTCGCTGGAATTTTGTCAACCTCACACACGAGTCCCACATCGCATCGCATCATGTCGTGTCGTCTCTCGTTTCACACTTGCTATGCACGTCCGTCCTGAATGCAGTTCTATATTTAAACCCTTCCTCCTGGGAGTTCCCCAAACTATTTTCGAAGCCCCTGCAGTTCCACCTCTTCAACGGCTCTCGATTGAAGAGCTCTTCCCGGCATGGCATTGTTTCAAGGGTTGAGGTTGAGTGCAGTGCAGGGGAGGGAGCCGAGTGCGGGGTTTGTTTATGTTAAAGGGTGTTGCGGAATCACACCACGACACCATTACTCCATCGGTGTCAATGAGAGATCGAGTATGAGCATGTGTGCATGTCCATGTCCATGTGCTTGTGTAATTAGTGACAGTATTTATGAGGTAGTTTACCACTCGTTCGACTATTAATACTATTAATATCTAGTGCATGTCAGATATTGAAGATCTAAAGAATGGCTACAAAGCGCTCGATGATGACCTTCCCTTTCTAAGATCCCATTTAACTCTAGCTGTTCTACAACTACTCCAACTTTAGATTTCTTAGCTAGTTCTTAACTAATTTCTTTCGGCGGGGTTAGCGAACATTTCATTAGTCTGCAAGAGATCACAAGAGATCATTTGACTCAGTTGCGGTCTGACGAACCTTTCATTTGTATAAAGTTCAAGTTGTCAATTGCCCGTGCCAGGGCGGCGTCATCCAGGGTCAAGTCCACGATGGGAGAAACACGCGGCGCTGCATTGGTGACCTCCTGGTGCCAGGTCATGTCGGTGTTCGCCACCCGATTGATGAGCATAGAACCAACCTGCAAGGACGCAGCCGATAAGCAGCAAATAAGAGTTTTTTCACAAAATAGATGTTAAGGGAAGACAGACCTGTAGAAAGGCGGCGCTGTCAGTCTCTTTCAACGCCTCAATGCAAAACTGGATGAGGCCCGTGGTCTGCTGCAGCTTGCCTGTGCAGTTCGACTGCTGATCCTGCGGGTGGAACGGAGACGAAGACGGAGGTTGCAGTAGATAACATTCAGGTAGGGGGCAGTACCAACCTTCAGTATCCTGATTTTGGTGTCCTTGTCCATGCGGATGGCCTCCAGCAGATACTCGCGTCGGTCGTGGATGGCCTGGATGAGGGCCTCGCACTGGGCGTGCACCAGACGCTCGAACTCCATGCAGGATTCCTGATTAAAGGCGGGGCTGAGAACAGGTTCCGTTTCGGAGTACTTTCGGCTCTTCGGCTCACTTACCGTCACTTTGTCGCTCATGCCTTTGAGGCGCTGGATGAATTCGGTTGTGGAACGTGCCTTCTCCGACAATTGTTGCAGATTGTGAGAGAGCTCCGTCTGTAAAATATGGGAATCGTAGGACAATGACATCAGCGCGAATATTCATAAAAACAAAGCAGGAATGCAGTAATAAAATTTTACGGTTTACGGTTTTTTTATGAAGTGCTCGCTGCACGGAGGGAAACTTTCAGTCACGCCTGCGGTGACAGCTCACTTCACTTTTCCATAGCATAGCTACGGCTACAGCTAGAGTATAAAAAAAAAACACCCAAGCCCACCCAAAAGAATCAGTTAAAAAATATGTCCGTACTGGCAGTACGGCTCAATTACGGGAGAAGAGAATATCACGCAACCCATTTCCACTTCCACATCGACTGCCATTTCCACTATCCGACATTTGCAAAACCTCATTTGTTGAATGTTTTTGCAAAACATAAAAGAGACAATGTTTATGTTGCGGCATAGGAGGCATTTGCGCTTGACATTGACATGACACGACACGACACTATACGACGGCAGCAATTTAAACAATTCAATTCTCATCAACGGGAAATTTGTTCACCAATTAAATTGCTCATACGCCACCCCACGCAGCCCACGCATCCCACGCACCCCACGGCCTCGTCTTCAACAATTTCAATTCATTAGCATTAAAATGGCTTCCATCTGTATCTTTGTTTGTAATAAGGCGTACAGTGCTACTCCTACTCTTGCTCCTGCTTCTGCGCCCTTTTCCGGCATGTTGTTGCCCGCAGGACACTTTGGGATTGAGCGTGCAACTCCATGGCACCATAATTGTCCGGCTGGATGTCGAGGAGCTGGCTCAAGTGCTTACCAGACGACTTCACTGCAGGAGCAGTGCCAGTGCCAGTCCAAGAGCGAGACCGAGTACACGTACACCCTCGTAATACTCGCCAGGGGCATTTACAAGCTTTTCACTTTTCTAGACAAACGGAAAAACAGAAAACGGAAAGGGACCGTTACGTTCCGTCCCGTTCCTTGTCCCTCTTTCTGGTGCTTTCCCTTTGGTGCTTTTGTCAGACACGGCGTATACTCATTACCACTTTTGGCATTTGTTTTCTGATTATTTTATTCTATTTGCCAGTCGTCGCCCTTCGTTCGCTGTAGCTGCTGCTGCTGCTGTTTCCCGCCTTTGTTTGCTTGTCAAATCAAAATAGCTGCAGGTGCACAATTATGCTGCCCTTGCAGAGGGGAGATCTCGCGGAGATCTCACCGATTTTCCGGTCTTATTGCAGGCGGATATACATATCTAGTAGGTCCCGGGTGACAAAAGATAGAGATACAGATTGGATATTAAAGAGATCTGGGGAAGAGTGCCGTACCTTAACCGTAAAAACCATTATGCTCTCCATCCACCGCTAATAAACTTTTCTGGCAGATTTCACAGTTTAAAGCAACCACTCTCGCTTCCAGTTCCTGATCAATCCACTGACCAAAACGAAATGCTTTCATTTGCCTTTCATTTCAAAAGAGCATTCCACAGAACGGGGCCCAATTACTGGGAAATATGTGGTATCCAGGCCCCGTAATGAGCAGGCCCCTCGAACAAGGCAGCTTATGACGATTACATTCATTAGCTGAATGTGAATGCCAGTCCCATTCCTTCCTGTTGCTGTTCCAATCCTTCCACAGACAGACAGACAGACCAACAGATGGCTAAGCGCCGAAAAGTCGGCAAGAGAAAAGCTGATAGTGCAGGGGTTGGAGGGCGGACAGCTAAGTGCCGGCCAAGAATGCGCAACGCGCACAGAAAACTGTTGAAATTTAATCCCTCGAGGGTTGCTTCAACGCTTCCCGCACAATGCAGGGCCGTCAGAGATACACCGTTGCCCCACTCCCACTCCCACTCCGCCCACTCTGGGGAGAAGTGGGGAGTGATTTTGAATATGAAGCGGAGGGCTGAATGGCTGACTGGCTAAGAGCCGGACCCCGAACGGGACTAATGCCGAGAGTCTGTTTTGCATTGATAAGCTGCCCTCTCCCGTTGCGTCCTCATCCTCGTCATACTCCCCATTTCCAATCCTTTAGAAAACATTTTCTGAGCTGCGATCTCCCTCCTCTGTCTGTTCTTTTATGACACATCGCCATAAAAAAAATATATCAAGTGCGCAGTCCGAATAAAAAGCTGCCTTCGGGGAAGAAACTTTTATCAGACAGTAAAAAATAATAATAATATGACATGTTTATGCGCCGCAGACGCAGAGGCAACAGAGGCAACAGAGTCGACGGAGGCGACACCGAAGACGTCTTTAAAGTTGCCACGCATGCAAATCGTGTAAATAATTCAAGATCTCCTGTCAGGCGGCGCGGCGGTGTCTTCTCAGTCCCTTTTGTGGCACTGACGTGGCCGTGACACATGTGCCCGCGGGAGAGACAAATAAATTATTAAGCTGTTAAGAAACCCAAGAAACCCAACCGGCAGCAGTAGCAGTCACTCATATTAATACGCTAAACGTTGCAACAATGTGATGTGCCCCGAGTGAGCTGGAGGAAGTCACTACCAGATGGGGCCCGGCCCTCGACATTCAGGTAGGAAACAATACCGAGGTCTTCTGAAGAATCAAGATATAAAATTAGACACACATTTTGCGGCGGAAACAAACAATATCGAGGAATATTTAAGCCACTTAAATCTGCATTAATGCAGCAGAATAACTTTCTTTGCATATTTCATGCACATATAGTACATAATTTCAAAAAATTAGCTTATACTCCTATCCGCAACTTTTAGTATTTACACTGCCATTTAACAGTCTTCTTATCACTGCAAATAACGGGCAACGGGATCTGGCCTGCCACTTATACCAAAAGGACGCAAGATTTGATCTCTGAGAAGTGGCAGACAGCGTTGACAACCCCACACCACCCCACACCATGCCACACGACATGATGCCACAACTTGTAGGCTGCACCATAGGGACAGGGATAGGGATAGAGTGGACAGAGGAGCAGATAAAATCGCAGACTTTGCGGCGACGACGCGTTGTCGTTGTCGTGCTGCCCGGCGCCGGAGTCAGCAACAAGTTGCCAGCTACTGTCTACAGTCTACCGTCTACCGTCTACCGTCTACTGTGTGGTGCGCCTGGCCTGGCGCTGATTATCAACAGAATGTTGCCCATAATTTAGGGCTCCACGATGCAGCTTGCTATAAATAAACCATCTCATGCAGTTCCAGTCGTGTTTGCTAGGAGGTGGATGGGGTAGGGAGAGGTCTGGTCTGGTCTGTGGGCAGGGAATGGGCAGGGGAATGGAACGCAATGGAATGGAAACCAAGCCAGAGCTCGTTAAGCAATTTTCGGACCCGAATTGAAGTTGTGCAACATTTAGTTGGGAGCCCCAAAAGGCTTGAAGAGGTTCGAGATATTCAGAAATAAATGTGCATCAAGTGCAACAGTAGGCATGTCGTGAAATGATGATATATCACGGGTACTCACTCGTGCCGGCGCTATATGAGAGGCCAGTATTTATCGTGGACTAGGCCAGCGCGAGACGTGACAACGACTCGAATGTCTGTCGAGCAGGTGGCCAGGCAATCGGGCTTGAATTATAACGCATTTGAGCCATAAAGCCCCAGACATACGGGACGAGCTTAAGTAGCTCGTGTTGCGGGTACCTGGTACACATGTCGGCCGTTGGCTGTCGACTGTCTGCCCCGCCATAAGTCCCCCGAATATGGTATTTGACGTTAACGCTAACGCGGCACTTCCATTCACTTCCATTCCAGACCACGCACATAAATATCATTTACCGCCAATTCGTGTTGCACATGCAACACGTGGCTCTGGTTCCCTAACGGGTCTCAGTGCCAAAATGGCCCACAGATTTGGCATTCCGTAAAAATTATGATATCTTCTCCTTTTGCCAGCAGGACGACTCGCAGTAAATGATAACAAATAGCTGCGGAAATATATTTATTTGCTGCGGAAAGCGTAAATAGAGACACACGGCACAAAATGTACTCGTTAGTTCACAATAGTAGATCATAGTTTATGGGACCATTGATCCATGATTGATATCTGCAGCTTAGAACGAGTGTCATTCAATCAAAGTTATACTTTTCAGTATTTTATATATAGGTATGGATGTGCTTGGTTCTGCCTCTTAAATTAGATTTCTTGTTTTCTCTTTCTTTAACGATCGTTAGCGTGGAGACCTTCTGTACAGAAAAGTGGTTAGAGCCACCTTGGCCCTAATTAGTTCAGTCTAATGAGCGATCACCCCCACCCGCTCTTGAAGCACCCTGATCCCATATTCGATATACCGTCGAAACGCAGTTTACCTTCGCCATATTCTCAGACCAAGACAAACCCAAGCGCCGCTCCGCTCCCTAGTGTACTGGAAGGGAACGGGTACGGGGCTGGAGCTGTGGCGGCTGGGGCTGGGGCACACTTGAGGCATGAGTAATGCGTGGCGCGTTGCAGTCGCCTTTGAGGCACGATAAAAAGCTTAAAATACAACTTACATTCTGGCAAGATATGAATTTTAAGCGCACATCCCATTGATTTATGTGGCAGTCAAAGGAAGCCACTGACGGCGATGGTTTTTTAAATTGGATTACGAGTGACTGGTCTGTCCGTGCTCCCTGATTTGCATGCCAAGTGTGGCTGGGTATCCGATTAAAAATAAGCCAAGACGACAGCTTATTGAGCTACTGGTTCGTCTAATTAATTAGTGACTTGTGCACATATCGTTTGAAAGGCAGGAAGGATCCGATACCCAGTATGGAAATGGACTCGTGACAACCCAACGGAAAGCGATTTGAAAACCAAACAAAACAGAACGAACCGGGAACCGGGAAACGGGAACCGGTAACAGGGAACCGCAGACGAAACAGCAAATAACCAAATGAGGGGAGTTCCCTTCTTTTCGATTGATTGCGATTTTGGTGTGGCACCCACTGCACAGGAAAATACGGGGTCGCAGACAGACAGACAGGGAAAAGGGAAAAGAGGAAAGTGCAGCGAGGACTGGGACAAACCGCAGAATCTAATTTGGAAAACATACGTATGTATGTAGAGCATGTGGATTCATCTGGCGAAGGGGAAGTACATATGTATGTACGAATATAGTCGACAAATGTTCATTGTCGGGTGTGTAAAACAATATTTGAACTGGAGGAAAAAAAGAAAATGAAAGTTAGAGCCAACGACAGAGGAAACGACGGGAGCCAGAGAGCATGGGGGCAGAGGAGCACGGGCAATGCGCAACAATCAAAATATTTTCATGACAAATTTAAAACAACAGAACCATGAAGTGGAACACGTTGCAAGCGTTTGGTCAGAAATAGTCGTACTCGTACTCGTACTTTCAGCAATGAACAGTTGCCTGAGAAACAAGTTTTGCGGCGGGCGGGCGGGCGTTCAACCAAGCGGAATGAGACATGTGGGAAGACTGACTCCAGGGGCAAACACTACAGGACAGAGGGATGGGAACTCCGGGATGGGAACCCATCAAAGCTAGCAAGACACTTCTGCCCCTTGCGGAAAGCCTGCTAAGCCCCTCAACTCAAGAAGTGGCACACGTGTCTGCGTTTACAATTCATTACGAACGCCTCAAAGCTAATCCCGACATTGACTTTCAGCTGACCCAAAGTCAATTCCAGTTCGGGGCCCATTGTCAACCCCAGGGTCTGGTCTGGCTGCAGGGCGACTCAAGATGCATAACGGCATCTGGCTGAATGTTTCGCCAAACTGTAAGCCACTTAATCTCATGGAGCGTCGTCGGAAAGCCTCGCCAAATGCAGCCCGAAGGAGTGGGGCGAAAGGGTAACAAGACTTCTTCATTATTTACGCATAAATAAGGACTAAGGCGGCAAGAGCCCAGAAACAAACACAGTGAGAGAGAGAGAGAAGAGAAGCGCTCAGACACTTCCCCAGAAATCATATTCTCAATTTTGACCTTATTTGGCTTGGGTTCTGCGGAATGTCCAGCCATATACGGATGGCCACTCAGGGACCAACTAAGCGGCAACTTCCAGTTGTCGGTTCTCTGTTCAGTTCTTGCATTTCTGAGCCAATTCCACCTAATTTCGCTTCGTTATATGCAGCATCAATTTGCAAGCCCTAACGATATCTATCCACTCTTTCCACTCCCCTCCTCTGGCCGTCTGGCAGATCTACTCGTAATGCGACAAATCGTTGCTAAAAAGCTCTCGAGCTATCCATTTTCCCAGCACATTCCATATTCGCATTATCACCGCTGACAGTTCTTGTCAAATTAGTGACATTTAGTGTCAGGAAAATGCGAAAATTTGCCCAGGCTATAGGGGAAGTCCTCGTCCTCCACGTGGACTACAAGGAAAACCCTGTCAGAAGGTTGCTCTTAGCCCGACATTTTTGTCACGAGCATATCACGAGGCTAAGCAGATTAACGAACGATGCAAACAACACATAGCCATGTTTGAGGGATCCTTCTGTCGTCTGTTCTAAAACTAGCACTGGAATTAGATGAAAACTCTGTTAGACGTTCTATACTTATGAGTACAAGTGGTTATTTATGAATGTATGTATATCATATCGATTGGTTCATCAAAGGGATTCAAATGCGTTGAAACGCAACTTTAACGAAAATATTGTTATTTTTCTTGAACCATTTTCCTAATCTTTAAATATATGCATGGAATATAGAAAGCATAGAAATGGCATCAACCCAATCGCTGTTTTCGGCAACTCTACAAAAATAAACAAGAACCGAATACAAAACTCGAGAACTTTTTGCGTTATTTCTGCGGCAGTTGCAAGCATTTGGGTTTCCTTTTCGGCGACGCTGTGTTTTTATAATTTGTATTTTTATTTTTATTTTCATTTTGATTGTCACAACATTGGAGGGAAGAGCAGGGAAGAGAAGAGGAGAGGAGAGGAACGAGTTGAGATATCCAGAGCCCAAACCAGTTCTCATTTTATTTGTTATTCTTATTGTTGTCGGATGCATTGTTGCTGTTGCTGTTTCTGTTGTGGTAGTCCTCTGTTAAACATGTTTGACACGGACTCCCATGGGATATCCCCCTCGCTCGAATCCCTATACAATGCACTATGGTCCCAACGACCGGTTTTGTTGGCCAAAACCCATTTTTTCAAAGTTAACGAAATAACGTTATTTTGGTCACTCTGCATTGGAAAAAGAGTGACCATCAAAGTTGCGTTCCAGAAATTTCGATAGATGGCGCCACATTCGCGAAATCTGTTGTGCAACACAGATTTTGTTATCGATAATCTCGTGCAGGGAAAAAGTGCAAATTTAATAGCAATTTAAAATCATTGATAAATTGAATAAAACCCACTAACTGATCAAATTTTTTTAATGACTTTTAATCAGACAGGTTTGAACTACGTGTTTTGTAATGTGAACTGTATCTAGTAGTTCTGATGTCTTCGTAATTGTATGTTAAAGTTAGTGGTTCAAAATTAACCAAGTTGTTATGAAAACTAATTTTTGAATAGACTTTCAAAGTGAGTCCCACCTAGTCCCACCTTGAAACCTATTGTGTGTCGTAGATTAATATATCCTTTTTAAAATGTATATAGTAAAAAATGCCACATTTTGCCACAAATCTTGAAATTTGACTTAAAAGATCATAACCTCAAATTCAATCATTTGAATTTGAAAACTTAATAGCTACCAGACGGTAAGCAGCAACTGCAAAGTTTTTGGGTCCGATTGATAGCTGCATTTATCAGCTTTTCAGAATTGCGCATTTTAATACAACCAGACGTGAGATGCTTGGGTAATGTGCAAAAAAGAAGCACTACCACTGAAAAAACATGCAAAATAATTCCAGACTTTACAAAATTCTATAAAAAAAACTACACTTTGAAAAAAAACCATAATTCATCAAAAAAATTTAAATTTCAAAATCTATCAGAAAAAGTTGGTTTGGGCCATAGCGGAAAAAAATATTTTATATTTTTTGCCTTAATTAAATAAAGGCGGTGCCACACCCCTTTTTTTTTTGTAAATCCACTTCGTATTGATTATATCTATCCAATACAAAAAACGGAATAAAAAAATCTTGTTTCGTTCGCGAGTTATTAATTTTGGCCAACAAAACAGGTCGTTGGGACCATAGTGCAATGTACGAGATACTACATACATACAACCATACATACATATATTTGTCTGGCTGTGTATGCGACTTTCGGTGGCTGCAGCCCGCAGATTCTCCCTCGTCCGCAGAGCAAACAGGAAAAAATAACAGCAGCAGTGCCGCCCGCCGCTGCAGAATTCAGAGCCGGCCTCTCCGGACTTGAGGGAAAACCGATCTGGCAGTGACAAGCCACATACCAGGAGCAGCAAACAGAATGCTGACAGCCTGACAAACCATCGCTGAACCCCGGGAAGGGGCGCACTCCGCGCTCAGTTTGAGTTTGCTCTCCTTAATAATTTAATTTGTATAAATTTACCCAATATGTCGGGGGCCCATCAATTTGCTACTAAAACGGGAGTCGAGTCCCGAACGGAAACCGGTGCGCCCTGAGCTAATTAGCCAACATTCCATCGTGGCCCGCCCTTCCGGGCTGATCATCGATGATCATGGTGCATGGGTGCACTTCGCAACATATTATCGTACGTTTCCCAATCATTGTTATACCAATCGTTTTTATTGAACCTCGTCATACACGACCCTGGAAGGTCGGACTGCCACGTCACATGTCGCATATCGTTTATCCGTTGAGTTTATTTATTTATTCCAGGAACATTATAATCAGTGAGGAGAGGAAGAAATTTGATATTTGGGTACTGCAAAGCAGTGCTAAACTGGCACGCTCTGCCCACCCAACAATAAAAGAGTTCCTCTAACTGCTTGCCTCATTTAAAAGTTAATATTTACACTGATTTGCTTGCCACTCCCGGAGGCTTCCCTCTGCCACGATACGGTACGATACGATACCCGATTGATGGGTGCCATAATTTGCCTGCTCGCATTTTGCACTAAATGTCCCACAAAGTGGTCTCGGGCTCGGCTTCCACTCCGGACTGCAACAGCGAAATGTGACTTTAAGTGTTATGGGCGAGGCGACGGGTTAAGTGCTGGCTAACTGCCTCCGGAGCTGCTCTCGGAGGATCGAGTCCCCCGTTTCGCTTGCCAGCGACAGCGACCGCCATAAAGCGGCAAAACATGTTAATTGAACCGAGATTGGAGTGCAGAAGTGGAGACTGGGATATTGGGAGATTGGGAGATTGGTAATGCAAACAAACATGGTCGTAGAAGGCAGCAAAGAAGGGTGTCAGGGACTGGACTATATTGATTTTAGGTATTCTGCTATTCCGACTACCAAATTGATACATTAAACACACTCATCCGCCCCAGCCCTAGCATTACATCCAGAGTTTCCATCGAATACGGCAAACCTCTTCACACCCATGGCCACGGTATTGAGCAGCAGACACCCCGCGTGGAAAGTCGAGGCACAACTAATTTGGCAAAATGTCAAGTGGCCGAATACCTTGGATCCGGTGGCAAAGAGCTGCCACCTACGTAGCAGAGTGTACACTGGCGCACACACTCGAGTGCAAAGCGCCGAGCAACACCGACCAAATTTATCAAGTGGCTGGACAAAATTTCACGTATTTCGACAACGACATCGAAATCTGTTTGTTGTGCGACGGGAATGGTTCGATTGCCGTCAACCCAGCAACACATGCCACCAACAGCTGCAACAACACCAACAACAAATGCAACGACAGCAACATCAAAAGAGTTGAAGGCAGAGAGCAACAAGTTGTTGTTGTTGTTGTTGTTAGTGGTAGACTCTTACCCGTACTACTCGTAGAGTTTTTGGCAGCCAAAATCCTGCTTAGCTCCAATGGCCCTGAAATTGGCCTGAAAATGGATTTCGGAGGTGAAATTTGGTAAATAAATATTGTGTTGCATCGATATCGCCCGAAAGCGGGAGGATTTGTCATCAAGAGGAGAAATCTGAATGCCGCCGATACTCGATAACTGATACTCGTAATTTGGCTCTGATGGGCACCGACGACTGACTCACAGAGGGAACAGATGGTTCTTTATGATTCCATTTGCCACATGAGTCAGATAATATTTGGAATGTGGAGAGGCTGGAGCTGTACACCATATTTCAGAAATCTCCATGCTCTCCACTGCCACTTACTTGAACTGCGTTAATAATGGGAGTAAGGCCTTGCCTTCTTTCCTACATTTTCAGATATTTTCCATTATGCGGCTCCATAAATTAAGGAGTAATACTTCCCACCCACTCAGAGGGGCACGAGCTCCGTTTTGATAGGAAAAGTCCCTCGAGTCGCCCCCCAGATGCTCGGTGTAAAGGCATGCCAGTCGAAGGAAAATTACGTTTCCATGCCACACACTTCTTGTGGACCACAGTGCAGAGTGCAACCAAGTAAACAATTTTAATTGCATTTAAATACGACATTTATTTGCATGTAATATTAACGCGAATTGCAAATTACTTTATGCCATGCCATGCTATGCGATTGCTGCACAAATACCGTCAGGGGGCCGAACGCCCAAACCAAACAGAGACTGGGGCCCAGGCCCAGACCCAGACCCAGACAGACGAGACGTCGAGGCGATGTCTGCCTTATGTTTTCATTGCAGCCAACACCAACAACCATCTGCAACTGCCAAGAGCCACGAGCCAGGCCAATAATGCTGCGGTACCGTGGCTTATGCTTATGCTTTTGCTTATGTTGTCAGCACCCGCAGGAAATGCTGCAAAGTTTCGTTTTCTCTGCCTGTGGGCTGCATTTTTAAAGGTTCTCCTTAACGTGACATTGAATTGGCTACGTTTGTGTCGTGGGAAATTTCGAAATTCGAGTCGGCCACAGAACACCGCAGGGCCAACTGCAATTTAATAGGCCATAAATCAGTCATGAATGAAGCTGGAGCTGTGCCGCAGCTATAGCTGCAGTTGGAGATCAAGATGAAGATGTTTCTTCTTGGCAGAACTGGGCCAAAGCCGTTTGACTGACAAATGACAAACGGGTTCGCATTGCACACACATTCCGCAGTCCGCACATGCCGATGCCTGCCGAGGAAGGTTCCAATTAATTGAAAATCTTGGCAAAGTGTCAGTATCCAAAAGCATTCATTAACTCTTGCCCGACCAATTATACAAGCATGCAGGATAATTACCGTCGGACGGAGAGACTGACAGACACTTTTGACAGCCTCGACTGGCGGCCTTCAATCCGCCTGCAGGGAAATGATGCTACTGCTGCCTTTGTGATTCTTGCTGAACTTTAATTAAAACTTTGGGCAGTCGGTCGAGGCAGATCACAAATCCGGAAAGAAAGGTGCCGCAGCTGTCAAGAAGAGTTCGGACTTCGAACCGAAAATCCTGACCCCTATGGCTGGCTTGCTGTGCGGATTGTGCCGATACCCAGGCCCCTTCTCTCGATGCCTTACTCGTAACTCCCTGGGATGTTGCAATATTTCATGCCTCATCGTTGCAGCTCGTTTCGTGAGCCACGTGACCTGGGACAGTCCGTGCTTGGGCCATTGGGCAGATCAGCCAAATGCGATTGGTTTGGAGGCGCGTGTTGCCAGATTTATGGATAGGCATAGGCCCACGGCTTCTATCGGGGGGAGTCGCTGGAAAAGTGTGTAAACTGATATTGATGTGCAATGTCTCGAGAAGTGTAATGAAGTGTAATGAAGAGAAGTGAAGCTTCTCAATAGGTCTGTATCTTGATATTCGTTCAGGGTTTTTAAAAATAGATCAGACGATAGTGATACTCGACACTGCTCTCTCTCTCTCACCCTCTCTCGCAAGTCGGTGGAGTTTTTACATTACAAAAATGCAAGAGACATTTCGTAATAAATATGCAGTCTGATATCATTAATTTCATTTACAAAGCCAGAAACTTTAACAAATTGCTTTCTACCCACATCGCAGGCGCGACGCAAGCAATGTTTTCTAATTAACGAAAAATACGAAGAATATTTGAAAATGCAAGTGGAATTCATTCAAGTCATGTCACATTTCCTATCCAGGCGTTCCTCGAGCAGGACAATTTCACGGCACCGTCCTATAAATTCAACTAATTGAAACTTTTCGCTGGCATACAATTATTTCCGGACCGCGCTTCGTCCCCCGCGCACATGGCAGGCCTCATTAAACATTTCATAACAGGAGAGAGGTCATTAAATATGTCTACCTAGACCCAAAAATGCGCTCCTAACTAGACGGTATAGTTCGGGCTCTTAAAATCAACCCTCAAAAGGGAACCAGAGGGAGCAGGGAAGTGCACAGTTAGCCGAAGTGTTAATGGGACACTCTGAGAACCATGCGAGGAAACCGAAATCTTCGGCTCATGAAAGGAGGAGGAGGAGATGACGAGGGACCACAGACCCGGCGGCCACCGTTTTTCATCAACCCTCCTCCGTCGCCGCTCGAAACAGAAGCCGTGAACGGAACCCGAATCGGGCCACATCTGGGAATTGGAGTTGGAGTCGGAGTCGGAATCGGCGACGTGTGCATTACGGAACGGGATAATGTGCAGCGGACGGCGTCAGAGACGCGTGCGACGGCAGGGGTAGCGGCGACATCGACAGATGTTTACCAAATTGATTAGATTGAGGGCGAAGCGGGATGCTGAGCAGTTTCTATTGAATGACGATGTGGATGATGCATTGAGTGCCCCATTTCCCATTTCCATTCCAGACGAGGGTGAGGCCAAGTGCAGCACTTTTATGGAAACCCATTGTGCAGCTAACGATATTGAAAGATTAAATAGAGATTAACCAGAGGAGACCCACCGCACTGGGGTTGATTGAGCAGCCTCGGACAGGGGCACGACTTGCACTTACTGCCCCATTGCCAAACAGAAAGATCCAGGAAGGCGATCGATTATGTGTAGGAATAATCAGTCCAGGCAGGAGGAGAGGACAGGACTGCCTTCTGGGTGTTCTTCGTAAACAACATTTATGCTTTTGTGGTTAGTGCCATAAACAATCGCAAGACGCCATAAACACCAACTGACGCCAACATCGCACGACGAGTCGACAAAACATATGCAAAAATAGCGAAATAATACGGAAAAATGCAATCCGAAAGAACACAACAGGGCGGACTACACTCCCGTCTGAGGTGGCAGCGCTACAGACAAAGCAAACAAAATGACAAATGTGTCTAGCCACGGAAGAAGAGCGACCAGAAGGGAACGCCATGGCCCTGCCATCCGAGTAATCAGGAGAGAGGGATACAGAGGAAGCTCTGTCAGGCAAGATATACATATGTACATATAGCAAGAAAGACAAGCAAAACTCTTCATAATCATTTCATATTCTTGCTGGTGCTCTCCCATCTCCCATCTGGCAACGCTCAAAGATAACGGATTAAAGTTTCAAACACAACTGTACCGGAGAGTAGAGGATGGAGTTTTTCATTCAGCTCAAGTTTTTCTCCCCCCGTTTTGGGGGTTTCCTGCACGTGTGCTGAAGTGCCGTGGCTCCTTGTTGTGTTATTAAAAACGAATTATGAATTATGTGTTTTTCATAATTTTTCATTTACGGCTAGTGTCTGTTGCTGTCTCTTGTTTTCTGTTGTTGGGCATCAGAATGTGCCGCGTGGATTATATATTGTTGTGCCCCTGTGCGGCCTGTCGTAGCTGTGGCACATCCAAAACACAAAGATAAGGCACATTTATAAGGGATTATGAGTGGGTGTGTGGTGGGAGAGGGAGTACAAAGCAGAAGGAAACTTTGGGAAATCCAAGACCAGGAAGGTGTAAGGGAGTGGAGTGGAGTGGAGGAGAATAAGCATATGGTAGCTCTAGGACTGTAATTGGGATGGGATTAAAGATTTCATACATATATGTACAATGTACATATGATTAGTTGGGAACATCTTTTGCTTGATATGCTCTGATTGCTAGGAAGAAAGTGTGTAATGGATGAGTCCCATTCTACACTCATCAGGGCAGATACGAGTATCTCCCATCTCAAGCTCAATTGGATTGCCACTTCATCATATCAATTCCGAAGAGAGCAGGAAAACTGTTCCCAAACTCGCTTCGCTTGAACAGGAAAAGCCATTAAAGTGATTTAATAGCCGATAAACCTCACAGACACTCAGCTATACCTAGATATACGGAGCTACATATACGGAGTACTGAGAGAATGTCGAGGGACTCCAAGAACAATATGCCGACCCCGAAGGGAGGGGCGTACAATGGGAACTAACCGCACACAATTACGTTCGCATTGTTCGCATTTGGCCCACCACGGAGTGGAGCGGGAAGCGGGGCAAACAACTATTCCGATACTCAAGTGCTTTTCAACACTTTTTTTTCGCTTTGGTCGCTTTTGTCGCTTTTGTCGCTTCTGTAGTGCGATGTGATGTGGGGGAAACTTGAGAGCAGAGGTGTGCTGATGGTTAGCGCAATTAGAGTGCGGCGACAATGACACAAAAACGCGACAAAGCGCTACGGCTGCCCGATGTCTGCTGCCCGTCTTCTGTACAGGAAGTGGCAAAGGCTTTTAACAAGCGTCCTTTGTCAGAGCCAGGTCTCTGCCGACCCGCCAAATCACGGTTTGCTCTTTTTAAATAGTTCAACTCGAATCAGCAAACTATCAGCAAAAAAAATCAGAGATGACAATCTCTGCAGTAGCTCATACATACATATATCCGCCATCCAGATTGTTCCACTCACAGGACGAACCAGTTAAGGATTTGCCATCTCCATCTCTGCCAGCAGCAAAAACTGGCCAACAAATATTTAACTATATTTGCATATTCGACCAGAGCGGGGTCAAAAGGGCAGCTGTAGCTATTGAGGTGCTGGACAGAGACGGAGAGAGAGTGAGAGAGAGGGCCTTAAAACAACAGGCTATAGCTTTGATTGATGAACATGTGCGACGAATTTTTGCCGAATTTTTTGCGCTTGCTCTTTTTGTTTTTTGGGGACTGGGGACTCTGTGTTTTCTTTCGGCAGCCTGCATGAAAAATTCAGTTGAAAATTCGTTTCAGTTGACATTCTGCTGGTTGTTCGACCCGTCAACCTTGAACGAGCTTGGCCTGTCTAAAATTTTGATTACTTTCAACTTTGACCAGACCGTGCCTGTCTGTGTTGACCATTTTCAAATAGTTGCAACGTTTAGTTGATTAATAGCCACAGAGCAACAGCAACAGCAACAGCAAAAACAAAAACCAAAAAACGAAGGGGGATTCCCCAAAAATAGAGTCTGGACATCCGGGAAGCTTTCAGTTTAAGCTCTGCAAAGAAAGGCTTTTAGCAATTTAACGCACAGCTTAACAGCTGCCTGGTCGAGGGGGGCTGTGGGTGTCGGGGTCAACGTGGAGGTGGTCGGGGTCGGGGTCGAGACATGTCACATCAGCGAACCATCCCGTTTTGTTTGTGTATCTTGTTGTTCTGGCTGTTCGATGTTTTCGAAGGTGGAGAAGTGTAAATATTGGCACTGCAGGTGCTTTTCCGCAGGGTTCCTCGCTCAGGCCGAAAACGGGCAGCCCCAAGGGTCATCCCTGATCTTTGTGGCCGGGGTTAAAGTTTAGTTGGGTCTTCCATAATATACCTGCAAAGAAATGAGAGATAGTTTCGGTTAACCACTTGTGAAGGAAGGGGTGAGTACTTGGTAGAAATGTGCAATCAATAGGCTTGATGGAGCAACTCCAGTCAAAGTCGAGTCAGAGACTTTGATTAGATGAGATGCGATGCGGTTGTAGCTTTAAACCTTTATTTAATATTTTACGCAGCCCTCAATCTACCAGAAAAGGAACACACCCTGCGCAGAAGCTATAATCCCAATAGTTTTCACACTCCGCCTCGGGCCTTTTCATTAAATCATTAAACAGCTGAGCCCCAAAATCACAGAATTGTCCCACGCCCAATGCCCAGAGTTTTCAATTAAGTCGCTGCATGCTCAGATCTGTCATACGCATACGAGTATCATCTGCATAACTTTTATTAAAAGCCATTGCCCACCCACATGCCAGGCTGCCAGGCCAAAAGTTCATTAAACCGGTGGCGTGGCGCAGTCAAGAGGAAGCCCGCAAGAGGTCCCGCATCCAGGGACCCAGTTAATCGCCAAACTATGCCAGAAATCACGTAACCTTCCATTAATCAAGGCGCAGTCATAAAAAATTGTTGCTCTCCTCGGGGCCCTCGTTCTTTTCCTTTATGTCTATTAACTGGCGTTTCCGCACTTGGCTGACTCTCCCCTCTCTCTCTCTCTCTCTCTCTCTCTCTCTCTCTCTCTCTCTATCTCTCTGTCTCGGCCTATCCCTCTCCCTCTCCATCGCTGGGACTTGAATGCAACATTAGTCAAGTCAAAGACTTTGATTAGATGAGATGCGATGCGAGCAATCACAGGCTGCGTTTTGTCTTGAGGCCATTCCATTTAATTATTTTGACAGACACTTGAGGACGGCAGTCCGATGTAGGGAAATTCGGATGGCGAAGGCTTCCAAAGACTTCCAATGGTTTTTCATATTTCGCTGCCGAGAGATGGGTTTCCCGTAATACATTTAAAGTGCTGCCCGGACTCGGCAGCGGTGGCGACTATGGCTGTGGCTGTGGCAGCGGCTGCGACTATGGCTGTGGCACGGGCTGGCGACAGTCGCTAAGTGGGGGACGAGGCGCGTGTCGAGTCTGACGCCGCAAGTGACATTATGACGAGTGATGGTAGCGGAGAATGAGAATGGCAGGGAGAGGCTGTTCGAACATTGAAGTGCAACTCAAGCAGCAGTGCCAGACATCGGCACCAGCCACAGTCACAGCCACAGCGGCAAAGCCAATTTGGTTCTCTGCCTTCCACGAGCTCTCGTATATCCCCAGACATCGCGTAATCAAGAGAAATTAGATTTCGACGTGCTCGATTGGTCGGTCCCCGCCCTTTACCCGCCTGCGACGGTAACATCTTGTCTGGCGTCGGCGGGATGCTTTGGCTAATTTTGAAAAATTGTTCAACAAAGTGCCGGGCGGCAGCGCATCTTCGGAAAGTTTTTTCTCCCAGCTTACAAGAGCTTTCCCGCCCCTCAATCCGACGCTTTGGCCAATTGTAATGGGTGATTAATGCTCGGATCTTGGCCGTTGATTTTCGAGTGCATTTTGACATTTGACGCATTGCATTGCTCCACCATGTCCGCTTTGAATTCGGTTCATCTTGTCCAGCGCGCTGGCTGTGGACCCGTTGGAAGCATTTGCCGCTGTGCCATTGTAATGAGGTTTCAATAACTCCATTTGTCTCTGTCTCTGGCAGATTTTTCGGATACTCGTATCCCAGAAATGTCTTTGGAAACAGATGCCGTTGAGTGGGCAGAAAAATAGAGAGGGGGTGGAAAAACTCTGGGAATAATATCAAAATACGATGGATAAATGGCCATTGGTCACGGGGTATTTTTAAGATCACACATAAAAGAAAGATACAAATTGGCAAGGATTGGTTTATTCAGCTAGTCATTCGCTACTTAATATTTAGGTGTTTTAAACCATTTCTGTATCAGTTGTAAATAAATGAAGCAACATGCATATCCTCTCAGTCTATATCTATATCTTCTGCTATATATCTAATCCCGCCCCCATCATCTAATATACGCTGGGACTAAACAAACTTTTCCTCCTTGATGCACATTCATTCTCGTTCGGAAACTTGGCCCTGTTCCACTCTCATCTCCAGCCCGTCGACCTGAACACTTTGCTATTATAAATGGCAACACATTTTGTCTACAACGGAAACGGATATTAGTTGCAGTCTAACAGGAACCCCCCCCCACAGAGCTCCTCTCCTGGCTCTGTTGTTGGTGGCTGGACAAACACGTTTGTCGAGCAGCAGCCGGATATGCAGGCCAGCGACGACATATTGCAATTTGGCAGCGCTACAACTACAACGGGGCCAACGGAGGGCGCCGCATGGTAGGTCGATTACCCACTCCGCTCCGCTCTGCTTTGGAGCGCCCCTTAATGCGCCCTTGATAAACGATGGAAAAAAGTAACGGGTGAGGCAGACTGGCCGGTCACAGACTGACAAATGTCGAGGCACAGGCACAGTCGAGAGAAGGAGCGAGGATCTTGGGCGGACGGAGGGCAGAGACTGGAGACGGAGTGCCCAGCCGCTACAGTGGGCGCCACCGACGCACAATGAATTATTTTATGGTGCGTAATGTCTTTATGGACCAACACAATGGCGCACATTTGGCAGAATGATAATGTTTAAGGACATTTAAATGAAATTGCACGCTGGAGGAAAGCATGGAGCGTGGAGGCAGCAGAAATAGCCCGAAAACAGGAAATACAATTTGCATAAAATTCATTTTGTGTGGCCATTCTGTACCAATAAAAAATTGACAAAAAATGTAAATGCACCTCGCGTATTCGTAGCCATCTCCGTCTGGTATCCTCCCATGCCTAATTGACATTTAGACCCAAAAGCAGGTCCATTTGCAGAGGCGGATGAGCCTTCTTCCCTCTCGGAAAATCAATTGATTGCCATGTCCTTGCTCGGGGGTCTCTAATTTGTGTTTAGTAGCATGTGGCATGTTTGTCAATTACTTGCCTCAACTGCTGTCCCCTCTTCCACCCTCCATCCCACACCATCCCCTCTCAATAGCTCTCCCTCTTTCTGGTTCAACCTCTGGCCAAATGTTTGCCTACAATTTTCTCCACTGTTCACAGTGCGTATGTGTATTATTTCCTTTGCTACGTGCTCCCACTTAGTCTTGGGCAATTTTTCTTCTCTCCTCTGCAACAGTGAAATACGTGTGCGACATTTTGGAATAGCCAGTGTAATTATATTGATTAGGGTGGGTCTGCCAGCGTCTGCCCCCTTGAAGGAGAGGCAGAAAGTTAAGAAATTGGGGTCCCAGCTAAAGGAGAAATTAATTTTTTCTCTCAGGGTTACTTAGCTGTCTCTCTCTTTCTCTGTGACTGGCATTTTAAGTGGCCAAACGAAGCCGAAAGTAAAGTATGGGTATTGAAATGATTATCCTGAATTTTGAAAATAATTCTTTTTGAAGAGGATACCAAAAGTCAAGAACTAATTTATCAGCCATCAGCTAGGCAGTCAACGATCCTTTTATAACTAGTACATATTTCTGTCACAGTCCCTACGCCCTTGCGACCTCGTGGATCAGGAAAACAATGGCAGCATTCAGGCGAATACTGCCTTGGGCCCGTAAAAAATGAGCGACACCAACGGCTACGTGACTTGTCAACTAATTACAATATTACGTCCATCCCGCCGCCTGAAAACAGATCCTTGGCCCATTCCCTATCCCCAGGTAATTAACGCGTGTCATGGAGCCCCGAGGCTCCTCCGAGTAGCTCATAAAAATACCACCCGGGAGGAGCAGGCGACACGCGTTCATAATTTGTTTTAGGCTCCGCCAGTCATCATCTGCTCCTCTGCCTCTGCCTCTGCCACTGCCTCTGCCTCCCCGTGTGTCTGTCGTTTTTATGAAAATTCTGCAATAAATTAAAAATTATTGCTCCCGCTGCTTTTGTTCTTATGTAGCTTAATTCTTTCCTGTACCATTTTATGTTAATGTCTGCCATTCGCGCAGGTGATAAAGTTGCTCCATTATTCATTCTGCAGCGCAAGGAGAGGCGACATGCCGCGACAGGGAGGTGGACTGGAAGGAGAGGGACAGTACTGGCAATCCAGGCGTCCGGACAATTTATGCGGGGACATGTCTAGTTCTGAAGATACTCTGCAAAAGCCTATTTGTAGAACGACTCTGGGAGGGAGGAGGTGGCCTTCTTGGATGGTGAACTTAACCAGAACTATAAAGGAGCGACTTTCATCGTGTGGTAAGGAAGCTCCTAAATGATATTTCCTGATCCATGGCCCACTTTTGAACGTGTCACTCTAGAAAACTTTTAATCTATTAGCTGGTGTGACTGTGACAACAACCCTCTATCGCAGGGCAACCTTACATTTTTCTTACCCTAATCAAAACAGGGAAAAGCTGAAACGAAAACTCATTATGTGACCCTAAACCGAACTTCTTCCGTGCCCCAACCCATTTCTTCCTATGCATTGCGTCTCACTTTTATCGGAATCCTCACGCGACGCATTTCTGCCACACCCCCACCACACGCCCGGAATGAGATTCGAGGCATACGAGAGGAGGAAAAGTGTAACTCCGAAAAGCCTTTTCGATTTCGTCTGAACAAAAAACGAGCGTGACAATACCAAATGTGACTTTGAAAATTTGATAAATGACCCAAAAGTTGCAGACGTTGCGGGGAGGGGAAAACCTGGTGGGGAGCGATGTCTGGACGTGAAATAAAATTCAGGCAATAGACGTAAAAGAAACACCAAAGCGGAACTGAAGCGGCTCACGGAAAAGCCGAAGGAAACCCCCGAATCAATGAATGAATGAATGAATGAGTGAGTGAGTGAATGAATGAATCAATGGGTAGAATGGAAACGTGCGAGGGAAAAATAAAAAGAACTGGAAACCCGCGACAGTTTTCCTTTGACGGCTGGCAGAAGTCGACGAAAACACAGCCGCACCGAAGGGGAGGGAGGCAGTGCCGAACGTGCGGCCCCATCGAGCCAAGCGCCACATGTGTCGGTGTCGCCTCCGCTCCTCGTTGATTCATTTAGGCCCTGCCGCCGACTTCGTCAAAGTCAAAGTCAACAGGAGTCGACTCGTACGAGCCCCTCCTCAGACCATCAGACCCAATTGGCCTTCTTAGCGGGAAATGGTTCCGCATTTATTCTGTGCTTGTTTTGTACGCCTCCCTCCTCAAATATTGATATTAAAAAATCGCATCACGTCGCTTAAGTTTTTTGTAAATAATGTGGTGGAAAATTTATTACGAACGTCCATGTCTGTGTATTTTTTGGGGGAGCGAGGAGTGGCAGCGACATTTTCCTCTGGTGTGAGCCAGCTGGATAAATGCGATTTAGTGAGAGATTTGCTCTCTGAGCTTCCAAAGGGATTTCGCAGAGTTTCAGACCTGACAGGTGTCACAGATGACTGCAGCTTGGGCTTGGGTTCCATTTGAGATATCTGGTTAGATTAGGCCATAAATTAAGAGCTCAATCTGGCAAAAATCAACGACTAGTTTTCGTTTAAAATAGTACATACATATAAGATATATATGTACTTAAAAAAAATATATAAAATACTCGTCGGCGAGTAAATCCAGCCAACCAAAGCCAACCACAAACAATTAGAATTATTCATGAGATAAGTCACAAGGATTGAAGCTCTGACATTTGAATTATTTATGATTGGCAATATTCGCATTGAAACGAATAGGAAAAACACGCGGAATCAGAACTGTGAGTAAAGAAAAGAGAGAAAATATAATAGTATGTATTTAGAATAAATGAAAAAGTGCAAGCAAATACATTATATTGTACGTATATTCAGGCGGAAAAGTGAGCAAAGGAGCAAAAAGCCCTGAGAGCAGCTATAATAAAACTCCGGTTCAGTTGAGGTTGGAATCTACAAAATTGAAAGGACACGTTAAGCGGCCAGGACCATAGTGACAATAGCAACAACAGGAACAACAGGAACAACAGCAACAAACAGGGAACAGACAGCATAGGGAACATGGCTAATAGAAAAAGGAAATGCGGGAATAAGACGCACAAGAGAAGGCAAAGCAGCATAATAAATCATGGCTGACTACTTGGACCAGGATCAGAGCATGGAAGGACATACACTTTTTCATAAAAACCATCTAAAATAAATACAGGAAAAGCGAGGCAAAAAAGCAAAAGAAACCAAGAGACGGAGACCCTGATGAGAAATAATAGCGAACAGAAAAAGCGACAAAGTCAATTATGCAGGCAACAGGAAAATGGAAAATACAACGGGGCAGAGCGCCCTGCGTTATGCTTTAATAAACCCAAGCTGCCATCCGCAGAGCAGACATCGGACCCCGGACTCCAGACTCCAGGCTGCAGACAGTATTATTGAAATATTAATGACCTTCAGCATTATAATAAAGGCGGGAGCTAGTTCATGCCCGGCGCGGCGGCAAACTTTCGGGCTTTGAAAA
The DNA here is from genome assembly GCA_963969585.1 of Drosophila helvetica. Lineage (NCBI taxonomy): Eukaryota > Metazoa > Arthropoda > Insecta > Diptera > Drosophilidae > Drosophila > Drosophila helvetica. The sequence continues at coordinate 17,802,700 of OZ018402.1, read as the reverse complement.
TCGAATTGCAAATTGCAATCAAATCTTAATCAGTTTACAGGCTTAGACGAGCCACTGCTCCATCTGCTTCACAATCACTCCCCCCTCCCACCCCTTCTACAAATTTCTACTTTTCCCTATTTGCAGAGCTTTCAATTAAACAAAAAAGCTTTCCTTTTCCCCTCCGTATCCCCACTCAAACCCCAAAAATGTGAATATTTTTCGAAAAATTAAAAGGATTTTGTGCGTCAATATTGACACAAGACTTCAATGCGGCTACTGCATGGCTGAAATATTTTGCCTGACGGCATGGAATGAATGATGGAGTGAAAAACATTTTTCGCCGCTCTTCTCCTTTCTGGCGGTGCCCCAGAGCGGAGCGTAAGGCAAACATGAATATAACATTCCAGCTTTTACCGGGAAGAGGCCAGTTGGGGTTCAGATGAATAGTGAACGCGAGTAAGTGGGAGAAGAAACGAAGGGTATGGTCCAGCAAAATTGGAAGAAATACTAGAACGCTTCAAAAGATTTAGGAAATGCCATTCTAGCGTTGCGTTTCCTACGACAAAATGTAAAAAGCAGAATGACATAGTACATTTAAAAAAAATGTACATCTTTCTGCTATATTCAGTTCGAAACTAACAACAATCGAACGTAGGACTTTAAAGATATCAGCCAAAATATTACCTGACGTTGCATTACCACAAAATAATATAAGTGGTTTCCGATCTTGGGCTACAAATTTGAGAAACTCTGCGCAGTTTTTGCACTGATATGTATATGAAATATATTTTCCAAGTAATTAAATATAAAAACCAAAATTCCGCGGTAATAAAAGTGAACAAGTTCTGGGACCATTTTTCAAACTTTTAAAAAATTGTAAAATTACGAAAAAACGAACAAATAAATGGGATAAACTTTTAATAAATTTAGAAAATTATATTGGCGAAGAGTTAATGTTAATTTTAATGTTGTTTGCGATGATGGAAATTTTGGCAGAAATGCACATACATGTACATACGTATATGTATACCTACATATACCTGTATGCGTGCACATAGTCTGAGCGATGATATAATTGAATTTTTTAAATGGTCTAGTGGATATTTCCTTGTATTGTAAAGTCAATATAATTCTAAAGTATATAGTAGGTACATTTTTATCAATATCAGTTTAAAAGCCAGAATTCAAAACAAAAATTCACTCAGTGCATGTAATGCAAAACAAACACGTACGTCATCCTCAAGATACTTTCGCACCACAAAAACCGCAGATGTTTGGCCGCAGATTTTATGGAAACGTCCACAGCCCCCAGTGAAAAAAACAATTGCTGATAACAATGGAAAATGCAGAAGCAATAAATAATTAAATGCAAATTTTCACACCTGCCCCTCTGAATGCAAATAAAGCATACGAGTAATTGCACTTGAATACGATATGCCAAAGCAGGCAGCAAGAAGCAGGAAGCAGAAAGCAGGAGGAGCCCTAGGATCGGGTCACTCAGCTGATAAATAACGGTCCGGCATAAGAAGAACAAAATATTGAATTACAAGCAAGGAATAGTGTGGCCTGAGAAAAGAAAAGACAAACAAAACTATGGAAAACGGGAAGAAAATCACAGCGATAGGACTGAGAGCTCTATGGAAGATTTACTTATTGAATTTGTATTCTTATAGTATATTTGTGTATTTGTTTTTGTTTTTTAAGGATGGCAGCACTGTTAACCCATTAGTTAAATGGCCAACAGGGCAGGGCTTATGCCATGAGAGTCGCTTTCACAGTGGGCGGTGTCCGGGGCAAGTGTGAAAAAGTGGAGCCATTGCGTGAAGTTCTTTTTGTTCGCGCTTCAATTAAATTTAATTGCATTTTGAAGGGTCATAAATCTCACACAGTGGCAGCCAAAAAACTACGCACAGCCATGCCACACCATTGTTCGGAAGCATCCTCTCTCTTCACACTCGGTCACACTCCCCTCGCCGCACAGGCGGAACAAATTGCAATATGCAAAGCGAGACAAAATACGACCATTGATTAATGGGGTTCGATGGTTCGATGTATCGATGGAGGGGGAAAAGGAGAACACAAGGGGAACACAAGGGGAAGCAGGCGGAAAATCAATCACGAAACAAATTGCAGCCACTGTTTGACTTTCGATGGGGTTGAAGTTGAACAGATCGAGCACCGACCAAACATTCAATGCCCAAAATCCGGAGATCACAGAGCTTATTAAATGCGGTCCGCTTTCGGCTCGCCGCTCTCCGCTCCCCGAATAGCTGTCAAATATTCCATTCATCTTGGATATTCTGGAGAGGGGAGATGCACATCATCGGCGCCCCTGGTGTTAATTTATTTATTGCTCTGGCATTGGGGCTATCAAAATATTGAAGAGGAAAACTTTTCCCCCACATGCGGATAGATAACTTTAAAAAGCTATAATGTGGGATATTCCTTGGAAGGGAAAACTCGGGGCAATTCATTTTAATTATTCACGCAGCAAACTCTTGGATTTTACAATACCCACAGACTTCGGGTGCCAGGGGCGCGATGGCTTCCACTTGATTTATCGCCCTGGCTCTGGGGCTACACTCGAACTCGTATAATGTGATAAGAACATCGATTGTTATTTATTGTTCGTCTGCGGCTTTAATTTAAGACATTTTCAGAGCATTACGGGTGTTAATATTAAGTAAAAACGAGGGGGAACGTTATGAGCCGCGTCTGCGCCGCGGCTCTACTTTATACCCGGTACTCAGTCAGTTTGTATGTATGTGAGCTTGTTGTAATTTATTACATGTTCGCAAAAGGAAAAAATTAAATTTTAGCCAAAAAAAAACAATTTAAGTCGAACCTTTTCGGAGATTTTGATCTATTAGATGTTTCCATATTGGTTAACATAAATTTTTTACATCTGCCATTTCTACATGTTTTTATCTACTTCCTACATATACATACACGGCTGTGTGCGAGAGAGAGAGGGAATCAGTCTGCGCTTGGGAGGCCACTGAAATTTCATTTGTTCCTTCTGACTATATTTATGATCCGATCTGATCCAAATTCAATACTCTGATAGATATAGTAATTTTCTATGATTCTGCGTTTTTGGTTTTCCCGTATCTTCAAAATTGTAGATTTTCATCTTTTGTGGGGGCGGAAGGGGGCGTGGCCAAATTTTAAAACAAACTCGTCTCGGTTTGATATCACAGGAGCTTGGATAGAAAGTTTGGTGGTTCTAGCTCTTATAGTCTCTGAGAACTAGGCGTCAAAAAATTCGATCAGGCATAGCGCCTACCCCTGTGTGTGAGAGAGAGCGAGAGGGAACGATGCATTTCGAAATTGTTTTCTTCATTGTGGCTATATTTATGAGTCGATCTGATCCAGATTCAACACTCTGATAGATATTGTCATTCTCTACGATTCTGCGTTTTTAGTTTTCTCGTATCTTTAAAATTGTGCATGCCACAGATTTTCGTCCTTGGAGTGGGCGGAAGGGGGCGGGGCGAAATTTTGAAATACACTTGTAACAGTGCGATAGGACAGGAGTCTGGATACAAAATAGTGTTCCTCTAGCTTTTATGGTCTTTGAGCTATAGGCGCTAATGAAGACGGACAGACGGACAGACGGACGGACAGACAGACATAGCTATATCGACTCGGCTATTGATGCTGATCAAGAATATATATACTTATTGGGTCGGAAACGCTTCCTTCTGGGTGTTACACACATTAATTTTTTGCACAAATCTAATATACCCCTTTACTCTTCGAGTACCGGGTATAAATATTGTGTGTAGCCTGGAGGGGCATCTCTGGAGGGAATACCAGTAATGCGACGGTGATTGAAACTGCGATTGAAATTAAGTTCGAATATTGAGGAGTGACTCTTCTACAATATTTTTGACCACTTGCTCTCCTACTTAGCTCATTAAGTTGTACTTATCGTTTCTTCCGCACTCTTGGGCATTTCCAAGCACTAGCTTGCTCCCGTTGGGTCCCATGCGAAGCAGCTCAGCTCAACCTCTGCCTCTCCTCCAACCAGGCCCTTCAATCTGGACCTTTGCACTCTATCAAAGCTGTCTTTGCAGCTGCCTCTCCAATCTCCAATCTTCAGCATTGCCTCGCCTCGCCTTGCCCTGTCCAATCCCTCTCCAGTTCTGTGGACCCTGGCAGCCTCTCCAAAAAATCATAACGCACTTTGTACATGTGCCACAATCAAACTGCACTCCAATGCCAAACTGCAATTGCAGACATTCATTCATGTAACAAAAAACCTCAAAATCTAGGAGTACTCGATGTCTCGGAGGTGGGGTGGGGGTGTGTAGTGTGGAGTGCCATGTCTTGACTCATATCGTTTCAGGTTCTACCGTTGCCATTGCCGCTGTTGCTGCCCTGCAGCACAGCAGTTCATGGACCGTAAAATGAGGTTATGCTCGGGCTGCTGCCTCGTCTTTGCTACTGCGATAGGAACATGGTACTTCTTCCTCGCCCGATGTCTGTCTGTGTGCGCTTCTGTGTGTGATTTATGAAGAGCGATTTTAATGACATTTCCTACGAGAGTATCGACACATATCGGCTGTGTACGTGTGCAGCAGGGTGTGGGTTCCGTTCCCCACTGGCTGTTCCTAGCTCTGCTGCTGCTGCTGCTGCCTCGGATGCATTAGCTCCAGCTGACGGCGACGCGTCGGGCTGTCGGAGCAGCTTTGGCAAGTCATGCGTGCCTTCGACCCGGCCAACTCGTGACGCCGGCGATGACGTACATACTTCAAGGCCCGGACACACCTCCAAGTGCAGTCAAGCTCGATATATAGAGAAGGGGTGGGGACTTCAGAGACTTTTCGCCATGCAGACAACACCAAAGAGGAAAGATTAGGAATCGTTAGGAATAATTAATTCTCAAACAGACACACCAACGTATTAAAGAAATTCCCTCAATTGCCAGAGTTACTGCGACACTGCGACAAGAGGACACTTCTAAAAGTGATAAAACGTAAACCAGAACACCAAGAACAGGGCTACTGAAATTCTCAGCTCTCAAAATACCTAAAATTACAGCCTGATTTCAAGATAAAATAGAATAACTATAATCCACCAGTTTGAATCCGCTTCGCATCACTGAATGATATCCGCTCCGCCCCCGCACCCGCCACCGTACCGCCCTGGTCGATTGTCCAAAACACTTTGCATGAATAATCGACGCCCATAAATCTGGGACTACTGATATGATATCCAGCAATCGACTCTACTCCTTTTGTTGCCTTGTTGGTTGTCGGAGTGATAAGCAATAGTGGGGTGTTTCCTTTCTTATTTTTATTCGTATTATTCGTATTTTTTTTTGCTTTAGTGGGTCACATGAATCAGTTTCTGACTATTGCCCAATCCCAGTCCAATCCCAGTCCAATCCCAATCCCAATCCCAATGACCAATGTGCAGCAGAAAGCAGCAGAAAAGCGCAAAATCAGAGGGACTTGTGCCAAGTGGGGATTTGGCTTTGTTGTTCGGTTCGGAGTCAGTAAATAAATAACGAGAACTGTGGGCAATATATATTTTTATGGAAATTCACTGCATTTTCCATTTCAATTGCCTTTTGAGTGGAAAAATATGTAAATTTCAATGGGGCGGATGGACAATAGTCGGGGATAGACATGGGATGGATATCGGAGCATTGCACTGATGCGATATATTCAGTAAATTGCAGTTTGCCAAAAACATTTCTGCCATTTGCTTTTGCGGGGACCACCTTCCTCCCCCCCTATCCCTTTCCTTCTCCCGATGCACTCTCTTCATACCCTCCTTTGCACTTTGGCCAATTTATGACCAGCAGCAGTTTTAATGTGTGGAAATGAGAACATTCTTGATATACGACCGAATCGAACATGCACAGATATTATATGAACACCAGCCAGTGGCCAATATGTTCGGCCGACAGGATAGGCTTAACGTTCGCAAAGTAGGTTATTGCATATAGGATCCGTAAGCGTACATATGTATATGTATGGCATTAGTAGAGGTCGTATATTCTAATAATTCCATACTAAAAGTTAAGTCCTTCATCCCTGCATCCACGTCACTCTCTCTCCTTCCACTCTCTCTCTCCACCTCAAGCTTTCCATATTTCTGCAGCACTTCCCCTCAACAGCAAAACTTTTGACTAATTGCCTGTTATAATCCGGGTCCTTTCATCGCAAATCCCATGCCCCACTCAATCACCTGAAAACAATTAGTTTCGTCTCATCCCCACTTACATGTTTAAATAAGCCGGATGGAAAAGGAGATGGAGGAGCCCAGAAAAGACCAAAAATAATAAAACCAAAACCAATGCAAAGTCTTAGAGTGATTGTGGGCCAGAAAAGATTTATATTGGCCATTGCCCAGACCAGGAGCTGCGCTGCCCAGAGGAAGAGCTCAGGAGTTGGCAAATCTTGTTCGAGTCTTTTTCCAGACTAAGTGGAGTAAAGGTCTCCTCACTGCAGTTCTATTTTGGTCTCTTTCTCTGTCTCTGTCTCCGTCTCTCGGTCTGACTCTAGTCCTCTTGATTTGTTGCTGATGTGTTCTTTCACTAAATTCACTTAAATTCGTGTTATTTCCGCATGTTTCGCACAACTTCAGGCTCCTGTCTGCTCCACTCTCTGCCTCCCCGCTGCCCCACTAATCTTCGATTCGCGTTGATTTTTCCTTTTCTCACAATTTGCACTTCATGAATACAAGATAGCGGAGGAGCCACGGGGATGGGAAGGGAAGAAGCCAATGCTGCTCCATTAGACAATTTTCACATCTGTCTCCGAAGACCTCCGCATGTTCGCCGCTCTGCCGTTCTGCCGTTTGGCTGGAGTCCACCCGAGTGCAGACTATCCAAGACTATCCCCCACTGCAGAAAACTATCCGATTGAAGCACAAAATAAACTTCCGTTTCGCCGTTGACCGTTTAATGGGCTCTGCCCAAGGAAATTTGCTCCACATGTGGCTAAGGCACAAAAAGAAAATAATATTCTTTGGCTTTCGGCTACACATCCGAAAAGGCTGTTGTCCCGGGTATGCAGAGTGGGGGAGTGGGGGAGTGGGGGAGTGGGGAAGGGGCTGCTTCAATATGCCAATGTGCCAAGTGATGCATTTCTGATGATCTCCCCAGGTATCCTTCTTTGGTTGAACTGTGAACTACAGCTTCGAGTATTCTGTGCAAATGCCAAAGACATCAATTATTTGTGGTATTATGGAGCATTGCCAAAGGCTTCATATTATATTCCTATAGATGATGTAACTTGCCAATTCGTTCCATGCTTCAGCAGGTGCACAGACGAGTATGTTCTCTAATGCCAGGACATCTTATGTGCCTACTCGTCACACCATCCCTCCAGGAAATATATTGTGTAACATCGATCCTAAATATCAAATGTAACTTGGTAATAACTAAATGTTAGAAATGTAATATCTTTCCGACTAATTGAAATAACAAATAGCTGTAAATCATATCAGTCCATTAAAAATACCTTGTTCATTAAATGGAAACAATATTTTCCTAATTTCTTACCACCAATTAAACGCTCTTAGCATATATGAGAATGTATGCTTCAATCCCTAAAAATCAATATACTCCCCAACGTTTAGCTACGTTTCAACATCTGTTTGCTCTTTGATTCCAGCACATTGCTAAACATTTCCCGAAACTATTCCCCACCACATCATTATTGTTGCTCCACTTGGCCGGCACTTCATTAACAGATTCCTCCCCATTCCCATTCCCATTCCCATGCCTATCCCTATCCCTATCCCTTTTCCTCTGCGAAAAACCGACGCGATTAAAATGCAATTGGCCATCGAAGGCGCAGCAGAGCTGGTCCGAAAATGGGCTCCACGTCCGCCCACGTCCACAGCGGGGGAAGTTTTGTTGCCCAAAAATATTTAACCAATAATGCAATTTCGGTTGTGGCTGGCAGTCCAGCAGACAGATACAGATACAATGACCAGGCCGATGGGAAGGATCAGGGGAAGGAGAAGGACTCCCCTGACGCCAAACAGAAGCAGCAGCAGCCTGGAGGGCCTATTAAATGGAATTTCGAACAGGACTGACGATGGACGGTGGCAGACAGTCTATCCATCGGGAGCAGAAAAGACCGGCCTTCTGCGCTTCCCTCCCCGCACTTTGCACTGATTTCATTTGTTCAATAAACGCATAATTATCCGCAATAATTGCATTAGCAAATATGGGCAAGGAATTAAAGGCCAGAGCATAATTACGGATGCCATCATCGTGTAATCATCGGATTAGAAGAGGTGAGTCAGGCATTTATTTCTGGGCAGGGAGACTGCTCCAGAGTGAGTGCTTCTGTCTTGAGGCATTTAATTAAAGGCGTTAAGTCGGCTAATGAATACGGCCGTCGAAATGAGCACGAGATTGCTCAGTCGGAGTCGGAGGAGCGTCGGAGAAGCCCTGAGTAGGGGCCATGGAGACGGACACGTTTCAACATCACTGAGCAGTCAGTCATTCATTCAGCCAGTCAGTCAGTCAGTCAGTCAGCCAGTCATCCAGTTGGTCCTGCAGCCTGCACATGCAGGATAAGTGAATAACATTAAATAAACAAACTGGGGAACAAGCAGAGCAGCCGGCAAACAACGGCAGCAGGAGCAACAACTGCAGAGCAGATGCACTGTGCTGAAAATTGTGGAGAAATTGTGGAGAAAGGTTGTTGGGAAAAACATCCAGACGAGCACAAAATACTCTTTCCGAATTATTGTTATCGAAAGCTGTGTGCTGCACCTGCCACGATGCTCCTTAAGATACTCAATACCTTTAATAATTGTTCATACTGATGATTCCTTAGAATAGCGAAAGATAGATCGATTTAATCGGTGAATGGTGGCTCGTACAACCTTTATGCCGTGCCTGAAAACTGCAAGGAAAGTGTAAGCTATGTAAGCTACATGCTCATTGTTGCTGTAGTTCTCTCAGTGTTCTACTTGGGGTCTGAGCCCGAGTCGGATTCTGATGCATTTGATAAGCGGCACGTACCGCACGCCAAAAAGTGTACTATGCCATTTTTCGCTCTCAGCCGGGCCGAGAGCTTGGGCAACCGATTGCCGAATACTTTATTATCTATGGTGGAACGGCAGTAGAACGGTGCATTTGCTTGCCTCTTACACACACGCAAGCACACACGTACACGTAGCACAAAGGAATAACAAAATGGCGGATGCACATACCTGCAATAGAGAGAAAGAGAGAGAGAGAGAGTGAGCATTAGTGGGAAATCTTTGCAGAGCACACCTGAAAATTTGCTCTTGCTTGTTGCAATTGCATTAGAATTAGAATTTAAGATACGAGTAGTTCGAAGTTGGCAGGAAACGAGAGTGTGAGTAATGGCAGGGCAAGTGCAAGTGGGAGTGGAGTGGGTTTTGGGAATAGGAATGGCGCAGGGAATCTACAGATTGGGATACTCGGCTTCCATTCCACTCGGCTCCTTCTGTGGCTCTGTGTGGCTGTGTGTGTAAAGCAACTTGTTTACCAAACTTTATTACAACTTGGCAAACAGTCGTCGCCTTTGTAGTTGGCTCGAGCAGAGTGCTCCTGCTTTGTCTGCTAACTGATTGCAGTTACAATCAGTTTATTGTATGGGCCTGCTGCAGGATAGATTCCGTTGGCCACACACACCCCCCAGCTGCTACCCAGATGCTACCTTAAATCCCGAGTATCCCGAGTACCCTGCGAGTAACATGTAACATGGCAAACAGCAAAGGCAACGGCAACGGCAACAGCAACGTGGAAAAGGGACTTTGTAGCGCCGGACCAGCTGAGGCGGACAATGGAGGATGCAGACTACTATGAGTGGATGGGCCACAGTTCAAAGCTGAAATTGCAACACTATATGCCTTGAATTACTCAAAAATTCAATTAATTTGTGAGTGCAAGTATCAAATGATTGTTTCGCGAGCTGTGCATTATTTACTTATAGCCTAAGCGCCGATCAAAGTCCTTCCTATCAAACCATGCCAATCCGAATATGAAAAACCAAGTCAATTAATTGTACAAATTTATTTCCTTTAATTTGGGAAATGTCGTTTTCCCCTACAATCAAGTTCATATAGTCGGACACATTTCGTGTGGCATTTCCCCGTAATCATCTATAATTCATTGCCTTTGTGCACCGAGAATGTCATCCATTCATATGTATGTATTTGTTATTGAAAGTCAATTCCCATTTGAACATCATTCGGGACCATTTTGTCACCCACAAAATAACTGAACCCCAAATCAAAAGTCAAAAATCGAAAATCAATAGAACAGCACAAAATGTCATAAGTGATTTCCTGTTCCGTTTCACGTTCCAATCAAGCGTAAAATAATTTTGTGAAAATATTTACCCAGATCGAGTCCCAAAAAATGAATGAAAGCGGGAGAGCAGCGAACGATGAAAAGTGAGCAGGAAAATGTGAAAAGCTAATGGCTGGCTGGCTGGCTGGCTGGCTGGCCCTGGGCAGCGTACCGCTCTCCCTCTCCGGAGTGGAAGATGTCCCAACTCATCTCGTTTCGTCGCGATGCGCTTGAATGGGTACTCGTACTCGAACTCGAACTCGCCTCCCAGTAAAATGGTGTACATCAGCGTCAGATTAGGGCGTGGCAGGGCCAAATCACAGACATAACCGGCACTCACCAACACTAGCCCAGGCACAAGCACAAGTACAGTCACAGTCACGGGCACACTCAGTGCTCCCTAAGACGGAGCATAAATTCCAGACACTGCCGCCCTGGTGATTTGTGGTGCGGAGACCACATCAAGCAGGGGAGATGCGGCAGGCGGGGAATGGGTGTGGAGTTGCTCAGACAGAGACTAAGTGTGGGTTAAGCACACTTGAAGTATGTGCACGCTTGGGTTAAGAAAAAGGATTTGCCAGCTCCAAGGAGTTCCCGCCCCATCTGTCTCTCACGCTCCCCGAAAGAGTAAAGTTCGAGGCAACCCACTCACCCGCACACCGCACATAGAGATTCACGCCTTGACGGTTTGTAGAAAATATGAAAAGTCGTCCTGCCAAAGAATTTTCACCACCGAGCTGGGATCCCCTGCCCAGGTGAGGATTGTGGTCTCTCTGCGGTCGTGCGGTCCTTGCGGTCCCCGAGCATCCGTGTGTGGACGGGTTTTCCTTTTTCTCATCTTCTTTTCACTCTTGTCACTCCTGACAGCCACGTGTAATGCAATTATATTGAGGCAGGCTTTATGTCACAACTTTTTCACTTTTCCTGCACATATTTGTCGCTTTATGAAATCGATGTCTGACTGCTAAATGAATAAAGACTGCTAAAAAGGAAACCGGAAGCATGAAGCAGGAAGATTGTGTTCCTCTATCAGCTATTATCCAGTAGGTCTTTAATATGGTCGAAAATGGAAAACACTTACAACTCTGGAGAAGATTTCCACAATAAAAGTGAAAGCGCTGCCCAATCTACAGCTACCAGATCTATCCGTTCTTTTCCGTCTAAACTTTCCGCAGCAAATCCCTGTAATTTACTGCAACAAGCAGCAGAGATAATTGCCAAAGTTTATTAACGGAGACAAAAACAAAAGTGTGGGCCTGGTAGGAGAGGACAAAGGACCAACTGCAGCCCGGAGGATGCGGAATCAGAATTTGCCGTCCATGAATATGAAATGAACTCGAAAGCCCACGGCGAGACATAGCCAGAGATCCCCTTGGGGCAAGGGGTGTCTGTGCCTTTGGCATGGGCCAGTCATAAACAACAATTTATAAGCTTTAATGAAAATTGGTTGATAACTGGGGGCGGCGAAAAGAACATTCTGGGCCGGTTCTGAGACGGAGTTGCCGGCAAAATAAATTAACTCGACTCTTCCCTGACCCTTACAGGAACCCAAAACCCACGCCCAAACCTAAACCCAAACAGGCTGGATGCAAATTTAGAGCCCTGTTCCCACCTTGGGCTGGCCAAATTTTTATTCCACACACGGGAATACGCGTACCCTCTTCGACTGTTCATAAATGTTTGCCCGTTTTCACCTTTTTTTCTGCGGAGGCTTAGCCAAATTGGTCCGGGGTTCCCGCTCCCATTTCCGTTCCCGTTCCCGTCCCCCTCCTCCGTTTTCGACAAATGCATATGGAAATTGTATGCAAATTTTCATTGTGTCAGCAATTTGTAACGAATTTGAGATGTGAGACTGTTTGGAAAAGCCGCCGCTGGGCGATCGGAGGGCTGATGGGCCGAAATTTAATTTGCCCGTGCAGTGGGAAAATCAAATTGCATAAATGTCAATTTGCTAATCCAATATTTGACTAAAAGTCGGGAAAAACTCAAAACTCGTCGTTTTGAGTGTCGCTCTTCAATTTGAACTTTAAGAATTGTTGAGAGGAAGGAGAAAAGTGGAAAGTTTTGTCAGCGTCTGCTGGCGAAGCTGACAAAATATCTTTTGATTACTTTTCCACACTGGCAACACTTCACAATGTCCCCAAAGAGAAGAGGACGACCAGGAAGGGAATGCAGAGGGGAAACGCGCCTCGGAATATCTTCGAAATAAATTTTATTGTAGGAAAGAAAAGTTGCTGCAACCGATAGCAAGAACATGGTATAGGACAGGACAGGACACGACACAACACGACAGGGCAGGATAGGACAGAAGGAAAAACCATATCCTTGAAGCAAGTGCAGCCCTCGGCTGCCTGTTGATGGCACTTTGATGTTGTCTGAGGAAGAGAACCCGACCAAAGGCTTCTATGAGTTTTACCGAGATCCTCTCTGATAGTTCCTCCTAAATTTTCGCCTGCCGTGACCGGGACGCATTTGCAGCAAGGGTCGGACAGTGGAGGGCATCATCATAATCAACAGTCCACAAAAAGAACGACCCACACGTGACTACACCACGAAACTCCCAGGGAAATAAAAAATCCACCTTGCCTGCCGCCCTGCGGCCCTGCCGCCCTGCGGCCCTGCCCCCCTGCCACCAGGCCGCCCTGCCTCTTTGGCAAATGAGCCGCTGGCATTCTGCTGTTTTCTCCGTTTTGGAGCTGTCTGCACTTAATGGAAAATGTCAGTTCGCCTCTGGCGTCAAGCGTTTTATTGAAGTTTCCACTGACTGAGGCGGGAAGTTCGACTGGAGCTCGGCCAGCACTCGGCGAGCACTCGGAACACTCACAAACGTGCGTCATCTCCACCGTCTCCTTGGGATACCTTTTGGCAGCTTCTTTTCCGACTCCCTCTTTCTCGTGGGCAGCCGTTAAACTTAACGAACCGGAAGTGGCAAAAGCGAGAACAGAGCTAAAGGTCCTCGCACTGCTTCCGAGGAGTGCTTCGAGTGCTCGCTGATATGATGGAGAATCTGCGCTGTCAAATTGCCGTGAAAAATTGTTGTTAATTTTAATGGAGGAAAAATACAATCTGCATAGCTGGAAAATGCCAGGACGAGCTTGCCCTCGAGTGTGAATGAAAGGCTAAACTGTTTAAGCAGCTACGGAATTCACAATCCAAGTTTGCTGGATACTTCCATCAGTTTTGATGTGATCTACAAAGTCAGTCACATACACATATTTCCCAACCGGATCCATCCAAAACAAACACCCTCTAAAATGAATAACAAAATTAACAAGTCGAAATCGGCCACTCCCGTGACACCTCCAACGCGAAAAGCAGTCGCAGACAAGAAGTCCATCGATGAGGAAAGCATTTTCGGTTGCACGTTCGAGGTCTTTGGGAAGGTCCAGGGTAAGGGGAAACGCCGAAAGTGCAATGTTTTGACTCTAACTTTTGTCTTAATCTTCCCCGGCAGGTGTCTTCTTCCGGAAGGTAATTTATTGAGTACTCTTTTAATTAACTAATGACCCTGTTTGTCCCTCTTCTCCAGCACACAAACAGAAAGGCAAAGCAGCTAGGACTGGTCGGGTGGTGCATGAACACCGATGAGGGATCCGTTAAGGGCGTGATGGAGGGAACTTTGGACAACATCATTGACATGTGAGCGCAAAAGGGGGTGGTCCGACCGGTCTTATTCAGCTCTTTCCCAACCCATTCCTCTCCCCAGGAAGGACTGGCTCCGGCACAAGGGCAGTCCTCGTTCAGAGATCCAAAAGGCCGTCTTCTCGTTGAACGAGCCCTTGATCAAACCCACCTTTAAGGCATTCTCAATACGACGCTAAGACAACGGACCCTACTGCAATCCCCCTCCCACATTTTGCTCCGATGTACGATTTCTACTTCACACATTCTTGGACCATAATTATAAGAATTAATAAATAGCCAGCCGACCTCTGGGCCCAGTTCTTTTGAGGGAAAACGTGACAATTGCTGGGAGCACGTTTGAAAAAGTCCTCGATGGGCTACCAAAACAATTGTGATAATGTGTAAGCCACAAATGGCCAAAGTTACCGAAAGTTTCTCTGTCGAAAGTCATCCCTCCGGGGGATGCCCTTTGGGCAGCCAATTAGTTAGGCCATGAGCCAAAATAAATTGCCGTTCTAATATTTTTCTGTCTATTTTTACACGGAGCGCCCTGTCAATTGTCAAAACAATTTCAATTTATTTTTCAGTCGTCAAAATGTTTTCGTTTTCCCCTCCGAAACGGGCAAAGTTTCGGCTCGCTTTTGCCAATTTTGCGACAAATATTTTGCCTCCCGAAAAAAGCCAAAACGAATTTGCATAAGTAAATAAAAGTTGACTGAGTTCACAATGGTAACAGTTGCCGCCTGATGGCAATTAAAAGCCTCTGCTGTGCCACTCTGAGTGCTGGTTTTTTACCCTGTTTGTCCTGTTCGAGGGGGATGCCATGCCGATGTCCTGATGCTCCTCTGGCAGACTCTTTGCTGTCGCTGTTGCTGTTGCTGCTGTTGGTATTTATTTTGATTGTTCTGTGTGTGTCTGGCAAACACTTTATTATAAACTGCTGAAACCGCAGAAGTGCACTGGCTAAACAAATTGTTTTTGTTGGCCATTTGGCGATTTGGAGTTTTAACCATTTGGCATTGGGTCTGGTACGAGCCGTTGTGCCAATTGATTTCGCCTACATTTTCAGTTGCGATTTTAATACTGGTAATATAATGGTTATGATTGGAGCTGCGCCTCATACCAACAGTTAATTGATCGTTGGCCCTTAAAAACCCCGCCTATAAAAACAAGTTTTTCTTCACAAATGTTTTACTATTTTTCCAAATTTAATTTAGAACAGTGCTGCCAATAATGTAAATTATATTTCCAGACAGCTCTCCGGATCGGCCTGGCTACCGGGGGATGGTGGATTGGTCAGGACGTTGGGAACATTCCTTCGGCCTCCTGCTGCTCCCTCCGCTGCCGGGCCGTACGGATCTGCCGCGGAGTTTGGTCATCGCGGAGAAGCTCCCTGCGCAGGAGCCTCCTGTAGAGCAGCATCTTGCGCCTGGTTTCGGGTGCTCCGACGGGCGTGCTGAACTGCATACCGGGCGGAGTCCCGCGCGAGGAGCTTCATAAAGAAATAGGTCCAAAAAAAAAATGATAGGAACATGGGGTGATTTGCTATGCCGCGATTGCCAAAGAGGGCCAGAGTTAGAGCTACTTTGAGCGGCTTCATGGTGCCTCAGTTCGCTCCTCACCAGCTTCAACTCGGGGCCGTCGTTGGATAGGATTGCTCTTCGTTCAACTTACGCCTTTTTGTCACTCATTAAGGAATGCCGAGCAGTTTTCCAAAAATAAAAAAATACTGTTTCTACGTCGGAGCTGGAGAGCTTGTGCTGAAATGTTGGAGGAATTTTGTCTACTAAAGTTGAACCGAACTCGAGTTGAAATTCGATTCCGGAACAGGAAAATGCATGGCAATCTGATCTGACTATACACGAACTAGAACCAGACTTTTCCGAGCCTGCAGATCCTGCACCCTCTATGAACTAATTACAGAGCGCTTTCTCCTCGGGCACCTCCCGCTTTGCACTGCAACAGAGCCGAAAAACCAGGACCCGAATTGAGTCATTAAATGCCACCGAATTTGGAATGCATAATAGCCAAACGGCAACATGGCACGCAAACAGATAAAAGAGCTTGCCGCAGCAGGAGGGGACTGCGGCTGCGGCTGGGTCTGGGGTTGGAGTTGGAGTTGGGTCTGGGGCGGGAAAGGAATAGGACAGAAGACTTATGTATGTATGTATGTATGTATGTACGTATTTATGTATTTATGTAGAAGGGTAGGAGCAGCTAAAAGCCGGATTCAGTAGCGCCGATAATCAATTCCGTTTCCGGCTGACAGTTTGCCGCATCGTGCGTGACTCCAAATATAAGCATAAACATCACCAGAAAAATAGTAATAATTGTAATAATTTCGTATGCCCCCAACAGAGTACACAGCTCGGAGCGGGCCGCTGTGTGGCAAGGCGGGGCATGTGGTGCATGGCTGTTGAAACTTTTGCTTCGCGTGCTCGGGCTCCGGCTCCTGCTCCGGCTCCGGCTCCGGCTCGTGCTCTGCCATCGGTTGCATGTCGAGAAACGTTGGAAAGGCCATTCCATTAGCTGCCAGAAAGCGTTGATAACGAGTTCATTGACGAGTTCATTGGCACATTGATTCCCACCATTGATCGGCTGAGTTAAAGTATTGAGGGTTAGTGAGGCGGCTTAAACGGGTATGCTAATGAAAGCGCGACGGAAACTTTGTCCCAGTGCCACCAATTTTACCGCATTGCCATCGAAATGCAAAAGCTTCCCTTGGCAGGACTTGCATTTGAATTCTTATACGACAATAACAGCGATTCCTTCCTGCTGTTGTAGCCTGACAACTCGTAATAATTTATTTATGTGGGTGGGATAGGGATATACGCGTAGAATATCGGAAGAGTTATCAGCCAACGATGTTGCCTTTTGGCAATGACCTCTGCACGCCTCAGTGCTTCTCCCACAATCTCCACCCCCTCTCCACGCTAATCGAACGAAATATTTGAGATGAATCGGGTAAAATGTCAATTATATTCCCTACATTTGTTCCTTTTACTTATATCACACAATTACAAGAGCCATGTGCAGGATGGGACCCTGAGAATCTGAAAACAAAAACCGACTCTTGGCTGTTTCTCAGCTGTTCGTCTAAGCTGCTCTGCCACCCCTGCAGCACTGCAGCCAGGCCACCGGCCAGGCCCAGGCCCAGGCCCAGACCCTGGCGAGGCTTATTACAGATGCAGACCATGTTTCCTAGGGCCCTGCTAAGCAATGCACGACCCCCAAAAGTGGCAGCAGACTGTTCCGTTCCCCAAATCTCAGCCCGGGCACACGCGGATCGTCCAGACACACTCTGATACGTGGGGCGAAATTGCCGCATCACCAGCTCCCCAGCTCCCCAGCTTCCCAGCTCTCCAGCATCCCGAACACTGCCCAGCCCAATCTCCGCCCAGGGCGTTGTCTAGACGCAAAACCATTCTGTTCCTCCGAAAAATTGTTCTCGTTCCGCAAATGTTGCATTATATACTTCAGAGCTCCAGAGTGTGGCGTGCGGCAGCTGGTGCTGACGGGGACGAGAAAAGGGAGAGGATGAGGAAGTGTTGGGAGCCAGCAACAGTAGTTACCCAAAAAGAAATTTATTAAAATTTTACAGCCGCAGCCGCAAACACAATTCCAGCTCTGAAAATTGGAAAATCCGCAACTAATTCTGCATGAATATGGGATTGCATGTCTCGACCTCGTCCTCGGCCTCGGCCTCATGTTGCGTGGCACTTTGATGAATGTCGTCGCATTTGACTAGGGCCTCGACCTCGCCTGCCCACCCCACCCTCGAGCCCTGCTCCCGAATCTCCGAATCAGCTTTAAGGCCTTCGAATGCAGTTGGACACCAGTTTTCAGCAGCGGGAAAACTTTGCATAATAAATGAATGAAGGCGATAAGAGTGCCTCCCCCGATTCGACTCCATCCCTGAATCCTTTTGACGAAATACCTATGGGCGCTCCAATGGAATTGGGCCTAACTTGGGAAAACTTGCTTGGGTCTTAGTTAATTTCCCGGGCCTTGATTTTTGGGGGATCGGATCCCAAGCGCCTCGGGCGTGTGGTTGGGGTCGGTATCTCTTTGAAGATTGACTCTCAGTAGCCGTGCATTTTATTCTCCAAACAACAAACAAAAAACGAAAAGTCAAACGTCAAAAGTAAAGGGCCAAAGCCAGAGCCTTTGGCTACCCCTCACATTCCAAATCCCAGTCTTTTAATGTACTGTAAATGTTAATTTTTCACAAAACACACGGAAACTCAACTTGCAAGATGGAAGCAGGTGCACTTAGCGAGGGACAGGCCAGGATACATGCCTTGGAGAGCATGGAGAGCCTCATCCAATTTAACAAGGGGAGTTTCGTTAGGGAAATAGACACCGAAAAACACAACAATATCACATTAACCGGAAAGAGTCCAAAGGCGATGCAAGACCCGGACCAGGACCACGACCACGACCACGACCAGGAGCAACAAAATGTGGTAGAAGCAGTAGAGGAAGCGGAAGAGGAAGCCGAAAACCAAGACCTCCAATCCGTGGAAGATGGAAAGGTAATGCTGAAAGAGGAGATCATTCCCTAATTGATTAAAGTTCCCAGCAGATAAATGGCCAGGGCTGTGGAAGGACCCCTGTAGAAACGACCACAAATGAAGAAAATGCTCGAACAAATGCCCAAGCTGGGGAAACGGAACACACCGAGGTCCAAGAGGTAAAATTCAGTGAAGACAGAGATGAACCTAAAAGAGAAGAATCCACTTCAAGGATCGAGGAAGGACAGGCCGAAGAAGCACGATCTGAAGACCATAAAGCACAGTCCATAGCAGCGGAAGAGAAGGCCAAAATAGAGGAAAAAGAGGCCAAGGGACAGGAAAAGAAAAAGGACGCAATGACTAAGGAAGAAAGGAAACTAAAAGATAAACAGATCAAAGAAGAGAAACAAAGAGCCAAGCTAAACTTGCTACTGGAAGAGGCCAGATCCAGTCACAAGATCCCCAAGCTAGAGAGCAAAACCTTGTCTCAACCCAAGGTCCAGGCAGAAGCGGAAGTGATTGACGGGACAGAGAAGACTGGGAAATATCTGAAAAAGTTCAAAAAGACTAACGCAGCCAAGTGGAGAGTGGATAGTGTCAAGATGCAAGAGGATATGCAACAGTTTCTGGAAGGAATCAAGGCCCTGGAAAATAAGCAGCGGGAGCAAGAGAGACAGGAAGCCAAGGAGGCGGCGGTCATGGTCCTGGATAATGAGCATATAATGGGCTGGAAAGCCGTATTGAAGGAATTGAGCCAAGCGTCCTCATTCTCGGCAGCCACCGCAAGGTAAGTCCTTGGATGGACTGATCCTTACCGAAAGTAATTACCCGACTACCCGATTCTGTGATAGCCTCAACGTATCCCAACTGTCCTCCGCGCCAAGAGCGGTTGTCCTCGCCATTCTACGGCGCGCGGCCAAAATGGAGTACAAGAACCAGTTGCGAGTCCTCGAGGAGACCTACTACTACCGTATCAGCCTGCTGAAGAAGCTCAAGCTCGACATGAAATCCAACTTCAAGAGCGAGGCCCAGGAGCTCCGCGCGGCGTACAAAAAGAGCAGACCTGCAAGGATCTGAAATTCTTGCAACTGACAATATGCACAAGACAATTGGACATCAAGAAATATCAGCAACGGCCCCTGGGGCCACTAGATTCCTTCAACATCAGATCTTGACCGAACAACGGGAATTGGCCCGACCTACTTCCATTTTCCGTCTCACTTTGCATAACAGAATTCCTCGCCCTCCGTTCACACTTGCAACAAAAGTCAGCTGCATCTCATTAGGAGTGCAGCCCGAGCCGCTTTCGTTTTAATGAAGCAACCGGACTAAAGTCCCGATGGTATGCAACAGAGTTGTCCGCGGACTCTGGCGGAGCAAATTCAAATTCGTGCCAGTTCTGTTGTTGCACTTTGAAAATAAAAAAAACGCCACCCCATAGACAAGGAAAACTGACCCAGATCCCACCTGGCTGTGGCCCTCTTCTATTGTTCACTCTTTGGGCATTGTAATTTATGGACCCCCTCGGTGTGGGTCCTTGCTGGAAATTGTTTGACTGCAAAAGGGAAATGGCCAAAACAAAGCCCAACCGGTGAGGCGTTCAAAAGGAGCGCGATAGCAATTCAAACTGAATCGAAAGCTTTAAAGTTTAAACAGTGGAATGAGAGACATTTCTTGCACAAATTTAATCGAATACATCCTTGCACACACTTTTCCCTTTGCTGGCATTTCCGCTTTAAGAAAACTTCAAGCTTTTCCAAAATCCGATCATCATCATCATCAGCGAGTGAGAATCGCGCTCCCCGGGCGGCTAATCCGCTTAAAGCTGCCAAAAATCCCCGCCAAGGCTCAACGCGTTCGAATGCGGCGCACAAAAAGTGTGCGGCCCGAGGGCGGGGGCCAGCAGACTGACGGACTCGGATGCTCTTGGAAGGACAGACAGAGCTATAGGCTGAAAAGGCATGAAGATGCACCATCCCTGCTCTCTTCTAGCGGTGGCGCAGCCCCGCGGCGACACAACAAAGAAATGGCAAATAAAAGCCAAAAGCGTTGACAGCGGGCGATGAAACGGAAAGCAGAATCCGAATTCAAATCAGAATCCAAGCAAATCAATGCGTCTGCCCAAGCCCCTCGCCCTCGCCCTCGTCCACCCCATATAAATTTGATGAAAATTGAAAATTTACTTTGGCAATTTCACTTGCAGCCCCGCTCCGCTCCGCCACGACAATGAAATATGTCAATTTCAATTATGTCAGGGAACGCCTGGCCCGCCCCCCACCGCCCGCCCCCTGCCGCAGGCGAGTCCGCGGGCGAAAACCCAAATTTATTTCAACATTTCAACAAATGTGTCACTTTCCATGTAAACCTCTTCATCGATTGCAGTGCTTTGATCGCCTTCATTTTCTCCGATTGAGCCATTGATGGGAGTAACTGACAACTGGGTAATTACGAGTACAGTGGCTGTGGGCCATGTTTTCGGCGTCAATTTGTTGACAGTTGTCTGGGGCCTTGGGCCGGGGGCCCGGGGCGGTGATTGTGCAATCCATCGAACCAAAGAGGAATCGAGAGCTTGCCGATATTGGAATTGATAAGTAAACAGAGGATTACCGGAAATACACACAAGGCAGGAGGAAAAACTTTACAGAAATAGTTATCGAGAGGCCCAGACCCGTCTCCTTCGTGAGGCTGGCTGCCGTGTGATTTCCTGTAATATAAACCCAACTACAATACACGAGTATCCACTATTCTTATCAACGAGGACTATCAAAAAGCCATAAAAGTTTCATTCAACACTTTGCAGACAGGAAATATGACAACCAGTCCCGTCAACCCATAAACCGAACCACCATCGTCTGGTCTGGTCTGGTCGGGTCGGGTCTTCACTCCATGCTGGTCATTTGCCATTTCTAACTGACTGACTGACTGACTGACTGATGGACTGGAGGAGTTCTTCCTTACCCCCTCTGATTGATTTGCAACTGGAATCGCCAGAGTTGGAACTGGAATTGAACTTGAAAAGTGCGCAGACACAACATCAGCAATGACAAAGAAAATGACAAGGCTCTCACGATTACACAAAAGCCAGAGGCAGCACCAGGCAGCCCCAGGCAGCAAAAGGAAGAGCTCGGATCCATGAGTGTGACTCCCTGTTGTCGATATGATCTCGTCATTACGTCGCCAGAGGCCAGGCCAGGGTACAGGGCCCAGAGACAGAATGGTACGTCTGACAGTCTCTGCGTCGAGTGGGCGACACTTTTATGTGAAATTGATGATGATTGAAAGCTGGATGGGATGGAAAAGCGAAACATTCCTAGATATGGCAGCGTGATACTCACGACAACGACTACGACACCCGAACAGAGTCCTGAGCTTGTGACTACATTACCCAAGAGACGATCATAATATCAATAATTGTTCTAGAAAGATGGTTTTTGAGGGAATAAACAACTCATCTAATCTCCGAAGAGTTTCATGGCGAATTAATTTGATCACTCTAATATTAATTTTCCCATTTCCAATATTTACCAGCAAGCCCTATACGATAGCCCTATACGCACTGTCCCGACTTCCCGCACTGTCCCGACACTTCTCGGAATCTGGTGGCGCTTGTCTTCTGCTGGGGCTGGCATACAAATTAAGCAATTAAAAGGAAGACAAGAAGTGGTCTGTCCTATCCTACACCCTGTATACCACCCGTCGCCACACCCCGTTTTGTGGCCTGGCCACAGATTTTAATGGGGCCGCCTCGTTCTTTAAGAGATGTGTGTCAAAACTACTTCGGTACCATCGTAAATTTAATTCATAGTCAGAACTGTCTGCGTCACCAGCTGATGATTGTCCTCATCATCGCCAGCGCCAGCGCCATCGTCTTCGGTCTTCGGTCCAATCGCAATCACACTCCCAATCCCAATCATCATCCGTGGCACTCGTGTGGGACTTGGAGGCGAATGCTCATTGCATTTTTATCACTTACGCGAAATTGGTTTTTATGTGCCGGGAGTCTCATGTGCGCCTATTAAATTAAAGCGCTGCCTCCTATTTATTCCTGGGCAACCGCACTCGACATCAATTCCACAACTACAGTGCCACAGTGCCGCAGTGCCACAATGCTACAGTGGGTACTACTCGTATGCGTATGGAGGGGAGTGGGTAGTGTAGGGAGAGTGTTGGCAGTTAAATAAAACGCTCTGCTCTGCTCTGCTCTTCTGGCCGTTTAAGCGATGACAATCAGCCGAATAGTCGGGTGATATATTGCGGAGCATTACTGCCGGAGAGGAGAGGAAGTGTTGTTCATTTCATGAAAATGGGTCTACGGAGGAGCATCTTCTCTGTCATTGTTTTATTGATTTATAGGAGAGCAGCAGGAGCCAGCTGATTGCAATGAATGCCAGGGGCATGGCCAGGGGCTGGGGGTCCACTTGAGACATGTTACTTACGCACTTGATTAGAGATCGTAGCTGGGGGGATCGGAAGAGTCACAAAGTATTTACCTGCAATGAAATGAGAAGGGTAAGGCACCATTAGTAACCATCTCTTGTTGAAACAAATATTGAAATATCTAAATAGTCAATTTACAAGCAAACGAAAAGCCAAAAGTCCCGAACAGTCCCAAGCCATTTCTGCATCGTATGCATGGCAGTGTGGGGAGCAGCCCAAACATCTCAAAATTATATACTATTAACTCCATATGGCTATATCTATGACCAGACCCAGCACACTGGGCAAACAAACTTCTGGCTGCCGCCCCCGTGCCCGTCCCCGTGCTCGACCCCGTTGACCTCATCAGATGAAAAATCTGTCAAGCTCAACAAACAGACAACTTAATGCCACAAGCCAGCCAAGCCAGGCCAGCATCCAGTCGGACTTCTGACGAGGAGGAAGGAGCCTGGACCAGGCTCTCCACTGGCCTCTCCACTGGTCTCTGTGGTAAAATTTAATTTAACATGCAATTCAGAATGGCAGGCGACAAATTCAGGCAACAACTCGGACCACACAATACTCATACTCACACTCATACAACTAAAATTGTTGCCTGGACACAAAGTTTCCTGGGAAGGAGGCGGCTCAAGGCCCAAGGCTCTTTGAGCTCGGTACTCTGGAATCGGGACTGGGGGCTCAATCCCTTAATTATATTGAGTGTATGGAATCCTTTGGCCACACAATGGTCTGGTCTGGTCTGGTGTCTGGGGTCTGGCTGGTTCGGGGACCCACAACAGGAAGTGAAAGTGGCCATGTCCTTGTCCGTGTTCGTTTTCGTGTTTAATCCAAGCAATTTGCAATTTTTGGTAATTTAACTTGACAGAAACTTTTTAATGGCCAATGGCAGCCACGGCGCCGGCGTCACTTGGGAGCCCGTTCCATTCCATTCAACAATTGACAATAGAAATGAAGACCATTTGTGGCTCCCCTCCCCTTCGATTCGATTCGATTCGCAACTGTTGCCAGTTTCGAGGGGAGCTTCGAAGGGGAGTGCCTCTCTGCGCACTGCTCGTAATCCTCTGAGAGAAGAACCCTTCTTCTCCGTTCGCACGATTCCCCATAAAACCATAATTTTTGATTGTTGCGTACTTAAAGCCGAATTTTGTCCTGTGCTCTGAATGTGGAAAGCTGAATGCAAATTTCGTTTTCAATTTCGTTTTTTATGTCCGCCCGGTCTATTCTATTGGGTAATGTGATTTATGATTGCCCCGACCAGGGGCCAGGATGCATTAAGTGGACTCAAGGCGTTAATGTCCCCGGCACAAGATTTGGGAGATCTGGGAGGAAAGAGTTGTGGCAATTTACAAAACGACATGATTTGATTATAATCTCCCACCACCCCCTGGGAATATGCGCGCTGCGTATTTTGTTTCCACAAAAACGGAAGAGATAAGTTGGCAAATATTTTGAAATTAATCAGATTATATATCATTCGATTTATGTGAATGGGAGTTACCGCATGCCCAATACCCCATACCACACACCACTAAATGAAACTGACGAAACCTTCTTTGAAGGTCCCAGTTAAGGTATATCAAAAGCTTGCCGTGATTAGTTGATATCAATACCAAACAAAAGTTGCCTAAGCTTCGTTGGTATCCCGCTTTTTGCCACTTATTTACTGCTTTCTTCCCCCATTTCAAATCTGAAAACTTGCCAGCATTTTGGCCCAAGGAACTTCCAAATGAAATCTTCAGTTGGCTCTAATTACAAACAACAGCAGATCGCGTTGACAACAGAAGTTGCGACGCAGGGGGACAATAAAGTTGAGTTTTCCAGGAGCCGGGAGCGGAGGAAAATAAATGTCCTACCATAAGCCGCAATTTCTGCGGAAAAGTCGAAAAACTGCGCTCCCCTTGGAACAGCAAACAGTTTGAACTGTCAAAAATGACAAATAGTCCGTCGAGGATTTAATTTTGAATGCAGTGCCTCAACTTGGACTGCAGTGGAAATTAACTAAGCGAGCTGGAAAAAAAAACATCTCTCGCAGGAGGGAAAAGTCAGCAAAGCAGCGACCGATGGAGGGAAAAGGGAAAACTCGTCGTACCATCCATGGCAACGCATACGCAGCCAGCAACCCCCGAAATATCGCAGGGGAAGCTACGCGGAAAGTGGAATTAAAAGCGATCCACAGACTCACCTTGAGTGAGGGAGGGGTGTGTGGTGTGTGTGTGTGTGTGTGTGTGTGTGTGTGTGTCGAAGGGGGATGGGGATGCAGCCGGGCTGTTTTATGTTTTTACGGGAAATTAGTACAGCAGAACAGCAACAGCCACAGCAGCATCATCACAAAAACAACAAAAACACTATAAAGGATTTTCTGTTTAAAGGCAGCTTACCGCTTACCGCTCGGGGAGAGTGTTTATAAATTACTCGTCCGCAGCGCAATTGCTCAGCCATACGTTTTATTGCAAAATCTGAAAAATGCCGAACAGAACCCCAAGGTTGCCAGGGACTACGACTACGACTACGCACGTGCCTGCGAGTCCTGGCCTGCCACGGGAGGCGCAAGAAGAACATTAAGCCCTCAGGGCTGTTCTATCCACTTATTAAAAATATTTGTCTGTATCTGTATCTGCACCGTGCATTGTCCATGGACTCTCACTCTGCGCCATTTATTTACGATTCGTTGGGGCATGTAATTAAAATTTTGGATTGTACCTTCTCCGAAACAAGTCCCGAGCAGACATGTCCAAAGGGTTCCATTCTGACTGAGTGGCTTTTTATCTCCTTATGGGCTTGATGGTGGAAATCGTATTTCTAGTGACTGTAGATTTTCTATCCGAGTAAATTGAAAACATCATTCTCCAGAGCGGACACTCAGAGAGCGCTGCGCAGGGAGACTTTTCAGAGCATTGTATTATCCGTTTCCTTAATCTCAATAATGGCTTCCTTCTTGCCAGATCATCGTTTCTATCGTACTTCTTGGCTTATCGCAAACTGCTTTTCTCTATCGCTATTAATCATCGCAAAATTTCGCTTAACCCCTCCAGACCTGGGTCAGACCTCATCGAAACTGTAAACTAAACTCATTAATTACTACAATTAGGCAATACATATTTTTTTCCGCTTTCCCTCAAATTGTTTAATCTGGCAATCATTTCAGGGCCGCACTCCGGCTCGGTGGTTTTCCTCCCCTACCTTCGTGTCTAAATGCTACGCACGCGACCGGCCTCCGCCCCAACCCCCAACGAGGAACATCGGTAACAACAACTTCCCATTTGGAGTCGTTAAAGGGGCTCGGTATGGATAGCGGGATGGCTGGGTAGATGGATAGCGAAGGAGCAAGAAATACCGAAAAGTACATGGAATATGGAAAACTGCGAGACCGTGCTGGACTGGCCAAGGAGCTGCTGCCTTGATTAATGGTTTCTTCTAGCACGTCATAAGCGGGCAGGTCCTGTGAAATCGCACCCAAACCGCTCCTCCCATCCCCCTTGCCATTATCAAAGCTTGACTGAGCAAAGCGAGGACTACCTTACCTTTCTTTGTTTTTTTTTTATTTTTTTGTAATTTTTTTCTATTTTTGAGAGGGAAACGAACGCCCGCCCATAGGGCTCTGTCGTCCAGTCAAGTATAATTAACAAGTTTGTTGGTTGGGCCGGTTTTCCTCGGCGTTCGCGCTGCGCTGTTCGTTAAGAAATTGCAAAAACGTTGTTGCCCGTTTTATGTAAATGATGTGTAAACACCACGTGCTGGCGGCCCGAGCCTCAGTTCATAATCCAGCGCAGTGCAACAATGTGGCACTTTGAAAAATATTCGATGCATATTTCGTGGCGCATGTCCATTAGTGGAGCAGGACACGGGACAGGGACAGGGACTGGGACTGGGACTACGAGTACAACGACACGTGTCGCTGCGATTTATTAGCATAATTTCTCTTGCTCAAGTTTTTCATTGCGCACCACGGAAACATTAAAGTGAAATTGATGTTCATCCACTCGCAGCAGGAGGGAATCGGAATCCAGCAGTTTTCCCAACTCGCTCGAAGTTTCGCTTTTCAATTTCCATGACAGCATCACCTCACCGCCAGCATCAGCTCCAGCTTCAGCGTCAGAATCATCTTCATCAGCATAAATTTCCAAGAACTACTCGGTTAATTGTTGGGCATTTGTCAACCGGAGCGACTGGCAGCGACTTACACCCGAAGCACCTCCGAAATCGCGTCCGTCCCGTCCCTACTCCGACGAAACACGCACTTGAACCCATCTCGAGAAACTTTAAGTCGCGGAGCAGGGGGCACAGACTCTCAGACAGACAGGCCGCATATACATACATATGTAGTACGAGTATGTGGCACGTGCACTTGCTGGATACGAGGGCCAAGTGAGAAGCATCCGTGCCTAGTCTTGTGCTATTTATGTCTTACTTAGTAGCACATTTGCTGTGACTAGTTCGTAAATTAATTGGATTTGCAATTACATGGCCCACACGAGCTAGCACAACCCACTGCAGGGCAGGGCGGAATGTGACACGGCAGTTGAAATGTTGAATTAATGGAAGAAGAAATACAAAGAAAGTGAATGGGAAATGGGAAATGGGAGAGAAATCTTATGAAAATACCACGAAAATAGAAGAAACCCTGGAAAACTTAGCGCTTATGAGAAGAGTTCCCTAAAGGACAGGATGTACTACTCTACACATCCCGACAGATTATTCCAAGGGAACCGCAATAACCATTCTTTTGCTAGCTAAAAGCTACCGATTGAGAAATTCGTTTGAGTATCCCTGGCTCCGCATCGACCATTAAACTAATTGCTGGCATACAACATTTTTATTGCACTGGCCGACTCCTTTGCGGGCATTCCATTCCGCACATGCCGATGCTTAATATGCATAACAATAAATGGTCATATAGCAGAGACACTCACCCCAGAAGAGGACTTGACAAAAGAGCGTTCGGACCCACTGGCAAACGGCAGTTGAGGAAGATCAAAAGCAGCAAAAGCGAAAGCCAATTGCTCGAAGGCCTCACCTGTGCAGCCCAGACCAGAGAGAACATTTCAATAGAAATATAAATGGAAGTGGAAGGGGAAATGGAAATGGAAAACGGCCCAGCCCACCTCTGCCTGTTAGTGGCAATGGGCAAAAGGGCAAAGGCAAATTTCATTCGAAATTAAATTAGATTTTTCGGCAGTCGAGGAAATTGCAGCACGCACGCAAACGCAAACGCAAACCAAACCGGCCAGCAACAAACAAATAATATTGAAATTACACACAGGAGCGTAGAATTCAAAACAAAAATACTACATACTACGAGGATACATCTCCCTCTGATGGTAGTCAAAAGGCCGACCGACGAGGACTTACTATATAGAACATGCCGAGTGACCGCAGGCACTTTGTTTGTAGACACATTCGGGATTCTATCTGTGAGTGTATCCGAGAGTGTTTTTCGAGGCCAGCCATGCGGAAATGGGCAAATGCCTACGCAAATGTGCGCTTTTCAATTAAATTTCCGTTTTAATCACTTTTACAAGTTTTATGCCAGCCAGAGTGGCCAGAAAAGGCCGCGACTGGGACTTACGCGCTCATTAACAGGTCGTCTGGCACCAGGCTGTCTGTCATGTGTTCTAATTTGATGACGATGATGGCCCAACCCCATCTGTGATACCGAAGCTTCGGTAAGGACCCTCCCTCTTTCCTACAAGTGATCCCGGTTACACTGTATATTTATGTATTTCTAATATCGAAACAATTTTGACATATGTATGCTCTGAACGCCGGACAAAGGCCTACTTCCTGAGACTGAACCTGTGCCCATCAGGCGTGATTGTGGTGTCGCTATCCGTGCTCTGCGAAATGTAGCCACTGTTGCTCCAAACCAGCTCCACGGGAGCGCTGACGGAGATGGAAGTGGAGGTGTGCGTTTTGCGCCTGGTAACGATTACGTCCGAGCTTCCGTCGCCAACCGGAGACGTTCTCGTCTCGTATGTGTCCATATCGAGGCTCCAGATGCTGTAAGTGTCACTGCCACGGATAATCTCGCTCACGGTTTGCTTGGGCTCCTTGTCCCTGCTGCAGGACAGGGGAATACCGCCCAGATCGCGAACAGGCGACTCTTCGGAGGGAGACCCCAGCGCAGGGGAGACCGTATCCTTTGCCCCGGCTAGGCTACCGCCAGCCTTGGAGCGCGGCATGCGCAAGGAGGTCGTTTTTACTGGCAAGGCATTATGGCGAAGCAGCATCTGCAGGGAAATGAAGGACTCGCGAATCTCCTGTAGCTGCTCCTCGCTATAAGGCTCCGTCAGCGGTGTGTTCGGCACGGACAAGGCGTCAATGAGAAACGCCAGATCTGCCTCCATGCTTGCTGATCCAGAAACGTTTGTGATTTTTAAATTTAGTTTTATACCAAAATTCTGTCAGCCAACAGTAGGAAACAATCGTCTTTGAGTACTGAAAATATTGAACTTATATTTTGACTGGTGTATGAGGCGCAGTGTTCTAGGATTCAGTATTTTATGGTGAAGAAAATCTTTTTACGATTTTCCCATTGAATCGACGTTCCTTATGCTTTCATCTTGCGTCTGCTTAGGGGAAGAGAGGGAAACTAGGGAAGGATGCTTTTCGACTGTCCCTCCTGTCGGGCCTGTTCCGACAGACTGTACCGGACCCCGTCAGGCGTTATCGTGGTCTCACTATCCGGGTCGTGCGAGTTTTGGAAAACCAATTTCACCGGTAGGCTGACGGAGACCGTGGAGCTGTGCAGCCTCTGGGCAACGACTGTTGCGTCCGGGTCACCCATTTCCTCAGCCGGCTTGGCGGACCACGACTTGAAGATATCCCTGCGCCAAATCGACTGACACCCTGCTGTCTTGCACTCCGGATGGGCGGTCTCAGTGCTGGTGAGGCTGGCGGACGTTCTGGCTCCGCTTTCCGATGAGCTCCACACCATGGCAATACTGTCCAGCTCGCTTCCATGCGATTCCTCTGCGGTCAGTGCCGACGGATAGATCCGATGCAATACCCGGGGCCCCTCTCCCCCAGCTGTGGAGCGGGGCATGGCCCGAGAGGCAGCGGCAGCCTGGAATTGATTATTGCGGAGCAGCTTCTGCAGGGCAACGAATGCGTCCCGCATTTCCTGCAGCCTCTCCCCGCTATAAGGCATTTCCTGGGATGGGTTCGGATCGGACAAGGCGCCTATTAGGAACTCTATGTCGTCTTCCATGGGTGCTGGCAGGAAAACAGATTTGCGTTGGGCTAAAATTTTGAACTAGAAAAGCTCTTGTATAACTTTGATTTTGAATATTTACTGAAGGCCTCTGACGAATGAAACGAAGAGCAATGCTTATCCGATCTTGTATAATGAAATTGGAAATTGGTATATCGCCTTCGGGCCTTGCCATTCCTTTGTAATTTGTCCCAGCTTTTCCCTTGACCACTTTCTCCGCTGGAGTTGTCCTTTTCCAGTCGCAAACTTTTTTCATTAAGTCCCGCCAGCGACCACAGCTTTAAGACCGCCCACCGAAGTTCCACTTTCTCATGCGTAGCCCCAAGGCTATCCTCCACTCTACTCCACTCCACTCCACTCCATCCCATTCCATTCCATTCAATCTGATTCCATACCATTCCTTCCGAAAACGCTGCAAAGTCATTACGAACAACTTAAGTTTTGTGTTAAACACGCCTACATTACCAGATTTTGCATTTGAACGGAGGGAAGTGGCAAGAAGCAAAGTTTCTCGGATGTTCGGGCTGTTCGAGAGGGAGGAGGAGGAGGAGCAGCCAAGGCAGAATCAAGCTGCAAGAAGCGGAAAGCTTGGACTGGGGCATGTAATAATTGTAATTTCGCAGCTACATCGAGAATATGCTCAAAGGGAGAGCAAAGGACTGGGGAAAACACGAAAAATAACAATCAGAAAGCATTTAGCAACAACTTCTAACCCTCCTGC
This sequence comes from Drosophila helvetica, assembly GCA_963969585.1. NCBI lineage: Eukaryota > Metazoa > Arthropoda > Insecta > Diptera > Drosophilidae > Drosophila > Drosophila helvetica. Next base: position 17,771,915 of record OZ018402.1, on the reverse strand, counting down.
TATCCTGCGGACTGGATTCGAGTCGCCTCGAGTCGGGAGAATTAACCAAAGTGTGTTCGCTTGTCGGGGCGGCAGCTACAGCAGGTGGCTCCCTCCCAACGTACATATGGGTGGTCTTTCCTCTTCCCCATTGTGTGTCAATGCGGAGAACAACTTTAACTACGCATCGAAAGAAAAGCCATGAGTTCCTTTAACGATTAAACAAGGAACAGGAAGCCATATACACATACATAGATACACACATACGCACATAAATCTACTTTGGGGGTGTGTTGTGTGTATATGTATTTTGTGGTTGTGTCTGTGTCTGTGGCAATTTTAATGGCCTGACCTACTTACGGCCGACCGTTTCTGGTCCTGTTCCTCCTGTTTATCGAACACCTAGAGCCGAGAAAGTTACTTCTACGCTGGAAGGAATTCTTTTTAATTGCCAAAGGAAGAGCGAAACAGCCGTAAACACTATGCGAGTATATGTATGTACGAGGAATGCACGAAGAGAGCGAAAGTCGGTCTGTGTCTGTTTGCTCTCCGGCATCGTCAAGATGGAAAGTTTTCCATCGTTTGTCCTGCCATTTGTCAGGCATCAGAAAATATGTTTAATAATCTAAACGCATTACCAAAACAGCAGCCACTGTGCATACAAAAGGGAGCAGGAAGAAAGCGCTTCCTAGGGCCGGGCCGGGCCGGGACTGGTCGGGTTCTGTCTGTGCGGCTCGAAAGAAAACGACATAGCAGACACATGTAGACGACTCCAAAAGGCAGACGACTCCAGACAGACAGAACAAACATGGCAGAGAGCGAGGTGGAGAGAGAGAGAGAGAGAGAGAGTTGTGATAGGCAAACATTGGAGAGGATACAGTGGGATACAGAGGTGGATTTCTCGATATAAAGCAATCACTGAAGTGAAGTTCATTCTCTGAACAAGTGTCCCTGAACAGTCCCTGGTGGAATCGCTGCAACATTTCGAGCCTCGGTGGCTCCCACTGTGCCGTGCTCGTCTTCCGAGTCACAAAAGCCTATTAAATAACAGGGTCTTACACATGCGTCTGCTGAGCGAAGAAGGAAGGAAGGAAGGCAGCATCAGCCGAAAGTTTTCCACACAATTGCCAGGATAAGGCCCGGGCAGGAGTGGCAATCTTAGTGGAAATGGAGCAGTCCCAGTCGCAGTCGCAGTCAGTCACATGCAGGAAAACTCGAAGTGGTCACATGAAAATATGAAAATATTCATGGCAGAGGGAAAAACCAAAAAAATAATGACAGCCAAAAGAAAAAGTATCATGGAAATAGATGGGGAAACTTGCATGCAGCAAAATGGCAAAAAGTAAACAAATAAACAAAGGATTCGAGTATGACGAGGGTCCTTTCGGGCTCGGTCTCGGGCTCAGTCTATGTCTTCTTGTTAGACGACACTCCAGGAGTGGGAAACTGCCAGGACGACGATGACGACGATGATAGTCCTTCTCCCAAGTTCTGAGACATTTGCATAGGGTCTTGAAGCACCCATACGGGGTCGGTCGCTTTCTGCTATTTATTTTTGTGGCATCTTTGACTAAATTTAGAGGAAAATTCTATTATTTTAGCTGCTACTCGCTCAAACTCCGGCTTCCTTCCGGCTGGAGTTGTCGCCTTGATGTTGTTGTTTCTGCAGCAAGTTGCTCACTTTGTCGGCTGGTGACCAACCAACCACTTGGCTCCCTTGGGCCCTGCCCTTGCCCTGCTCCTGCTCCTGCTTCTCCTGCTGCTCCTGCTACTTCTGTTCTGCCCATCTATGCAGAAGCTTCTCCTTCTCCTCTGCACGCTTCCGCACTTGCACTTTGAGCTGGCAAAATAAATGTTCAATTTGTAGTTGTCAATTGGCTACTTAGTGCAATGGAGGGATGTGCCAGGAAGAGAGCTTACAGCCAAGGGCTAAAGGGTAAATGGAGGTAAATGGAGGAGCAATTGAAAAGTAAACGAAACTAATGCAAGAATTGGGCAGAATGCCACGGATGGATGCTGGGATGCTCCCTGAGAGGCAGCTCTATAGAGTGGAGCTCATGGATCTACTTATAAGAAGGGATGGACCACAAGAAGGACCCATACGATTCAGCTGCAGAAGACTATCAGCAGCAATGCGGAATGAATATTTTCACATGTAATTAAGTACACGTCTCTCCAGTGGGAAATGTGGGACTTTTGCTCGTTATTTCAACCATATCTAGTTCAATAATTCACATTTTTATCCAAAGCAACCACCTTTGTCCCCAGCCCCCCGCTCCCGACTTGTGCGATCGATCCCAGAGCTCAGCAAAGGGTCAAGGACAGAAAGAAGATGAAGTCGTATCATTAACATTCCGGAGCAGGGATGTGCGAGAACATTCCGTGGTACCTTTTGCCCCTCCATCTCAATAAGCAGCTCATTTCTCAAATGCAGCTCAGTGGAGAAAGGAAAGGAAGCCCGCAAATGTCAGGTCCAAAGGGTCGACCCTCCCCTTTCCCTTTCGCTTTCCTTTTACCGACTGCCCGATTCCTCGGCGGCAGTTTGTGATTTACCGGCCCCTGGAACCGCTTGGATCAGCGAGAAATGGCTAAAACATAATAATAATTTGTTATTCTTGTATGTAAAAAAGCAGAGCAGAGCGCAAAAGAGATAAACAAAATAAATGACAAAGGCATGTCAGCACAAAGAAGCCCCCTCCCTTTCCCCGCCGCCCTGAGAAGGGGGAAAGTCGAGCGGAGATGGAAAAGCAAACTAAAATGGGAATTTCGGGCAATGGTAATGGAAATGGAAAATGGGAACGGGACGAGGACGAGGACCGGGAATGCGAATGGGAATGGAAATGGGAAAACCTCTACGAAATTTGGGAGGCTTTTTGCTGCAACCCTCAGCGGTTTTTTGTCTTGTTCTACGGGACTACCGACAGACATTTGCATAAATTATCATTTGTTGAGCCGGAACAGAACAGAACAGAACAAGGGCAAGGGATATGCGCGTATACCTTCGAAAGATCGGGGAGTACCCCGGAGGGGCTATGGGGGACCTCCAAGGCCTGTTGGCAGGGGAGGGCAATAAAAGGCAAATGCATAAAATAACATAAAATAAAACGGGAATTTATGTGCAGGACAAGAGCAGCAGCAAATATCAAACAAATTGCAATAAAATGCAAATCTAAATGGAAGCAAAAAGAAGCATAAATACATTTGCCCGCCTTAAAGCTGAAACAATTTGAATTTAAATATTTTATGTCTAATTTTAAAGAATTTTATTGCTGAGCAGCCAGCGTCAGCCCCACCGCAGAGCAGGCAAAGGGGCGAGTCCCCAGGCCGTTTGGGAAGGGGCTGCGGCTGCGGTTTGCAGCTCCACCTGGATACCACCCCCCGTACACCTACCCCTACCCCTACCCCTACCCGTACCGAGCCTCTTGCTGTAGTTGCTGCCGGCTATGTTTGTTTCCACGCAGCTGGGCACAGCTGTGGGTGGGGTGGGGTGGTATGGGGTGGGTGGCGGTTTCGAAAAAGAAGACAGCATTTCCTTACATTTTAATACACTTTTCTGGGCTCCACTCACCCCGCTACCCCTACCCATGGCATGGAAGAAGAAACAGCAAAAAGCAGCAGCCGACGGCAGGTGAAGTTTCCCGCCCCGTTTTTTAGGGAAAACTTTTTCTGCACAATGAATTTTTGCGCATTTTCCACCTGTATGAGCTTCGGGAAAGAGGGCCCCGGGAGAGAGGAAGCCCGGGAAATCGATGTGTTGTGGTTGTTGCTCTGGTAATGAGACATCCCTGGGCCAGGCAGGAAGCGACGCGAAGCGTCGTGACGTAGAAGGGGAAAACACCATTTTCCAGTGTATTTTTTTCCATGTTCGTTTCTCGGGGAATTTGCAACTATGCAAATTCTAGGCAAATACCAGAGCTTAGTCCTTTGGTTCAATTACCAGAAAAAAAGGACACAGAAGAACTCCTCCTTGGGGGGATACGGAATGGGAAAAGCTATTAGCATGATGGAGGGAGGGAGGGCCTTAGATGGGTGTGGGCGGGAAGAAACAACAAATCTCAGCTAATTAAAGTCAACAAGCAAAATCATTTGAAATGCAAATGTCAAATGGCATAATGGGAAAATGTGTGCGAGTCTGTGCGGGGAGATATGGGGGGAGGAGGCGTTATTTCGAGTGTGTATGTGGGAGGATTTACAGAAGCCAAAAGAGCAAAGAATCATGGAAGGAGCAAGCGAAAATGCTGCAGGACGAACCTTGAATGCTCTACATCAGATGCAATTCATATTCCGACCATTCAATCTTTTAAAGGGTTGTCATTATCATGGATTTTTCCCAGTTTCCATGGATTCCATGGAATCTTGGCAAGCCAACCCATCGATTACACTTACCAAATGCTCTTAATATATCCCAAATTAAACTCCAGTTTTTAAAGCCCGAGCAGTGCCCACATGGAGCAAAAACTTGAATTGAATTTCCTTTGAAATCCCTCTGCAATGGCCTGCTCGTAGGACATCCCATATCCATCCCGACACTTTGAATCCCCCGTAGGCTTCCCAAACTGGTCGGAACAGCCCGCACAGTCACAGGCACCGGCATAGGCTGGGCACCACAATTCCTGGTCATAGAAGTACAAAGGACACCAATTTGATGAGGGTAATTAGGAGTATTGGCGGGCTCCGGTTGGACTATGCCGGAAAGGGGTAAGATAAGATTTATGCACGATATGGAGGCGCACAAAAAATTGAGGCCCAAGTATAGAATTTCAATTAAAATTAGCACTTTCGGTCGTTAATATAAAATATTGCTAATTAGATTGGTAGGCCCACGTCAGGGCCAGTACCAGTAGCATCGTCTCCATCTTTCGCATTGATTTTAACACGGTCATGAATATTAAATTACCATCCCTCCCACACATCCACCACATCCATACTGTGGTATGGGTGGAGTGTGGGTTCCGAGAAAAGTTTGCCTGCCATAAATTAAAATCAACGCCCAGAGAACACGCCCATGCCTTCCGGTCTCCCACTCGGCACTCTCCTCCTCCGAGCAGCCGCCACTCAGAATGTTGACGGTAATTAACTTTTAGGCATTTTCTATGCATATTTATGGGGGTGTTCGAGGGGGTGTGATGGAGAGGCAGAGGTGCTCTCTGGCTTGCATAACATTAACATTAACGTGTACATAAGGCAGAGAGATGGGAGCTGGGAAATGGAAGAGGGGAGATGGAAGATGGAAGATGGGATCCCGACTCCTCTGTCAGATGATGCGTGCAAGGCCGAGGCCGAGCAGAAGAGAGTTCTCTTGTATTTTCATTTATTTTTCAATGTTTCCTTGGCGTGGCGTGTGGCTCGAACAGGACTCTGTCGAGCAGTGGGCGGACTTGACAAGGATTTCCTATTTCTGCCCGCCATCTGTAAATGTCATAAATAAATAATGAATTAATCATACAGTTTAGCTGATTTTCTTCTCCCTGCTCAAGTGCGTTCCGTTCCGTTCCTCGAGACTTTTCAATTGTGAATTGAGCTGAAAAAAAATCCTTTAACTCGTCTCCTGCTCTGTCCTCTGCCAGGGAGTGCATTCATTCATAAATTATTAATGATATATTAAAGAAAAATGTGGACTGACTGGGTTCTGAATGGATCAGTTCTTTTCGGTTTGAGAACTTGTCAAAAACATGTGGAAGCTTTTCTCTTGAAATGAATGAATGACTTTTGATGGGAAAAAAGTGAAAAGTTCTTCAATGTTTTGCTTAGCCTTGATACGCAATATTTCAGTCTTAATTATATTATTATTCCAATCACAGCTCCCATCCTATGAGTCTGTTTTCCATACACTTTCAAGGATTCTGTAACTTAATTGCATCCTTTCAAGCATTTTATAGGATATTTTGCTGCATTCTAATTGAAGGCAGCGACACATGTTGTCAGGGAACGGCACTTAAAACTCAATCAACTGCATCTAACCATATTAAAAGGCACCCCAGAGAACTCAAGCCGAGCCAGAGCCAGTGCCAGTGCCAGGGCCAGGGCCAAGAGGTGACACCGGAAGAAGCATACAGACGAGCATACCCGTAACGCATACGCCATGTAGTGCAGCGATGTCGTCGCCATTGAAAATAAAAGAATGCAATCAATTTGTCAACTTCTCTGCCCCACAACGCTCTTGCCGGTGGTGGTGTCGTGTCGGGATCGTTACACGGCCAAATACATGCATATGTATGTGTTTGTGTTTGTGTATGTGTATGTGTATGTATATGTGTCTGGGGCGTTGGCGTTCCCATACCCTCAGTCCAGTCTCTAGTCATTCATCCATCCACTCGTCCATTCGTGCAGTCGTTCGCTTGTCATCACACACGTATGCCGGCAATTTATGTGTCGTCTGTGTCTGGGCTTTTTTGCCGTAGCCAGGGCCGTTGCCGTTGCCGTTGCTGTGGGGTCTGTTTGCATTCGAAGAACACCAGCAACAGCTACAACGGCCACTTGCTAGTAAATAAATTTAAAAGCGCTTAAAAGGGGCGGATGAGCGGCCTGAGCCTGGGAGAGGCGTGGCCCGTCTGCAATTTACCATGTCGGAAGGTGACTTGACAACATTTAACGTCTGAGACTTGGGATTCGGTTTGGGTTTGGGTTTGGGTTGCAGTTACAGTTACAGTTGCAACAGAGTGACTCAACCTCAACCCTGAAAAGGATTTGTCAGGATGATGGTGATGACGAGGTATATTCGAATTCCCTGCGACACGAGTGAATTCAATTAAAATGCCATGCCGCCCCTTCCAGGCAAAGTTTATGTAGTGGAAGATAGTAAAGTAACTGGTTTAGTTTTGGCCTAAATCAATTTGGGTCTCTGCTTCCTCCTCTACGGGAAAAGCTCTGTTCCCCTGCTGGAAGGATTCTGCCTGGTCGAGTGCACTCCGGTGCTGCCTAATGTCCGTGCAGCCTGCAAGCTTCTTCTAGGAGCATATGCATATTGTTGTTTGCCGATTCCCCCCACACTTCAAGCACTTAAAACAAAGACAAACAGTCAGAAAGCAAAAACAAAGGAATGAACCTGGCAGGATATTTACAACATTTTTTGTATAGCAACGCAGATACTCTGGAAATACCAATGGATATATGCATTCCCATCCAAGTATTACCAATCGTATGGGATACAAAGGATCTAGTTGCTGAAGTTTACTTGGCTAGCTGACTGGGCTTCATAAGTTGTAAATATATTAGAAAATCATCCAAATTTTTACCATATCTTTACTGCATTTGAATCATTTCCACATATCCGCTGTATCGTTACAGAGTGTTTCATGTCAGACCCTTAATTTGAGGTTCCACCTGGGCCGCAATGAATTTAATCCTTAATCACATAACGCAGATACTCAAGCCAGCCCGGCTCGGGGGAGGGGGAAAGGATGAAGGAGGTAGCTGGAGATTTCTGCACTTGTGGGTCTTGTGAACTTGTGGGACCACAGAGCCACGGGCAAAAAACAGCTCAAAAAACAAACAATGCAGAAAAACAGCAGTCGAGCAGCAGTCGAGCAGGAGTCGGGCAGGAGTCGGGCAGCAGGGGAGAACGTGTTGTGTTGCCGTTGTGCTTATGATATTATTGCACTTGTCAGGCACAGACGCACACAGATACGGATACGCGCATGCATGTATCACAGATGAACATTCCAAAAGCAGTAGCAGACGCCGCAAAGTATGCAAAGTTTTTATGCCAAAGCGCAAATGAAAACAGCCAACGACACAGCGAGTTGCAAGGGGCGAGAAAGGAAGAAGGACAACCCATCATCAGCATCATCATTATCATCGTCTTCCCGTACAGATATGCATTCTGCCTTTTGCCTACAAAGGCATGCCAAGGACCCAGGTGGGATCCGGCCCGCATCCATCTGGAAATATGTCAACGGAGGGCGTACGAGTACGAGTACGAGTGCGAGTGCGAGTAATAAGTATCATATCTGAAGCCCGGCCTAGAGCCGAGCAGCTGCAAGTCAACTGCGACTCGAAATCAAATTTGCACGTCTGCTATGGAATGAAATGAAATGCATTGAAATGCTAGCCACAGAGCAATGGCATGCATAACCCCTAACCCATATCCCACATCCCACATCCCACAGATGGAGACACGAATGAGAATCGACAGTCAAAGGTAGACACAGTCGAGTAAATCATCGCTGCACTGGGAGAAATTTCGTTATTATTCATATCTTATCTAATATTCATCATTAAGTACACCGCCACAACGGGGCCTAAGATAAGTCTCCATTGGCACATGGATTCTCCAAGTCCCTTGACCTTCCAAAACATTTCCAGTTGGGTTTTCTCTCTGTGGACAGTCGGACAGCCCCATCGTTAGCCGAAGCTACAAGGAGTTTTAGCTTCTGCTCGACTGTCATCGTTATTGCTTTTGGGAATACGAGAACGAGTACGAGTATGAACGGCATGCCAAACACTCGCCTCGACTACCCCATCGACCAGTCCTATTCCCATTTGCATGCCACAACTCGAATCAGTCTTCTGCTCTGTTTTATACATTTTAATTTGAGTGAGCGAGTCCTGGAACACCGCATGGGGCTCGGCTCTGGTTCCAGTCGCCACATAGCAGGTCCTGCCTGCCTTGCCAGACTCCCGACCCCCGACCACCGACCCCCAGACCCCGGAATCCCAGTCTCAGCCGGAGAGATGTCTCTCGGCATTTCGGTTCGTTTCGCATCTATTTTTTATAAGCAGACGCAATTGTTTCGAAAATGAAAGGTTAAAATGTTAAATGCGACTTTGCATGAGAACAATGGGTTAAGGGTTTGGCTGCCGTCATTGTTGTTTCTGCCAGGGGTTGCTTGTCAGTGTCGCTGGCAGTGTTCTCTGCAGCCGGGAAATGCAGGCCCCTCGGAGAGATCAAAACATGAACTTTGTCAATGAACTTCATATGTAAAGTTGCAGGCAGAATTCCCAGCATAGGAGCTTGATAAATGGGCTTGGGGAAACTGGGAAATGGAGCAAGGGGAATTGGTAGGCTGATGGAATCTGACGCTGAGGGGGGAATGAAAACTGAAAGGACTTCTGTGGTGCATTTTTGAAGGCTCGACTTCGATTAATAGAAACATCTTTCGGTCCAGAAAATGATGTTCACACATAAATACTTGAATGAATAAAATACCTATTCAAAATCGAATTCATTTTATTCTTAATCGAAGGTGTCAAAAGCTCTCCGAAGAATACCAGCCCCGTTTTGTTTTTATTCTCATCTTTAACCAATAAAGTATTTTCCATTTATTTTGCTACTCCTACAGCAAACATTTCATACGAAATATTCATGAAACTCAGAGTTTGGTATCTTCCACTTCCTTCGTTATCCAATTTTCCCCCGAATATTCCCCGAAATAACCTGCTATCATGCTATCATGCTATCATGCTGTCAGTTTCAATTTCACCTTTGCGTCTAGTTCAAAAATGCCACAAATTAAAATATTTGCGCACGGAGCCAGGCACTCGCCCAGATGCAGCAGCAGCAGCAGCAGCTTCCCAGTGGTCCCGAAATGTATCTGCAATCCATATTATTTTAGTTCTTGGCTATTTTTCATATTAAATTTTGATGCGGGCCGAGAGGGCGGGGCGGCCGCAAAGGGATGCCAGAGCTTTTTGTTTATAAACATTTTTGTGTGTGTGCCCGCTGGGAGAGGGAGCATTCTGGAATGTCTTTCTTTCCTCTTTTGTGGGCAATTCAGACATTAGAGATAGGCCGAACAGAAATGGCCAGAAACCAAAGACGGAGCCGGGAAAATTAGGTCAGGCAAACAATAAAAATCATCAGACAACGCCGAGACTTGATGAGCTCTGCAGCCTGACAATGCTGTGAAAAGGACATCGGGGACGAGGAGATGCGGCGATGCGGCGATGCGGCGATACGGGGATCCGTGCGGAGATGGATACAGAAGTGGCAGGGGGGGAGGAGGGGGAGCCAACCCCTAATGGCATAATCTCCACTAATTTAGCGCTCATTAATTTCTAGCGCTCCATTCTCCTTGATAACGGGAAAAACGTAATTGAATTAAAAGTGGCTGCCGGACAAAGGGAGTTTAGGCCCAGCTTTTGTCTAGGCGGCAATCCCAAACATCAACATGTCTGCCGCTAACTCGTATTTTGTTTTTCCTTCACCGAGCATTCCTTTGCTGCTTTAATTAAAATTGCACAGTCAAGGGATATATGTAGAGATCCAAGTCCTGAGTCGATATATTCTCGTATTTGTGTGCTGTACTTTCGTCCTAATCAGCATGCCGTTTCTTTAATTTGTGTCCTGCTTCGCAGTGGAGCTGCTCTCCCCCCCTTCTGCCGCATATCGCAGCCTAATCATCTCGAGACCCATTTGCTGTTATGGCCTTTGCCATTTTCGCCCTGCCCCGAGCCCTATCCCGAGTCCTGTCCCAAGTCCTGTCATGGTTTTAGTATACATAATTAGATAGAAATTGTCGACCACTTGAAGACAGAGCTCGAGTCATGCCCCACGCCTCCAGTCTGTCATGTCATCAGTGCTCTTCTGTTCTCTCAGTCGTATCCTCTTGTTCCTTCGACCTCTGTCGATTCCTTTGGGTCAGCAGTTTTTAATTGAATGGCACGCGGTTTGTTTTGGCCGTCCTCATCTTTTATGCGCATTTATTTGCATTTCCATCCCGCAAATTGCTTGATGCAATTCCCTCTCTAGCTCTCTGGCTAATTGTGTGTGAGTCTGTCTATCCGGGCAAAACTCCTTCTAAGTCCGAGTCAGCAGAAAGCGAAAGAGTTGAAAGGCAAACGTTTGAACGAATGCAAAAAAAAAAGAATTTTTTGGCCAGCATAAACACAGAGAAAAGTTTACCAAAACGTTTTATCTAGTTTCTGAATAAAAATCTGCGAAAAGTTAAATATAAAAATATTCCGGGGAAACTGCATTTAAATGAATCTTTATACTTGCACACAAGGGCTGATGAAAACCGTTTGGCCCCATTTCCAGAGTTTAAATGAAATAGCATTCTGTAAATTTATAAGGCAACACCAACACCCTTCTCTTCTCTGTTATCAATTCAAATAATTTACTTATTATCACGACAGAATTTCAAAGTCCTTCCTTCGAGTATCTTTTACTCATCTTCGATATACGCAACTTCCAATATTTAGTTCCTTTTTGCTGCTATCATTCTCTGAGTAAGGACGCCCCTTTTCCAGTGATTTCCTTTCAGGGCCTCATTCGTCCGACCATCCCTGCGACACCCCAACATCTTCAAATCTTTCACATTACTCTGGTCACTTTATGGGCCAGAGATAAGACGACAACTAGCCAAGGGTAGGACGGCGAAAAATGGCAAATAATTTAATAAGGAAAGTTCCCCCAGATCCATTGACCTTTTTTCTTGGCTGAAAGTGTAAAGCGGTCGACATAAATAAAAAATGTTACTACATTTTGGCACATTACACAAAATAAAGGCAGAATGGAAGGACAGCCACAGCCCCTAGAAGAAGGGAAGGGGGTGGGGTGAGAGCAACAAGACTGAAGGACTGGAAGACTGAAAGACTGAAAGACTGAAAAGAGCTGATAAAAATTGTGAAAAACTGTTAAAATGTTTTGGGCAATTTTCGAGAAAATGTCAAGCTGAAACGGGTCAAGTAATCAATCCTTGAGGGAGGGACAGGACACTTTTCGACCCTCAAGTCCCGTTCAATGGATTCGCTTAATTAGATTTCATGTCCGGGGAGCCTTTCGGCGCTCCTTGAGAATGGCCGCATTTATCTAAATTATTTCGTTAGCCAGGGCAAACAAATTAAAATAAATGTTTGTCAAAGGTCCGCATGAAAGTCAACAAATTAAAAAATGTTTGACTTCTGGAAAGCGAAAAAGGGGCGGCTCGGCAAAGGCACTTGGGCAGGTGTTTGGCAAAAAGGTTTTCCGTGTTTATTTTTCCCGCATTGTTCGGCCTGTTCGGACTTTTGGGCTTGTCCAAAAGTCAACCCCAACCAATTGCTATATTAAGTGTACTTTGAAAATTCTATTCGAGCCTCCTTAGATGAGGTTCATTTACGGGTATGTAAGAGGATACAAATTTCCCTAATCCGAGAGCCTGAAGCATTGGTCAGAAAGCACACTCTTTCTTTATTACAATAATATATTCTTAGATAATTTAAAATTTAAATGTCTGTCTAATGAAAGCATTATATTCGTCTCCATTGAAAACTGTTTCTTAATGAAAAATAAATACCCATATATGTATATGTATGTGCCTATGTATGTATCAGACATTACTGCCACTGACTTGATGAAGCTTTATTCTAATTTCTTTTTTATGGAAAATTCATCATATTCAAGCAGTCCTCTCAAATATCATTACTTTCAATCTATATACATACTCTTACATACATATGCATGTATCTCCGTATGTATCGAGATTCATGTCAATGCTTTTGTATATCCTTACTTTCGACCACCTTTTGCGAGCTCCTTTTGAAGGATATTAACAGGAAAACAGTGATTCCATCATAAAGTGCCGCTGGCAATGGAAATGATATAAATTCGTATCTGATGTAGAGGGCACTTCATAATGTTTATCAACAATGGCCGCAGGCCGTGTATTGATTAAAAAATGTCGAAAGCCCCCAACGGGCAGGACCGGAGAGGAAAGCTGGGGGATGGGGCTCTGTGGAGCCACGGCCACACGCACTTGTTGACAGCCCCACGCCCCGGGCCTTGATTTCAGTTCAAAGGCCGATGTCGATGTCGATGTCGCTGGAAAAACTTTACAAAAATTCAGATTTTAAGCGGCTTTACCAGCGTGCAGAGGGAGCGGGAGAGGAAGCCACCAACATTTAATTAATGAAAATTATTTTACAGTTTTTTCGAGGGGATTAATAAGCTTTTTTTAAGTCCTCAGCCACGTGTTGGAAATCTGATTATGATGACACTCAAAAGCTTTGACGCAGGCTTTCATTTCATAAAGCAAAATGACCAAAAGGCAAATGGGGACTTACTTGCGGTTCACGAATCAAAGCAAAAGAAGTGGACATAGCCCGGGAGAGGATGGAGGATTAACGTACCTGAAAAGAGAAGAGAAAACGGAATATTAATAAATTTGAAAGCGAATTGGTGGTTCAAAAAATTGAGTATTGATATGATGGAGAGCTCAGACAGTTTAAGGGACAATCCTGCCTACAGACATAATTCTGCATCATATCCAACAAATTTCAAGCAATGATTAAATCATTTAACTATTTAATTTCGAATCTCAAGCGATTATCATTTTGAATGTCACAATAAATTACTGATATTTTGACCATTCATAAGCTCCATTATTTTCCCTTTATATATCCATCCCAATCCCAATCCATCCCATCGGGTAATCAACTGGAGTCGACACAGGCCCCACCTTCAGACGTTAGCGCTACCAAGTTTGTCTTATCTGTAAATAAATCAAATTGTTATTGCATTCGAAATCAGAAGCATTGAATTATTAATGCAGCCTGTCTTTCAGCACAAATGGAACATGCTAATGGAACGGAGATGGCTCGACCGTAAGAACGTAAAACCGTAAGACCGTAAGCGGACTTAAATCCGTCCCGACCAATGTCCAGAGACGGTCAACAAAACGCTGACAGCTGACAAGCCGCAGTCCGTAGAGATAGTGGTACGTACGGTACAGCGGATCAAGGGGGTGTTGGAGCGAGATGACAATACGGCAACCAGAGGCAAAGCACTTCACGCGCGCTGACCGCAGGACATGCCAGCAACAAGGGACTGAGGACAGAGGACTGAGGGCAATGGATTGGTGGCTAGGATACTGCGACAGGGAGGGGGGAGGGAAGGGGGCGAGTGGCACACCTGAGGGACCGAGTGGAACAGAGCCAAAGCCACTGCCGCCTCTGCTGGAGCCACAGCCAGTGCCAGGACCAGTCGAGGCACTTTGAATAGTTCATGAAGTTGTCACATTGTCTCGTGTAGTACAGTGTAGTATCTCCAACATGGCACAGTGGTACAAAATGCGAGGAACATGTTTTATGGTTTATTCGATAAAGCGAAATATATTTCTCCTTCCTTTTTTATATGTATATATATATATATGGTGTAAGTCCAATCTATAAAGATTCCCTCATCTGATGAAAAATCCACAATTCCTTTGTATGATGCTGTTTCCACCAAAAACAAAAAAAATGTAAGTGTTGGTTCAGGTTGGGTTATCTTCAGAACAAAATCGCCAAGTCCGTTCTTCTTTCTGAACAGGAGTGTATGTGAAAATTTCAGCATTCAGCCAATTTACATGGTGTCAACCCACTGTGTCCTTTGTTTTCTTGCTTGGGGGACTTCTCTTCCTTGTGGGTGGGTTGTTATGAGCGACAAATAACAGTAACAAGTTTTTATACCAGCTAGGAGCGAGTCAATTGTGGTCCTTCCATAGTCTTAAAGCTGCTTTCCCTTCGACAACCTGGCTGTGTGTCCCCTTCCACTCCACTCGCCCAATCGATTGGCACTTTGATTGACATTCAGATTCAGGTAATGTGGATGAGACAGTGGGAATGTTCTGGAAACCCTTCTGCGGCTACGTGTCCGAAATTATTAAGTATACTATATACTAAATATAGATCTGAAGTGATGGGGAGGTACAACACACAACATAAATCCCACTAAATTATCTGCGATACATGATAATTGAGGGAGAACCCTATAAATTTAATTGAACCCAAACCTTAAAGTTGGGACTACGCGTTATCGATTCCTGCTACCAGTATGTGCTCCGATTTCATTCGGTCTCTTCTTTCCCGATCCCCACTTTGAAGCTTGTCACCTTATCAATTTTATAGTGTGGTTCTCGTGAAATGCCATTAAATCCTCTGTCGACAAACATCTGTCAGTCGGTCGGTGAGTCGGTCGCTGGAAGGGGAAGAGTGAGAGAGCGAAGAATTTTAATGGGCTACGTGCAGCATGTAGTAGTCGTTGCATTCTACAATACGAGTATAAGGGTATACGAGCAATAAGGTATCTGAGCGGGTTCCCTCAATAACACGCGCATGGTCATGGCTAATCCACTCCAGGACTAACCATTGGCAGCTTGGAAGATATGGCTGGTCTTGTGGTAGCTCAAGTTGAACAAGCCATTCAATAATCGTATATTCTGGAAAATAATACGTATTCATAGTTCATTTTATTGAGTAATTTATGCGGAGCTTGCTTAAATACAAATTCCACATCTGTGCAGTTTTAAAGAGCCTCTTTAAGGATTCTATTTTGCCGGTGTGCCCTTACCACAAATTGTTCTCGTCACAAAATCCGTTGTAAGTCCCCAGCTAACTATGCCATTAACACATGACCAGGCCCAGGAGCAGTCCTCGGCCCCGTAGCTCGGATCGGGGGCTCATAATAGCCCGAGCGATGGACATCTCCTGCCTGGCTGGCTGTCCCTTCAAGACCGACCTTTCACACTCGCATTCGCATGCCACACACGCAGCCTGCAAAGAAATTTAAAACGTCAACAAGCCCGTTGACAGTTGGCGCTGTGCAGGAATCGTAAAAAAATGCCGCCACATGGACAGAGGAGACGGCTTACATACACATATGTATGTATGTATGTATTGGGAGTAGGGGTAGGGATATACCATATAGTATAGTAGTATGTTGGATTATGTATGTTTTATCCCCTCCCGAGTGTTCACATTGTAGTTTTTAACGACACCTTACAACTGCTGCTCATGTTGCTGCCACTGGTGCTCCTGCTGCCCAGGGCCTCGTGCCACATGTGGCATGCTGGCTGCTGGTTCAACTCCACCCCCTCTCCAGCCCAGAGAGCACGGTATGCGGGGGGTGACTTTTTATGTGGTGGCTAATTAAAAAATGAAACACTGAAAAAAGAACAACGGGCGTACTTTTTACTGCCCCATTAAGCGGGGCAATGAGAGCGAGCGTCAAACGTTTAACAGTCATAAAAGTGTCTCCAATCTCCCCCACCAGCCGCCGCTGAATCCACCTCTCAATCCACTCGCTCGTGCCACCATTTCCCCACCAACCGCCAACTGCCAACCACCACAGCGTTTAATGTGCTTAAACAAAGAATTTGATGTAATTTTCCATTGAATTCTCATTAAGTATTTTCGTTTTAAACATTTATTTGGCTGTAGGAATTTTCGCAGTTCATTTAGCTGGAAAATTTGCATATGCATGTAAATTAAAAACTTCCGTTTTGACACTCAAAGGAGCAGCAAAATGCGCTGTGCGCTGCATTGATTTTTTCGCATTTTTTACGGATAATTAAAAACAATTTCGGCATTTCGATTCTTCTGCCCGTCGGAGATGGCGAATTGAATTGTTTGAATATTATTTCCATTAATTTGCATACTGTCCGAATGTGTGAAAATTGTTGGAAAATGTTATTGTTAAATCGCTTGTAAATTTGCTAGCCGGTGTGTGTATCTTTGATTTTTATTTACGGCCAGATCCGATTTATCCGTTGTAAAATCTTTTTTCACAGATGATAATTGAATCGAAACATTTCAGAATAAATTATCAACATTCTGTCAGCAAAAGAACATGCATACATTTGCCCAATTAAAGTAATCATGCTACATACTGTAGCATGTATATACTGTAGATATGATTAAGCATTCGTTAGAAATGCTATAATTTGTTTTAAAGCCCGGGCTCCAGAAATCATTCGGTTTCGTTTACAGCCGAGTGGGGCAATCCAAGAAATCAATCAGCAAATTGAGTCCCACCTCAAGAAATCACAAACGCAAACACAAACACAAATACAGATACCATCGTCAGTGGGAAGGCATTGACATGAGCCGCACTGCAAAAGGGGCACTATCGGAGGGAGAGGGAGAGGGAGAGGCAAAGGCATAGGCCTTATCGTCAGAAGCAGCTGATAGCGAAGGCTTGCACTACGAGGGATGGATGGATGGCTAATTGCCGGCTGATAAGACTTGACTTTGCAAAATATAACACTACAATTGCGACCTTGCCAGAGTCAGGCTAGTCAGAGTACTAAGTCAGAGACTATTGTTGGCACAGCTCAATATTATTTTATTATTTATTTATAGCTATTTATATTTGTTTATGCAGTCAATTATTTCAATTTTTGAAATTAGTTCTTTCCCACGTACGAGTACTTGTATGCACATAAACATAAACATACATATACGAGTATGTACATACTTACATAATGCATATATGATATACCCCGATTGGAGCCGCATTCGCACAAAATAAATTCCGACCGAATGATAATTTATTTATATTAAAAAAGCCTCAAAAGCGACAAAAGACCGCAGAAAGAACGAACAGCACTTGCCGGCCGCATTATTTATTTATTTATCATTTAAATTAGCGCTTAAATAAATAGAAGAATAAACATTTAGCGCTTTCTGCAATTAAAATACGCGGAGACCTGCTCTTTATTGGAGTGCGCAGTGGAATTTGCATAAATTAAGTGCAGCTTGCACTCGGTTTCAGGTGTGGTTGTTTTTTTTCGAATCGGGTTTATTTATGGCCTGTCGCGTGGGCAATATGTTGCCACTTTGTTGTTTATTGTGCAAGATATTTGTTTCTAAATATCTGCGTACACCATGAAAATGAAAATTTGAATGTTTTTGTAGCTGCAGCAAAGTCTTTAAAGGAGGAATGTCTCCGGCTGCACTGATTGAATGAAGCAAAGCTCTTTGTTAAAGAAAACAAAAGCAGAAATTGCATTTTAAAAAACAAATAAAATTCAATTTACTTCCATTTCCAGTATTTTACTTGCTCTTCGCCCAACATAAAATATAAAACACGAAAAACGCATTCAAAGGCAATCAACGAGAGACAGAAGCCACACGAAGCCACAAATAAAATATAGTGAAAAGAAAAACAATAAAAACTACTTCACAAACTGCACTTGAACATGGGAAAATGGGAAAAATCGAGTCAGTGGCAATAAAAAATTTTATAACCATTTCGGTAGGGTCACCAAACCCTCATCGCTCATCACCCGTCGCCCATCGCCCATCGTAACGCTCAAATCAAAACAGAGAATTTTAAACCCCGAAACGCAGGCTGGCAAACAAAATCGGAAATCAGAAATCAGAGAAGTGGTCAGCGGCAATGAAAACTAATTAAATTAAATCAATATGGGGCGGGGTCAGACACCAATCGAAGGCGTGATACGGGCTAAGGGACGGAGGGACGGAGGGACGGGACCCGACCCCTGGTCATGCCCTCACAATTATACGGCTCGGATCGCCTCGCATCGCCTCCACTGACACTGACACTAAAAATGAGCCACAAAATCCAATAATTTTTTAATGCCATTTTCATTGCCGACTTTTTTGGGGGCAAACCAGAAAAGTTTTGCGGTCAAAGTTGTCCTTCGCCGGGGGGGGTTGGCGGGTGGAAAAACAAAAGTAATTATAACGCAAAATACCATTTACAAAAAAACCTTGACAATTGCGCGGGCACATGCAAAACGCACATAAATTACAGAAAGAGCAACAAAATTAGATGGAAATTTTTTGTCAACTTTTGTAACTTCGCATTTTGGCGGTGAAAAGGCTCGCGACAAGTAATTTTCAGATAAGCGAGAGTGGGGGCCTTTGCCAGTGCGTTGCCTCAACAACAACAAACGGGCGGGGTCCCGCCCATAGCTACACAGCTGGTTTGACATTTATTGTGGAAATATACGTACTCTTAATTAGAAGCTTTCACAGCGGGTCGCACCAGAACAGGACAGCGTGAAAGTGGCCTAGAGCCCCGCCGAATGGCGGGAAAATGTAGCTAAGGCAAATATACGAAAATATATTTATACGGATTACGATCGTCACTAGTAAACTATCACCTAGTTTTGTCCTGAATATCTATTCTATTCACCTTCCTCTTCTGGCCAGCAATGCAGACAGGCATCTTCCCTTTGGGAACACAAAATGAGGTCGTTTAAGTATCCAGCCATATCGCATTCGGCATAGCTATTCCTTTATTCCCATTACCAAGGATCTTATCAAGATCTGGCCATATCAATTATCCAGGGCTTTATCTGTTTATCGCTGAATAAACGACGAATGCGTGCCAATTAAAATGCTGACGGGAGAGGGCGATGGCGGGGGAATGATGACAACGATGATGGCCTAAGGACAAGTTGTCCCAATGCCGGACCCTTGGGAATATCTGAAACACTCTTCCCCATTCGGAGTGGCCAGGGGTTTTGGCCATTAAACTTGTGATGGAGCTGGACACGTGACTGTATAATGCATATGTCTGCAACATTTACTGCCACTCAGCTCGGCTTCTTTGCCCCCTTATCCCCTATATCGTACAGTTTTCCCTTTTCCTTTGGGCAAAGCACAAACACACCCAAGCAAACATTGGAAAACGCCTGTAAATTATCCGCTGGGGAAAACGGGTTCGTTGTTTCGTGTATTTCGACTAACTTCGGAAAAACAACAGCAGAAACGGGCTGGGCGGACAGGTAAAAATGACCTCCCATCCATAGGGAAGGGTCCTGTTCCTGGTTTGTTATTATTTAGAGGGCCAGCGCCAGCAACTGTTGAAATTTACTCGTGACAAAATAATTTCAGCACCACCGAAAAGCACCAAAAAGTTCTCTGTGAAGGGGCAAGCAAGGGGCCATAAGGGCACAAATACATAGTACTCCAACCCCATTTGTTCCAGTTAATATTCTTGAGGAGGAATTTTCAGTGCTAGGCGAGTTTTGCCTTTTTGCTTTCTGCTTCTTGCAATTGCTGGCGTTTCATTTCATTTTATTGCCACGAATTTTCTTCTATTTATTTTTTATGCCGCTCTCTCCTTCTCTCTCTCTCTCTCTCCCTCGCTCGCTGTCTCTGTCTGCAATTAACTTTAGCTTTTCCCAACATGTTTTTCTGCTTTTCCTTCGGCCTCACACGCGTTATCCTGTTGTGTTTAGGGATTGTTGTGGGATGTGGCTGGGCTTGTTTGCTTCGAGCTTCCCTTCTTGCCTTGGGCTTTAATATCTCCCACTTCCTCCCGAGACTCTGGTTATTCTGTTAATTAGTCTGCCGCTGAATTTCGTTTATTAATTATGTAATCCATTTTTCTGCTTAATTATATTGAGAAAGGCTGCCTTTGCCTGCCTCTTGCCGCCAGCCTGCTCCCAACAGCAGGAATCCGAATGTACCAGAACACACATATACATATCTATATATAAAAGTCCTGTAATTGGACTGTAATTAACTGAACAGCCTGACGAGACAGAGGAGTGGGGGCTTGGGGCGTGGGGCGTGGGGCATAGAGGAAGTATTCCTGGCAGGTGCCTCCTGGATAGATACAGGAATTTGTGTCTTAATAAATGGAAATAAGACTTGGATGAGGCAAAATAATGTGGGGTAGGAACATTTTTACTGGGACTCTCCAAGGGGAACTGCACATAATTAGTCGGAGATACTGGGGGATGGGGAGAGCAGAGCCCACAATGCGGGAAACATACAGATTTAAGGAATTTAAGGAATGCCTAAAGAATGCTTCTTAAGAACACCCTTAAAAATAATATATAAAAAATGATGGGGGATATCAGGATGTCCCTGACCAATTTTAGTATTGTGGATGAATCGCCGAATTTTTCGTAGCCTTGGCTGTTTTTAGTGTGACCAAATCAAATCAGATCAAAGAATTACATCCTTTAATAACGCATGAACATTTCCGTGTAATAATTTTCTACGATTTTCAACATGGATTTTCAAGACAAGAATGCTTCAATCAACTTAGTTCAAGTTTTGGTGATAGGGCCCCTTGCATTGGCACTGAATGTCCGTCGCTGCAGAACGAATCTCCTTAGGGTCGCTGTGCGGGACACGCTTTTGAAATATCGTCATAAGATCATGAGAGGCATTTTTAGGCTTTTGAGCAACCAAGATAAATTAATTTGACGTTCGCCCCCAAAACACTCGTTTCAGAGGAGTGGAAAAAATGCTTTGAAGATGGATTTCAGCGGATGCAAAAGTGCAAAAATATCCATCATCACGGAGAATATTTTTAATAATATTTTTAAGCTTTTTATTTATTTTGGTAGACGAATTTCATCGTACTAACTGAGTTTAACCATTAGTATCGCTGGCAATTTTTAAAAAAACATAATAGATGATACACGTCTACATACATATGTATCTATGTATATGTAATTTTCAGTAGTTATTTTTCAGATATTTTTTTTTTAAGCTTCCCTCTTCATTTCACAAGAGAACCACGAATGAGATCTATTCAAATATGTACCCATATATGTACATACATATGTATGTACGTACACATTTGGAATAACCTATTTGTGGTCTCCATTGTTGAGCTCCTAAGAGATCCGCCGAGTTACTCGAACTCTGGGCGGGTTCGTTTCCATTGGGATTCGACACACATCCATCCGAAAGCACGTTGCCCCTGGGATGGAGGGTGGAGGATGGAGAATGGAGAATGGAGGAACGAAACGGTAAAAGCGAGAAACAAAGGAATGCTGCCACATTAAACGGAACAAATGCAGGGAAATCATCTGGCAGGACTTGGATTGGGTGCGAGGTGAGGGATGGACAGGGTGGCAAGGGTCGCATCGGCTGGTGATGGCGCTGGTGGTGGTGGTGGTGGTGGTGGGTACAACACGAAACATGTTGCAAAATATTTCAGATGGCGAACTGCACTCTGATGGTGTCATAAATCTCAAAGGAACGGAAAAGCAGAGAGCGAGTCAGAGAGACAGAGAGCGAGAAAAATATAAACAACAATGAAGGATAGTTGCCAAGGTGCGGCAAAGCAGGCCAAGGATGCCCTGCCACGACTCGGGACTAGGGACTCGGGACAGAGGACAAAATAAGACACTGAATAATAAACACCAAAATTAATGATTTACGGGTCGCTCTGGCTCTGCGAACACAGGTTGGGAAAGTACGCGATGAGTGAGTGCCGTCCCACATTGCGATTACCTGCCCGGGCGACAGGTAGACCTGGCACAGTGGGTGTGAAAAATGGCGCAGAACGAGGCCAAAATCATCGAAAATGAGTCTTGGGCCTGGCTCGATTACCACTCGCTTATCTTATCAAGTTCTGTGGCGGGAATCGGGAGTGGAGTCACCGCCAACACGGGGACTGCGTGTGTCATCCAGGCAAAATCCAGGGCCCCGCATGGACTTCTCACCTGGCGTGTGCCATTATCCGATGTGCAGCTGCCCTGCCCTCTCGATGTCCTGAGCCAGCTGCCCGGCGACACAGATTTTTTGCCTTTGTTCTGAACGAATTTCGACTTTCTGCCTGCAGGCGAAGGAGCTCTACAATGGAAATCCAAAATCGGTTGCAGGCCGGCTGATGGAAGGATGCGTCAGGGCGGAGGCAGTCGCACAAGATAATCATTTAAGAAGACAGGAAACGGCAAATGATATTCCCCATTTGGGAAACGGCTAGAAGGAAGAGAGTGAGATCCCCGCTTCATATGTCAGCCCCGTAATGAGCCGCATTCCAGTTATGGATCGCAGCACTGATAACAGATAGCAGATATCAGAATGCGTAATTGATAGATAGAACGCAACCCACATAGATATACAAATAGGGCGAAATGGGTTTGAGATAAGTCTCCACGTATGTCCCGCTGTCTCTATTCAAGAATCGATTTTCAGACAATATGAGAAACCGAAAAAAGCTATCCATACTGCATTTCGTTTTATTTGATTCATTTTATAAATATTTCTGCTAAAAATACGATTATTGCACTGTGTTGAGTCTTGTCGTGAGCTCAAAATTCCTTTTCCAGCAGTTATTTCAATGTTGTTTTAAGATCTTAAATTCCTTTTCAACTGGATTGCGAAACATGCTATTTCCAAGTGTACACTTTTCCCCCTGAGTAGTATTATAGCCACACTTTCACTGCATAAACCAAGCCACTGTAAAGTACATTCGTCGCCTTTACGAGTATTTCTTTACAAAAAAAATGCCAACCATTTCGTTTGTTTTCTCTCCTTCCGAGCAATATCCTCCTTGACCCTCCTTGACACAAACGCGTCAGTTGATTCCAGTTTTGTCTGCTCTTTTGTTCTGGCAGCCGCTGCAATTTGTCACTTTTCGCACTCTTGTCCGTCCTGCTCGTACACCTCGCCCCGTCCCAGGGCTGTCCCGTTCTGGACCTGTCTGTTTGTTGTCCTTGCTCCCGTCCTGGCTGCTCTACAATCTAGATGCAGGATGTGCAAGCACTTCAGGCATTTGCCATATTAAAATTGCCTGGCGCTGACAATTGCCAGTGATTTGACAACGGCAGTCGAGGAATCCATGAGCGGACGAGAGACCAGGTGAGAGACCCGACCCCCGAAAAGGTAGCAGAATTCTGCGAAATTAAATTCCAAAAGAGACTTGAAGCAAAGCAGTCGCAGTCACCCAACTCAGACAACTTATCGCTGAATTAGCCAAAGTCAGAGCCAAAGCCCAAGCCCAAGCCAAAGCCAATAGGAGGTAGGACAAAGGGTTTGAAGGTAAGTTGGGGCCAGGCTCGAAATGTGCAAGAAATTTGTTGAATGGAATAGTTTGCATAGCGGAAATGGAGATATTCGACTGCGACTGAAAAATGCTAGAAAGAACCACAATAATAATACAATTATAAAACAAGAGCTACCTTGGGACATGGAACCTTGGTGGATATGGAATAACCTTAAGGGCTCTCAAGAGCAATATTCTACATACTGAACACCACAATTTTCCCCCGGAAAACATGCCAGCGAAAAGCCATTAATATATTCAAAAAAGAAGGAAGGATGAGATCAGGCTATGTGGTGCTGGCTCTATCTATATTTCCCGGGAACTTTCTCGAACAAATAGCTATGAAGGAAAGCTTGAATGGCTCTAAATTTGCAAGCCCCATTAATAGGGTTTCTACCGAGAGCCTTTGGTGTAGCATAGGAGCACGGATTCCAACTGAAATTTCAAATTTGTCCATCCAAGTTTTGGGTTGGAGATCTTCTGGCAGCTAAGATAAAGACTATAGGATATCACCCACCTTTTGAGCCTTGCAAGTCACGTTAATGGACTGGACCTCGTGGGTTTGATGACGCTGCTCCCCGATGCACTGGCCGCAGGCCGGGATCTTGCAGTTGAGACAGTACTGGGAGAGGGTCTCCTCGTGCTCGCCGCAGACCGACTCCCGCTGCTGGGCGGCCCCGCGCGGCTTGACCAGCGTGTGCTTGGCCAGGGGCCCGCGAGCCGGGTGGCAGAGCTCCCGACAGGGCTCGCAGTAGCGAATCTCGCACTGCTCGCAGATCAGCGAAGCCACCTTGGGGTCTGTCTCGCACATCTGGCAGCGCAGCGCCTCGCGGGCGCAGAAGCGGTCCACGATGGCCTCCATGGCGCGATAGGTGGGCAGATTGCGGACTCCGCCGTCGTCGAAGAACACGAGCTTCCGGCACAGGGGACAGGTGAGGCAGTAGGCGGCGCCAGGTGGCGCGACCACGGACCCCTGGAGCAGTCCCTGGAGCTGTCCGGTGCCGGCGTACGAGACCGGGCGGGATGTGTTCGAGCAGCAGACCACGCCGGAGTCGGCCTCGCTGAAGATGCTCACTTTGTCGGACTGGTCCTGGTCGGAGGTGACGCTCTCGCTGCCCGTGTTCGAGCTGGCCGTGCTTGCGGCCGAGCTGTGGGAGCTGTGACGGGTGCCCGGCCCGGCTCCGTTGGCGACGCCGTTGGCGGCTCCTCCGCCAGATACGGATCCGGGGCCCCCGTTCCCCTGGCTGTGCAGTCCGTTGTGTCCCCCGCTGGGGTTGGGTCCCGATCCCCCGGCCACGGCCAGAGCCACTCCCGGCGTGTACGGAGTCTGGATGTCGAGGGCACAGCCCAGGCACAGGGCGTGAAAGCAGGGCAGCAGCACGGGATTGGCGTACAGCTGCTTGCAGGTGGGACAACGTAGCTCGTCCTCCATTTCAGCAGATGCTTTCCTCCGGAGGAGCGCGATGCGGATTCGCTTGAGATTTGAAATCTCTGCTGGTCTCTGCTGGAATTCTGGGTCTTCTGCGATTTCGGTCACTTAGTGGGGACTGAGACACTGGAGGAGCATGTTTGGCAATCGATTTCCACGGCTTTTCACTTGTGGTGGTAAGTATTTATGTTATTTAGAATCTGTAATTTCCGTATTTCACTTTTATTTCAAACGCTTTTGTTTTTAACTTCACTGTTTGCTCTGAACTGCACTTTAAGTTTAAATTCAATGTCCAAGTATTTCAATAATAATCAAATATTTCCGGTACTTTTATTTAACAAATTGCACAGTTTTTTCCCTTTCTGGAGCAATTTTCAAAACGAAATTCCTCTGTTTTGGATCGTTAAGCTTCACTCTTGGGTTCAAATGTGATTGAAACTCTTTCTAAGGTTCGTTTTTTGGTTTAAATCATTCCACTTTGATTGGAATTTATTTCGAAAATTTCGCACATTGATCCAAACACGATTAAGTTTTTTTGAAAAGTTTTGCCTTTGTTTTTTTTATTATTAATTAATTTTTTATTACTCCAAAAAACAACATTTATTCACGAATGTTTCCATACAAACAATTCACGCTTCATTCACGACAAACACGACGAATATCTTTCGAATTTCGAGTACACCCGCAGCCCAGAGAGAAAAAATTTCGTTGTTTACTCGTCCGCGGCAGAACAATTTGTGAGATACGAGATACATTGGACGACGGCACGACAAATCCGCCCGCGTTCAAATGTTGCTGGTGCTGGAAAATGTTGCTCGGCAACAAGCGCGTGCTGCGATGCATTTTTGCGTTCAGCGAGCGAGTCGTCCGCGGCAGAACAATTTGTGAGATACGAGATACATTGGACGACGGCACGACAAATCCGCCCGCGTTCAAATGTTGCTGGTGCTGGAAAATGTTGCTCGGCGACAAGCGCGTGCTGCGATGCATTTTTGCGTTCAGCGAGCGAGTTCGGCAATGCTTCGGGTTTGATGCCAACATGCTTGACATGAAACACAGCGAACTCGAGCCGGGCTGCCTCGACCGCCAAGATGCAAGCCAAATAAAATTGTAAATAATTGAGATTAGAATGTTCAAATAAGCCAAATACCGAAGCCATCTTGGGCACGAAATGAAAAATGAAGGCTGATATAGTGGTCTGCTTCTTACCAAAAAATGGAATTGTATAGGTAGTTTGTCTTTAAAAATAAAACAAAAAACATATAGGTGCATATGTAATGTTCACCAATAATGTTTGAGAACTAATATGAGTGTCGTGTGACGGTTATTGAGGGTTTCTAGGACCAATCGTAAACACATGGAAATATAGTTACTCTTACCTTTGCAAAGACTGCCCTTTATTCGCCTTATCGGAGCCTGCCCCACAGAGCGCACACCGTGGAACATGCCCCTCGCACCCGATAACAGCTCCTCGTTAACTTTCACACACACTCAGGTAAACCGGGTAAGGGCAACAGGTAAAGGCAGTGCATGCCGCTGATAAGCCCAGCCACGCACATGGCGACATTCCAGTGTCTTGGAGGTGTCAGCTACGATCAACAAATATGGCTAGAACCCGACCCGGCTCGAAATGACTCCAGTATTTGGTGTTTGTTTAGATATCGAATCGGGCAATCGGGCGGGAATCGGCGGGAAACGGAGAGGAGAGGACTGGAGTGGAGTGGAGTGGAGTGGAGGAGTAGAAGGGGAGAGGGCCAATGGCCTGCGCAGTTCGATATCCGATACCTGATATCCGAAAGAAAAACACACAAATAAGGTGACCTGCTCTATTTGTTTGTCTATGGTGCAGCAGAGGCAGGGGCAGTTGGAATACGAGCAGAACAAGCAAATCGTGCAACGTGGAGAATGTCTCCATCAGCCCCTCCACATCCCTCCACGTGACTCCCAAGCTATGCGTAATCCGTTCTACTTAATAAGCCACGTTCCCGTACAAGTATTTGATCTGGATTTGGAATCGGGAGGTGTTAAGTGCCCCCCAGACCCCCTCCCCACACTCCCTTAACGAACGTCTTACTTCCCTATGCAAATATTGACAGGCCGCCCATTCGTATGCGTAATTTGCCTCAATTTATTGTTGTTTGCTCAACTTTTTCCCCGCCACTCATTTCCATCTGTCTTTGGGCCCCACTCTTTCTCTTTCTCTTCAACATACTTTTTTGTGCTTCTCTAATAAATCACAAAATTGGACAGAGAGTAGGGAAGAGACAGACGGAGAGGAAGAGAGGGCCAGCGAAGGAGAGGGAGTATATCGCCTAATTGGTGTATTGATTTTTCTTTTTCCTTATGGCCTAAGTGTGAATTATGGCGGGGTGAGGTGCGATGGGATGGCGCCAGACGAACATATATATATAACCGTATATATGGGATCCGTATTGATGGAGTGCATTATTGGCAGATAGAGGATATCAAATATTCGGATCTTCATAGAGTCCAATTAGCATCTCCAACCGCGAATTTATCTGTTCAAAAACTACTGAAAGCGATTGAAATGCTAATGGACCCGTGACCCAAATGATGAATATCCAACAATCTCTCGAAAATGGCAATTACTCTAATAGTCAGCTATGGCCACTCTCCAATCATACAGCATTAGGCGTCTTATTAGACCAGTTGTGCTGCCATTTCTTCTTTAATGCTCTCTGATATAGTAGTTCATGGGTTCATTCAGGATGAACTACGAGTATACCGAACGATTCCAGTGCGTTCGCAGAATATTAAGTTTGGATTTGCGTTTATTTCCTCTTATCCACATTTTTGAATAGACTTTTATGCGAAAGAATTCCGAGGATCAGTTTGCGAGTCCATTATTCACTGCAGTTTAAAATATTAAAAACTTTCGACACGCTTATACCGCACTAAGACTACCTACCATACCATACCACACCTTACCATACCATATGTATGTACTATACATATGTACATATATCCCATGCGAACCCTTTAGCACCCCAAATCCGCACTCATTCCCGCTCTTCGTTCTGGTCTACTTTAATGCCGTATATCATGTGGTGTAACCATGGCCAAGGACATTCACCATATGCGAGCATGCATAAAAACGCAATAATAACAGACCCTCGCCTCCCCTCCCCGCTCTGCCCACAATCCTGCACTTGGGGGAGAAGCATCCGAAATAGCAGAAATACTTTGGTCACCGCGGGTGCGAAACATTTTTTTGCACTTTTCCCTTCTTTTTCGGGGAAAGCTGAACAAAAAAGGAATGCCAGAAAAACAGCAAATTTTTTGACTGGCGGCGCTTTAGCCTGGCTTTTACACTGTAAGTGTGTTTGTCTGTGGCACGGGCACGTACACGTATACCCCGTATACTCTTTTGTGTCCTTCCAGCCATTCAAGCCATCCCATCCCATCCGGTCCCGGCCAAAGTCTCCTTCATGCGTTTTGTCGTGCGCCATGCCCCATGCGCCATGCGGCGAGTGCGCGGCTGCAGCGGCCGCGACGGCCACAAGAGCAAGCAGGATTCGGTATCCGTCGTCATTGTCGGGTTAACAAACACAAACCCACCCAACTACCCACCCACACCACCACCCACTCATCCACCTACACCAACTCGCAAAGAGGAATATAAACAACAAAAAATTCTTCAGCTATAATAACCCTGAGTATCCAGAAACTGACATCGACCCACTGAATTCCCTCTCCAGAACTAGAAAACCTTTTAAAAATAAAAGTATATAAACTATTTGTATGTTAGATAGAGATATAACTGAAGCAGATACAAACAATTTTAAATAAAAAATCGTTTCTGGATTCATTGGAAAAAAGAGTTTCTCTTTTGGAAAGTGTCCCAAAGTTAATCCCAATAAAGACCAGAAACCCCAAATTTATTTAATTATTAGACTATAATTTGAGCAATTGCAAGCTGACTTATATGTAGATTTATCATCGACTAACTACTATCTTCCAGGTGCCCATTAAAGTAGAGCAATCAGCTGTTTCTTGCCTAACACACCACAGGGCAAACATTTTAGACACCAAAAAAAAACTATGTAAAAAGTGTAAATATGGTTTAGGCCTTCACATAGCTCAATAAGAAATGACGTAGAATATTGTAAACATTATGAAAGATCCCGCTACTCACTTCCTTAAAAATCGTGCACTAAAGAGAGAATGAAAATCCCTTTAAATATTGGCAGGGTATCTACGAAGTTTTTTTTGTTAAGTTTGGGAACAATATGTATAAAGTTTAACCGAAACGGAGAATGGAGAATGGAGTTGCCAACTGAAGGGGAGAGAGAGTACGCTAAAGGGACGAGCTCCAGTCGCACAGTTGTTGCTTTGGCGGCTCCTTGCTCCGCTCACTCGTTCAGGATAACATCGCCAAATGAGATTAGGAAGGACATTCGCGTATTTAACACGGACGGACACTGAAACTGCTACCAAAGGCAGCTCGGAGAGGAGAGTAGAGCAGCTGCACTCGAAGGGAGACAGAGACCCCAAGTGAGGAACGTATAGATAGGCGGTGGCGGGGACGGTGAGAGAGAAGGGCTGTGTAACTGGTAACCAGTAGGATATCCTGGCTGCCTGTTAGCTGGACAGACTGCACAGGCAGTCGCACAGGACCTCTACGGGGGTCCATTCGGTGGGGTTTTTTGGCAAAACGTTCAACAGGGGAATACATGGGGAGGGAAGAGGGAGAGAGTGGGACTACAAGTCCTGGCTGCTAATATTGTGTACCACGCTTAGCGCCTCTGTTGTCATTGCAGGAAGTTGCAACAGTTTGAGGCATTGTAATTGCTTTTTTGTTTTTCCCTGCGAGGCACGAGACGAGGATGAGGCGCTGTGGGGGATCTAGTATTGCAGCAAATTTTTAATTAGATTTTTTGATTTTTTTTTATAATTTTCATGGAGATTTTTGTGTCCACCGCCCGAGGTACTGTTTTCTGTTTTAGCAAATGACACTCGCCTCAAATTGGGTCCGGTCGGGTTGAGGTTGAGCAAGGAGAGGCATAGTCCTTGGACAAACACATTTGTTAACGAGTTAAAGCGAAGATAAACCGGAAGTTATGGGGCATGACAAATTGTTCGATGGTTATTCTGGGGAGAAGATTCTGCTCAACAAAAGCGACGGGGAGCGGCTTCTTTTTGTGGGTTTCGGTCACAGACAGGGAAAAGTTGTAAAGTTGAAACTCACGAAAAGAAAGGCAAAGTTCTTATAAAAGAAAATAACATTTTGGCTGCATTTTTAAAACATTTTGAGAGAAAGGTAATTTTCAGGCAGAAGTATTTTAACAGCCGCAAGTTTGTTTTAAAGAATTCGTCCGAAATATGTGCGAATATGCTGACTTAATATAATCTGAGATCACTGGAGGACATTTGCAATTAAATTAATTAAATGAAATCGCATAGAAAGATACAAGACCCAAACCGCAGAGTAAGCCCGAAAACAGCTGCTGAAAGTTCATCCCCAACCTCAGAGTAAACAAAAACAAAAGGCAGCATACTACATTGTACCTACATACTATAGTACTCGTATACTTATAATTAAATACGTTCCGAGTATTCTATTGCGGATTGCGGGGGAGTCCGGACAAAGCGAAACAAAGCAGGGCCGAGGCCGAGGCCGAGCTCAAGCCAAAAAACTCGTTTCTGGGGGCTTCCGGGGGCTGCTGGCTAGGACTCGGCAAGGGAGAAAACTTTGCTGCAATTATGAAATTTCAGACATTTTGATGTACAATACACGTACAGCACACAGCACACACTGCACTGCTCAGAGCCTCGTGCAAAACACCACTTCCCTCTCTGCAGAGTCTCTCCTTTGTTGTCCACAATATGATGATGATGGCCAGAAAAGTTGTTCGGCTCGGAGAACACGAGACGAGTGTCCATGATATGGGAATACTCAGCATGGAACATGTAAATGTTTCTGGTCGGGGAGGTTTTGTTGCCTTGCCTGGGGGTTTGTACTGAGGTCGGGCTCAATTAAATTGTGTGGAAATCAAATAGCGCTTTTGATTATGAAATCAGATCCTCTTTTGGCAGCCAACTTTTGCATGGGGTGGCAAAGTGCAGCTTTCCCTGGGCAAAACATTAATTAAAATTCGATAATTGGTGGGGTTGTAATTTTCGTAATTTCGTTATTAATGGTAACATTCATAATATTATAAAATATTTTTCGGAAGTCTAAAGTCTTAGGATAACATTTTGTAAGCTTAATTCAATAATTTTGTGAGAAACACATATGTAGATACATACATAAGTTTACATAAGTGCACGGCTATTTTTTTAATACTTGAATGAATTTCCCTATCTTTGGATATGCAATACAGACATTGTCTAATCGATACGAAGGTATCGATGGCATTGCTTCCACTCCGGCCCTTCCCTGGCTTTCTTTCGCCCCAAAACAGGACGCTATGCGAGACGACAGTCTGGTATTATTTCTGCCAGACATTATTTACTTTAGTAGGAATACTCAGACACACAAACGACAACTCTTTCCAGATCTTTTCCCCATTTATATATGTAGTTGTATTTTTTCCTCGCTGCTTTAGGATTTGTAAATAGCAAAAGTAGTCTTAAAGCAACTTGAAAGATTAATTTTGATTTGTTTTAAAATTAGTCACCGGGTAAGGGCATTTTATCTGAAAATACCAATAGCCCATAAAACTTAATTGAATGAATGGATATAAATTCCCTTGGAATTGTAATTGAAAGTACATTTCTCTGCTGCCCTTTTCCCCCCATTCGGCCCCCGAATCTCCGTACGTAACAACCGACTGACAAATAGAACAACAATAATGAAAAACGGAGATTGGGGCTGCCAGGGTCCGGGGAGCAACCGCATAGCATCAATTATAAATGCACTCGATAAATTATTTCCAAGTATTAACTTGGCTTTCAGGCACTTCAACAGCAGCAGGACCATCAGAAGCAGCAGCAGCATCTGGCCAGGTGGCAAAGCACACACACACACACGCACATATGTACGACCTGATTTATACGCACACATATGTGTAGATACTGGTAAGTACCTTTCATGTATTTACAAAATAATTTTTGTTTGCTTAAGTTTGAAGCAAGTTTTCCATCGGAAACTACGAGTACTCGAAGACTGGAAGCCCTCTTTCTTGAGCTTTGTTTCCCATTTTATTTAGCTTACTCCTGTATTTGTTCGGGGACTATATATAGTAGGTGCTTGTGCTCGTGCTCGTGTTGGTGTTGGTGTTAAGCACTTCCGCTTGGCTGATTGGCTCCTGCCCGACATGCGTTTCCCGGCCGTGTGGCAGAAGTCCACCTCGGGACCTCTGTGGCTTCCAGCTGCACTTGCACCTTTTGGCTTCTGACAGTTCTCACTCTATGCTTCCCTTTCTCGCACCCTCTCTCTCTCCCTCTTTCGCTCTCTTTTCTTTCTGTTTGATTTTTCATTAAGTTTTCCGTTGAAGTACCAGCATAAGTCACTCTTTTGCTGGTTTTCTTCTCCCTGGCTATCGTTAGTAAGAATTATTTTCAATTAGCCAGCAACCTGACTGCATAGCAGGAAAATTGATGGAGAACAGTTTTCCGTTTGGTTATTTTGCTTGAACTGAGACGCTCTGGCCATTTTTCTTAATTTTCTTGAATAAAAAATGCATTGGGGGTTATAATGCTTAAGCAATGGCAAATCGCCCAAGCAAATATCGAAGATGTATCCATGTGTTTTGTGGATTTGAAATCCATTTGCTTCTAACTCTTTAAAGTCAAAACAAATATTATTGTATATAAGTACATATATGTAAACACGTATGTTATTTGTGATAAATCGGCCAATAAACCACAAGCCCAAACTAAAATTATTATACTGCGCAATAAAATTAGAATATTTTTGGCATTCATGATATCTATTTTCAGATAAATAAATCCCTTCCATAAAAGTATTTGATTAAATTTATGCCTAAATAAGACTAGACAGGAATATACGCATATTAATGTTGTTTTTTTTGATCGCGGAATCTTAGGAGACATCTATACCAAATACTTTACTGTCTACATTCAGGAACTTTGATAAATACTTTAAATTCAATTAATACAATAAAAACGAGGGGGAACGTTGTGAGCCGCTTCTCTACTTTATACCCGGCACTCAGTCAGTATATATGTATGTGAGCTTGTTGTAATTTATTACATGTTCGCAAAAGGGAAAAATTTAATTTTAGCCAAAAAACAAAAAAAGTAATTAAGTCTAACCTTTTCGGAGATTTTTATCTATTAGATGTTTCCATATTTGTTTACATACATTTTTTACATCTGCCTCTTCTACATGTCTTTATCTACTTCCAACATACACATACACGGCTGTGTGCGAGAGAGAGAGGGAATCAGTCTGCGCTTGGGAGGCCACTGAAATTTCATTTGTTCCTTCTGACTATATTTATGATCCGATCTGATCCAGATTCAATACTCTGATAGATATGGTCATTTTCTATGATTCTGCGTTTTTGGTTTTCCCGTATCTTCAAAATTGTAGATTTTCATCTTTTGTGGGGGCGGAAGGGGGCGTGGCCAAATTTTAAAACAAACTCGTCTCGGTTTGATATCACAGGAGCTTGGATAGAAAGTTTGGTGGTTCTAGCTCTTATAGTCTCTGAGAACTAGGCGTCAAAAAATTCGATCAGGCATAGCGCCTACCCCTGTGTGTGAGAGAGAGCAAGAGGGAACGATGCATTTCGAAATGGTTTTATTCATTGTAGCTATATTTATCATCTGATCTGATCCAGATTCAACAATCTGATAGATATGCTCATTTTCTATGATTCTGCGTTTTTAGTTTTCTCGTATCTTTAAAATTGTGCATGCCACAGATTTTCGTCCTTGGAGTGGGCGGAAGAAGGCGGGGCGAAATTTTGAAATACACTTGTAACAGTGTGATAGGACAGGAGTCTGGATACAAAATTGTGTTCCTCTAGCTTTTATGGTCTTTGAGCTATAGGCGCTAATGAAGACGGACAGACGGACGGACAGACAGACATAGCTATATCGACACGGCTATTGATGCTGATCAAGAATATATATACTTTATATACTAATATACCCCTATACTCTTCGAGTACCGGGTATAAAAAGTTTTATATTAAGTCAAACATCAAATTTCAAGGAGGATGTATACATGCATACAGATATTCTTAAATATATCAATGATCCATAATATGTACTATATATTTTCCACAAAAAGTACACTAGCAGTCAGAGAAACCGCACCACTTCAAAAATTCATGAAATTATGAAATCGTTCGGGTAAACCTCAAGGAATATTATTATTTTAGCTAATATTCATTAAACTGAATCAAAATAAAAGGAAGTTACATAACATTTATTTTAGACCATTTAACAAAAAAGACTAAATATTCAAATTTTGATGAGTTTTTAAATACATTTTTTCAATGTAAGTCGATTTGTATTTCAGACATACAATTTTTTTGAAGAAGGAACAGGTGGTAGATCTTAAAAGAATATATTCGTATGATGTTGCTCCTCCTCTGGCCTGAATAACCGCCATTATCCTTGACGGCATGGAATCAACCAGGGTCTTAAGGGTTTCTTCATCCAAAGTATCATACCACACGATTTCTAAGGCTGAAAGGAGTTTTTTTGCTCTCCTGCTTCTGTTCTGCAACTTTAAGCTTCATTCCATGCCATAGGTGCTCAATGGGATTCAGGAGAGACGAGTTTCCCGGCCAACCTAGGCGAAAAATTCCTATGTCTTGGAACACATTATCAGGCTGTAATAAAACGAAGCCTTATATTAATGTTTTGTTTACGTATTTTTAGTTAGAAAGGATGAAACTAAAGCCGAAAAAAGGAAGTTACTAAATTCGGCTCGGTAGCAAGGCGCTGGAATCGCGCTAAAAAATTGCATCCGGTGCATAGCATAAACGTTGGTCATCCGTTGTTTTGTACGACTTCCCCATAACTCGCTGCATTCATATTTCCTTCTAGAAAGTGCAAACGAATACGAATATGGTACGAAAAGCATCCCCCGATCATCTAGCTTGGTGGGAAGAACAACTGGGTTCTAGCCATTGAGTAACGTTTATGCTGATTCAATTAAATTAATATTAACTAAAATAATAATATTCCTTGACGTTTACCCGAACGATTTCATAATTTCATGAATTTTTGAAGTTGAATAAATAATTGTACATATATTATACAATTTTTGCAAGCGAGTACACAAAAAATTCCAAAAACAGCGCTGCACTTGTTGCATATTGCTCTTGACCATAGCTCTGATTGAATGTTTTAATAATTCTCACAATTTATGCACACTCCGATGCTGTGATTATGAATAACTAATTACTTGTTTTATTTTCTGAATATGTTTATAAAAACTGACATGCCAAAACTGACACAAATTCCAATATCAATTAGTTTAAGATTAATTAATCAACATTCAATATATTTTTTTTTCTATTTATCCAACTACTTTCCATGGAAAACCGGTTTGGTGCGTCTCCAAATCGAGATTCCATTCCATTCGATTCGATTACCTCCAAACCACCCGAAAGTAGGCAGCACTTTACGGAGAAGCAGCACACTGGCCCCCATAGCATAGGAAGCCTTTGTCGCAGTCGCTGTGGGAGCTGAAAAGCCAGTAGTTTTTGCAGTT
Organism: Drosophila helvetica; assembly: GCA_963969585.1. Classification (NCBI taxonomy): domain Eukaryota; kingdom Metazoa; phylum Arthropoda; class Insecta; order Diptera; family Drosophilidae; genus Drosophila; species Drosophila helvetica. The sequence continues at coordinate 17,736,401 of OZ018402.1, read as the reverse complement.
GTAGTTTTTGTTTGTTCCCCAAACAATTGCATAACAATGCGGTGGGCGTGTGAAGAATTCCGGCCCTTAACTTAAGCCTAGCTTGAAAACTGGAAAAGAGGAAACCGAACACAAACTTTACCCATTTGCCCATTCAAATGCAAATCTGTGCGCAAATCTTCAAATGACTTCGATTGGTTTTCTGGTTTCGGCTTTTGTTTGTGGCAAGGACTCGGCCCTGGCGTCTCTGGCGGACAAAGGACACCCCAGTCCTTGGACGCTCCTAATCAGAGTTCAGGGCAAACATGTAAATGCATTAAAACAATGGTGACCACAGCATTTTAACGAATTTCCCAAACCGAATTGAGGAGAAATTTAATTTGGTGCCGACAGTGTCAAGAGTATCTCTTGTTCTCTGCTGCCGGGTCGAATCTTTATGAGCGAGGGTTTCATTTGCATTTCTGTGAGAACTCGATTTCCGCTTGGTCAAGTGACATGATTGATACTCTCGGGCGTCTGGCGTCAGAATGATTTCTGGGGATGGCCGAGCCTGTTGCCTCGGGCCGGAGCAGGGCGTAAAAACAACACCAGGAGCTTTGACTCGCAGGAGCGGGCAGCAGGAGAAGGCGACACGGAGACGACCGACCACAAGCGGAACAAGGACATGCAACCAAGCCAGGAGAACGATATATGAGGTGGCGACATTGGGGAGCAGACAGAGTTGAGATACGGAACGGGCGAGGTTGCAGCTCACAAAACTTCGCAAAATGATTTTAGCCCCCAGATGGCAGAGGCTTAAGCAAATCGTGAGCTTTTGCCACACTGCTCCTTAAAGCCCCGCAGAGACACTGGGAACTTAGGAGCTACTAGTATTGTACGTACTGTATGATGGCCATCCTGACACTCTGACACTCGCTTTAAACTGATGCTGGATACTCAATACATCACACTTTTGTGCAATCAAACTACGAGTATATTCTATTGGTCTGTGTACAATATATATAGTGTTTTGTACGAGTATGGTTTGGTTTTCATTTCGGATAAGGGCTGTGGCAGCTTCGGCCTGTGTGCCACAAGTTGCATGCGTTTGTTTGTTCGGGCTCAGACTGCAAACAATTAAGTTTGCATCTATGGAATGACACTTTTATTTCCTTGTGGCTGGCCAGGCACACCCAAAAAATGGGCCAGACACGCACGTACCAACACCAACACCAACATGTGCCGATGTCAGTGGCAATTTCAGTTTTTTGGCAACTCCACACAGTTGGAGAGGCCCTTCCTTTTCCCCTGCCCGCGGCTGTCAGATGCAATGGAGACTTGAATAAAATGTACTTGCAATAAATTTTCCACAGCTCCATAGAGATATGTATATTATCTGTACACGAGGAAGCTCCTGTTTTTTGGCAAGCCACAAGGCACTTGTCCGATTTAAATATTTAATCTGATTTCATGTTTCAATGCGTTCATGGAGCATGCTAAATTACAATAATGCTGGCCATATGTAAGAGTAGCAGAGTGTCCTCAAACAGAATTTTCCATGGTCTTACTCTAGCATTGCATCTCTCTCACTGTTCCCAACTGTCTGGAAGCCTCTTAAAGTGTCGTTTCACAATTGAATTGCTCTTTAAACACTTGGCTTGAACGTTTGGATGGAAATAAGACGCTCAGGAAATAATGGCCAAGCAAATGTGGAATCAGCGAAAGTATTTCATTATAAGGGCATTTTGGGCCAGAATCACAAAATTGTCTTCTGGAATTGAGCAGTCAAAATAAGTAAAGGATTGTGTTGAACATTTTATTCCATTTTAATTAAGGGACATTTTAAGACAAAACTTAAAACATGGTCCGCACGAGAGATTTACTCTACTTCGAAAAAAAATCTAAGCAGGATCGATGCCAGTATATGATTCATTTCAATAATTGTAATTTCCATGGTAATTTAAGCATAGATCTGGGTCTAAATCCCCACTAATCCATTTTTATACCCTGTACTCGAAGAGTATAGGGGCTTATTGGATTTGTTGAAAAAATGGATGAGTGTAACACCCAGAAGGAAGCGTTTCCGACCCCATAAAGTATATATATTCTTGATCAGCATCAACTGCCGAGTCGATAAAGCTATGTCTGTCTGTCTGTAAAAAGCTAGCGCAACCTTATCTTGCATCCAGACTCCTGTCCTATCACACTGTTACAAGTGTATTTCACAATTTCGCCCCGCCCCCTTCCACCCACTCAAAGGACGAAAATCTGTAGCATGAACAATTTTACAGATACGAGGAATCTAAAAACGCAGAATCCTAGAAAATTACGGTATCTATCAGAGTGTTGAATCCGAATCAGATCAGATCATAAATATAGCCACAATGAAGAAAATTATTTCGAAATGCATCGTTCCCTCTCGCTCTCTCTCACACACCGGGGTGGGTGCTATGCCTGATCGAACTTTCTGACGCCTAGATAAGAGCTAGATCAACCAAACTTTCTATCCAAGCTCCTGTGATATCAAACCGAGAGGAGTTTGTTTCGAAATTTGGCCACGCCCCCACAAAGGACAAAAATCCACAATTTTGAAGATACGGGAAAACCAAAAACGCAGAATCATAGCAAATGACCATATCTATCAGAATGGATCAGAACGGATCATTAATATAGCCAGAAGGAACAAATGAAATTTCATTCCCTCTCTCTCTCGCACACAGCCGTGTATGTATATTTCGGAAGTAGATTTAGACATGTAGATAAGACGGATGTAAAAAACGTATGTAAACAAAAATAGAAACATCTAATAGATAAAAATCTCCGAAAAGGTTCGACTTAATTACTTTTTTCTTTTTTGGCTAAAATTAAATTTTTCCCTTTTGCGAACATGTAATAAATTACAACAAGCTCACATACATATATACAGAATAAGTACTGGGTATAAAGTAGAGCCGCGGCCGTAGACGCGGTGGTGGGATGATATAATGCTAATAAGTGTTTTATTTTAAGTAGATAATCTGATTTTAAGGTACTTTTCAAAAGGTAAGCCACAAGATCCCCATCCCTCTCTACCCTACAACTCTCCATCGTCGGACCTCTTCATAATCTCCACCATTCCATCGTAGAGCAGGCTGTTGATGTCATTCGCCCAAATAAAATCAACGTGATTGAACTTCTCGTAGGGAATCAGCCCGTCGTGGACCACATTGGGCAGCGCATCGCGCAGACGCTCCACATCCCGGACCGCGGTAAAGAGATCGTTCTTGCTGTAGTACAGGGCCACCTTACAGTCGACATTGGCCAGGTTATACTGGGGTGGGGTGTCGGACCCGTGGCGGCGACGATTCTCCACGGCGCTGTAGTAGTCGTATTTGTAGAAGCCACCGCTGTGGACCAGCTGGGTGTAGTGCCCCAAGGACTTGAGCGAGGAGCCAGCTATGTGTCGAACAAATAGCGGTACGAGGGTTGCATTCAATTGCTGGGCATCGACGCCCATCAGCTGCAAAAGAAAGTAGCTGCAGGTGTTCCTGAAGGCAAAGCTACAGATCTGGTAAAACAGTCTTTGCCACACCTCGCCTTCCGGGGGAAAATCGTATATTCCAAGGGCTCTCGCATAGATCTGGCAAAGAAACAAAGATATAAAAACTAGTAAATGTTGATAATCCTCCATCCCCCAAATATTATTGTACTCGTACTTACGGTCAGAGGTCGGACGTATTTCGCAGCCAATAGGACAAAGGGCGACTCAAGGTAATCACAAAATACCACTGGGGCGAGAGCCTGCATCAGTTTGATTTTCTTCATGTAGCTGGGCCGCTCACTTCCCATTACCATGAAGGACGTGGTCCCCTGCGAGTGGCCAATGTAGTGGAGCTGCTGGAAGCCCTTGGCCATTGCCAGGACATAGTCTATGGCGGCCGGCAGGTCGTAAAATCCGACCTCGTGGAAGGAGAAGTCCCAAAACTGGCGCATATTTCTTTGGTAGCGCGTGTGCTTCCGTGAGTAGCGATTGCCCCGCGTGTTGAGCAGCCAAATGTCGTAGCCCAGATCGCTTAACCTGTAGGCCAGCGATTTCTTGGGTCCCAGAATGAGATACCCAACGGAACTGTCCTCCAGGCCATGGACCATCAGTACGGGCTGCGCCCCCGGCTTCGGTATGCGATGGGCTGTGAGCACAAAACCATCCTTGGTCGTAATTTTGTGGATTTCCAACTTATAGCCATACTTCCTGATCAGATCCGGCTGAAGAGGAATCGTCATTAGTGGTCGGAACTTCCCCCGAGTGCTGTCTCTTTTCTTACCGCCGGCAAATTAGCATCCTCTAGAATAGATTTATCGTATTTGATAATATCTGATGTCACAGTATCTAGGTGCATGCAAGTCCAGATCAAAGATCCGTACAACAGCATTAAACTCCCTCTTCTAGACATTTTCATTTTTGTTGTTCCCCTGGAATTTGCAGTTACTATACATGTAAAACCTTCAGCTAATACAATTTTCCACATGCACTGTCAACCGAGAGAGACAGCCCGAATGCCAGACTTCGCTAGACCATAATTAATTGGCCAATCAAGTGACTGAAGCAAGATCTATTTCTATGATGCATGTGAGCAAACAGATGTTCAAATTGCATTCGAACTTGAATTTGAAAATAAAATTGTTTCACTTCAATTATTTATTCTCAAATTATTAATTTCTATTTGAATATACTATTTCACTTCACTTAAGAAAAAACATTGATGTATGTGTCTGATCATTGCAGGTTAATTTCCTTGCGACCATTCAATCGGCTCCAGCAGCGATCAAATATTGATTCATTATATTTATTTGTTGGTCTTTAATATCCTTTGCTACATCCTGCTGTTTTTGTACGAGGATTCACATTTTCAGTGTATTTCAATAGACCGAGTCGAGTAATGTTTTTAGAATCAGAACTATTCCCGCTGCGCGATCGACTGCCACTGAGCACTGGCATCCAGTCGGATGCCTTATTTGTTGGCTAATTTTAGTTGTCGAGTATTATTAAGTCGCTCCTCTCCTTGACCGCTCACGAGAATCAGGGCAATTAAAATGCATAATATTGAAAACTCTCAATGTTTGTAATGTATTAAACAAGTTTTATTGCCGCCCAATGGTAACTGAAAGTGGCAGTAGAACTAGTTAGCTGTCGGATAAGGTCGGGCGAAATTGCTGTGAAAGCTGGAAAAATGAAACAAACAAGTAAATCACACATTATTGAAAACAGCTCACGCTAATGGCAGTTGATATGTTTTGTAATTGAATCTGCTACTAATACTGAAATTGAACTCCGGAGGGTTACTATTAGCCCTGAGAATTCTCAGATAGACAGACAGATATTTAGTCGTTAATTAATTTAAAACTACATTTGTATATGGAAACTGTTCCAAATTTACACTTATATACATACAAATTCAAATTCAGCTCCTGTCTAAAAGAAAATTGTGAAAGAGATAAGTGAAATAAGGGGATCCGGAATCAGCTGCAAAATCGATAACATCCAAACGTCCTTTGAATTGTGACTGGCATACGGTGGAATTTCCAAAACTAAAACATAAAAAAACAGATATAGGACAACAGCAGGAAAAACGAGGGCAAACGTTATAAGCCGCGGCAAAGGCCGATGCTCTACTTAATACCCGGTACTCAGCCAGTATATGTATGAGCTTACGATTTATGTAATTTATAATATGTTCGCAGAAGGGACGAATTAAATTTAAGCCAAAAAAGAAAAAACAATATTAAGTCGAACCCTTTTGGAGATTTCTATATATTAGATGTTTCCATTTTTTGTACATACTTTTTTACATCTGTCTTCTCTACATGTCTACATCTACTTCTTTACTTATTCGGCACTCTACAATAGAAAATGTCCGGATGGGTTAAATATTTTGTTAAAGTGTGCCGAAGTGTAAGCTTTAGATAATATATTTATGTAGTCGGATGGAAAATCATTCTTCGTCACAAAAGTTGATATCAGATCTCTTGTATGTTGAAGGTATTATCGTCACTAGTTTTTTACCTCGTTAAGAGGTGTTTTTGTTTGATATCAGAAGTTTTTAAAGGAACAATAAATGTACGTTTTCATACATATATGATCTATTTCATGCAGTTTTTGCTTTATATGCTTCATTATACCCGGTACTCGAATAGTATAGGGGTATATTAGATTTGTGGTGATAACGGAAGGAATCGTTTCCGACCCCATAAAGTATATATATTCTTGATCAGCATCAATAGCCGAGTCGATAAACGTATGTCTGTCCGTCCGTCCGTCTGTCCGTCCGTCCGTCCGTCCGTCCGTCCGTCTTCATTAGCGCCTATAGCGCAGAGACTGTAAAAGCTAGAGCAACCTAATAAAAATCTAAAAACGCAGAATCATAGACAATGACCATATCTATCAGACTTTTGAATCTGGATCAGAGCGGATCTTACCATTTCGAAATGCATCGTTCCCTCTCACAGGCGACCCCATCTGCTGTGCACATTCGTCCAGATGAGCGCCTAGATCTCTGAGACTATAAGAGCTAGATCAAACAAACTATCTATGCTCCTGTGACATCACTTCAATACAAGTGTGTTTCAAGATTTTGCCACGCCCCCTTCCGCCCCACAAAGGACGAAAATCTGTGGAATCCACAATTTTTAACATACAAGAAAACTAAAAACGCAGAATAATGGAAAAAAGCCATTTCTATGAGAGTTTTGAATCTGGATCAGATCGGATCATTAGTATAGCCAGAAGGAACAATTGAAATTTCAGTGGCCTTCTAAGCGCTTACTCATACCCTCTCTCTCTCCCACACATTTCCACGAGTCGTAGCAAGGACGTGTGAAAAGATGTAAAGATGTAAAAAACAAATGTAAACCAAAATGGAAGCAGATAATAACTAATATACCTCGAACATATAAAAATCTCCGAAAGGGTTCGATTTAATTGTTTTAAATATTATTTATTGGCTAAAATTTGATTCGTCCCTTTTGCGAATATATAATTAATTGCATAAATCGAAGGCTCACATATATACTGAATGAGTACCGGGTATAAAGTAGAGCCGCGGCGTAGACGCGGCTCACATCTTTCCCCTCGTTTTTGATTCTTGAGTTCGTATATTTATATAGAATAGTAGATATCTATGTAAGTAATCCAAAGTAAAGTAAAGTAAATCCAAATAAATACCTAACTATCGCTTACACCTCTGACCCTCTCTATACTGTAAGTATTAAAACTAATACATATATATATAGTACATGGCTTATGCTAGGTTGCATCGATCCCCCTTCAGATAACGGAGTTCTCCTGATTTCGCATGTTCTCCAGCATTCGATCCCAGAGCAATTCCCTGCCATTGATGGCCCAAATGAAGTCCAGGTGGTTGAACTCCGGATCGTCGACCAGGTACTTTGTCACGACATTGGGAAGCTTGCTATGCAGCATTTCTACATCCTCGGGAGGCGCTAACCAGTCGTTTTTCCCGTAGTAAAGCGCCACCTTGGCCCGGACATTCTCCAGCTTGTAGGAGGGGGGCTCTATTGTGCCGTAGCGCCAATGGTTCCTCAGCCATCCATAGTCGAACTGTCTGAAGGCCCCGGACCTATTTAGCTGCCCAAAGTGTTGCATTTGCTTGGTAGAAGCTCCAGCCGGGGAGTGGCCCACAATCACCGGGAGCATCGTCTCGTTTAGTTGCAGCTTGTCAAATCCCGTGGTGAGAAAGATCACGTTTGAGCAGATCTCCTTGGTAATGGTTGTCTCGTCGCAAATGATCCGATTGAACATGCTGATGAACTCGTTCTTGGGCAGAAACTCATGGACGCCAATTAGCTTAAGGACCACCTAAAAGCAAAAGTCGAAAAGTGAATTTATTAAAGAAGGACCTCGAAGCGGGATGTGGATAGGAATACAAGAAATACTTAGGCTTGGAAAGAGTTCTGTAAATCTTGTTTGTAATAATGATATTCTGCAATACCAAAATTCTAGGAAATTCTTAAGGTCTATTCCCAAGCAAAAACCAGCTCTTGTTTGATGGAAAACACAGGAATAGGATGGGGTAACTTACGCTCACCGATAAATGCCATTCGGCCAAGAAGTTGACGACAGGACTCCGGCAATGCTTCAGGAAGGCCACTGGCGCCAAGGCCTGCATAAAAACGATCTTCTCCATATACTCGGGTCTCTCACTAGCCATGATCCAGAACACGACCGAGCCCTGCGAGTGGCCAATGTAGTGCAGTTGACTGGCCCCCGTGTAGTTGAGCACAAAGTCGATTGTGCTGGGTATGTCGTGCTTGCCCATCTCGTGGAACGTGAAGTCCCAGAACTTGGCATGGCGAGTACTGTACTTGACGTGGTTCCTGGAGTATGTGTTGCCGCGGACGTTGGCCATCCAAACATCGTAGCCCTGCTCATAGAGCAAGTATCCTTTAAGGGTTTCGGGGGAGAACAGCTCAATCAGAACGGGACGTTCGATGAAGAGAAGGCTCTGGCTACTTACCCAAACCTTTGTTGGGTCCCATCATCACCCACGTAGCCGAACTATCGAGCAAGCCATGCACCAGGAGCACGGGCATGGCTCCAGGACGAGCGATCCTGTGAAGAGCGAGTATGTAGCCATCGTCGGTCTCCACGGTATAATTTTCGGCTGGGTAGCCATATTTCTGTATCAGATGAATCTGAAAGAAGAGAAAAGGAGCAAATCTTGCATGAGTTTAACCCGGGAATCTTAATGATGATAAAAGATCGGAGACCTGCGGAGACAGACTCCATATGCATAGATTCATCGCTCACTGCATTTCCAAGTCGGAAGAATATTACTCTTTGTCATGATATGACAAAAAATGACCTCACCTTTCGCCTATTAAAGCAACTCAAAAACCTATTTAAGTACGTTATTTAAGGGAAATGTCAACTGTCAATTGCGTTGTGTTCTTTAGACTTGAACATCTTACAATACTCAAATCTATGCGGTCATAGCACGCCAGTTAATAATAAACACCTTCGACGAAAAATGATGATTAAATCAAACAAAACATGCGCAAATCGAACTCGCTTAAAGAATTATTTAGCTTCTGTTGAACATCATTTCTGGGTCTATTCCACTGAGTTTCACTTCATTCAAGCATTTTTGCTTACCGTGTCCAAGTGCGAATCTTCCAAAATATTGGGATCCACATCGCTCTCGATCCGCAAGTTACTGTCCCCCACTATGGAGCGACCCAGCCAGGTGGGGGATTTGAATTGGACATTGAAGAGGGTGAGATTGCCTAGCACCATTGACAAACCAGCGCTGATCTCCGGCTGGGCCAGGCACAGGCATAGGGCGCCGATGAGCAGATTCGCTGACGATGATAATGACATTTCTGTATCTGTATCTGTATCTACTCGTGCTGTTGATGTTCTCCCTCTCGATGCGGATGTCGGGGGTTAGGATCTCCGGGCTCTGTTAGCTGCGTTCGGTTCGAGTCACAAGTGTCGACTGACGGCAGTGTCAATTTGCAAGCGACAAAGAAACTTTCTGCGAGAGAGAAATTTGACACTTCCACACTCGATTGTATATATGTATGTACACATGTATGTATGTTATAGGGTCCGGTCATATACTTGCACTTGTTGGTGTACAATACTTTCAACGGATTTGAATCACCAAAACAGAATTATTGGTCCGGCTCGCCGATAACCCCGGCTGGCGGCTGCCTTCGTCACTGGCTGATAAGCGGCGTCGAAGAGTCCGGCTTGATTCGATCTTGACTTTGAGTCCGCTTACGCACGAGATGTCAGTCCGCCCCTCAACAGCAACTGAAGATGTTTTTTGGTATTCGAAGGGGGTCTACCTTGGCTACAATGCCCCGCCGACCAACAAACAAACAACTCAACATGTTGCCAAGCCAATTGATTTTATAATATTTTTTCTCAATCCAACTCTCCCGACCGACTCGACTACCTGCCCTACTGTTTACAACAATTTGTTGATAGCTGGAAACAAATTTTTAATTTTTTTTATTACAGACACGCTTTTAAATATAAGATATTTTATTATAGGGTATGTAATCGTATAGATCCATATGTAAAAGCCATTGGGCCATTGAGCCTACCCAACACTTGACCTAATAATCATAATCTTGAAAATTCCCATTTCCAGCTGATTAGAAACCTATGAATAAGGTTAAATAATTTACTAGTAAGTGAATTCACTCCAAGACAACAAAGTCCACATCATAAAGTATCAATTAGATTTTCAATGCTTTGAACAAATTATACGTGACTGACTGAAATTGAGCTGAATAATTCCAAATTATAATTGATTGGCATATCAATATTTTTATACTAACAAACTTATATTTTTATTGTTGTAGAAACAAATCATGAACACTTTTAATCTGCTCAACTTTGAAACAAAGAAATGTGAATCATATTAAGTACATTGGAACTAGGGGCAAGATAATCTTAATTTAATACAAAGATTTACTTGCAATTGGATGAATATTCGAAGTTCTAAAATGTATTCCCTAGTGGATGCTGTATTGAAAAGTCCCATCCCTAGCTTTAGATTCTATTCTAAGACTCCAATATTTTCCACCTTGTTCATTTGAGGTTCATTATTCATTGAGGCGGAACCTCCCGCAGTCGTACAAGTACTCGTGCAGACCACTACTCAAATTACTCATTTATTGCCCACAAAATAAAAAGATTACCTATTTATTTACTGTTTCCTGATCAAAGTTCAATTAACTACGGCAGACTGGAAGCCGAGTAGGCATTATTGGCTGTCATTAACAAATACGTACTTATGTACGTACATATTTATACACCATTTATCGCACTTTGATAGCAGAGAGAGAGACGAGACCCGAGCTCGGACACACGAATACAAACGTAATTAATTTTAGAAATATTTTATTTGCTGGCGGTAAACAATAATGCAATAATAGATGAGCCAGAGATATAGAAGAGAGAATCACAGTTGGATTGGGAGTCCGCTTATCGCACTGCACAGCAGGGGGAATTGAGTTGAGTGGAGCGGAGCCCGAGCCCTATCCGAGTGTTATTCAATTATTAAGTGTAGCTGATTCTGCATTTAACGAGCAAAAATATGTACATATATATACATATACATATGTATCCATATACATATGAATACATATATGTAGATTTACGGCGGTGGCAGCTACTGCTATAGATCCATATGCAAATAGCACAAACAATGTGCAGTTCATTAAATAAGTTGTTGAGCATAAATATATGTATATAAATTTATGCATGTTATTCCCCTCCCCTCGCACCCCAACCAAAAGCCACGGCAATGTCAGCCGATGCATTATCATATGAAAAGCATTTCAGCGTTTAGCTTGAAACTCGTTTTCGGGTCTGGCAACATGTTGCCACCCAAGGGATGTTGCTGAGAGTTAATCAAACTGCCTTCTGGACAATCCGATGACATTTGGAATAGGTTTTCGCATTATTTACACTGCGGTTAGTTTTCGGGGACATCCAATGCAATCGAACGCAAATATCCGAATTCCCAAGCTAACCACTCGATTCCATGACATTTTAAGCCTTTCAATAACCCTCAGGACTCTGGTCTCTGGGAGCCCATTGGGAGCCGTCACCGCAGGCCGCAAACAATCGACTGACACAAAGACTGGCATATTGCCTCTAAAAGTTATATTCAAACTTTTAATAGTTCCACAAGTTGAAGGGAGAGGGAAGGGGGCGAACTGGTGCAATAGATGCCAAATATTTCTTTGAAAATAAGTTATTTCGAGGGAATGGTTAAGCTGATCAAAACTGGATATTCATTCGCGATATCTAAAACGTCAATAGGTTTTCAACATTTTTGCTGCCGCTCAAAGACAAGGCAAACTTATCGCTAATAAACTATTATTTGACGTCTGTGAATGCTAAAGGCCATATCCCGACTATTCGATACCCGATGGTTGCTGGGTTTTGTTAATATTGAACATTTTGCATTCGACAAACAACACCACAAGGGGAGAAAAAATAGAGTCAATGTATGGTACAGATTTAAGGACACGAACTCTATCTCCTGGAGTCCTATCCGACTCAGACGTTTCAGTATTGTGATATTTTTAACTGCACGCATAATATCTCATCCGAATTTGTAGCAACAGGTTCTATTTTCTCAGCTTTAATACCCAATACTTAAAGAAGGAGAAAAGTCGTAGCAAAATACCGGAAAATCGCCCACTTGAAAGCAATGAAAGAGCGACCTACTGAAGGGGAGAGAAATCAATGTGAGATTCGCATAAGATGCGGGCGTTTGAGACCCCTGTGGTTCAGGGGGGGAGGAGGGTGAAGGAACTCCGAGAAGAAATTTCGCAAATATGCGAGTCTGAGCCGTAAGTGCTCAGTGTGTCAATGTGGCAAATGTATCTGTTCTCGAAGCATTGTATCTGTGTTGTATCTTCACCTCGTTGCTAACCCTCTGAACACGTACTCGACGCCAACACCCCCACCGACGTCTGGCACTCGTTGCTCGGATCAATTTCCAGAACAAGATTTATGCGCTTGCCAAAAAGGGGCCATAAAATATTTATTGTTTTCGAGTTGCACGGCCCTGATAAGCGGCAACGGCAGCAGCAGCAGCATCCCGATAAGCATGAGGATGCTCGTGAGGGGCCAGTGGAGAGCAGAACAAAGAGCAACAGGAACAAGGGGCTAAGTAGCCCACACCAGGACCACACCGGCTTCTTATCCTGTAATGCGATACGAGTGGGGTGAGCAGGCCAGAACCGTGAAATATTACCTTTAAATAAGAATTTATTTTCATGCTAAATTCGAAATTTAAATGAGAATACCCTGCATATCCTTCTATTCCTTCTATCCCGTGAGAATAACAGAGAGCACAGAAATCAATTTCAATTCCAAAAGGGCAATCAAAGAAGAAAGCATTTTCGCATTGGTCCTGGAATCTTTATAATCAGGCATATAAGTTGATGATTTATTTAAATATTATGAAAATGTCCCGACAGATTCCTGCATGAATCCACAGGAATCGAATCCTTTGCAACCATTTCATTGGAGATGTTTCATTGATTCAATCATGTGAGTACAAAAAGTATTTAATAGATAATCACTGAATTTTTTTCCGATTTAAGCTCAAAGTGAAATGAAAACAGTAGTTGTAAAACTCCCTTGAACGAAACCCGATTTTAATGACCAATATCCTGGGAAATGCTCGTTCTTTATAGCCTCACACAATAAACGCAGTTCGTTTAAACAGCAAACAGTATCGTTAATCTATCATAGATATGATTCAGGTAGCAGATCTGTACATTTTCCGCACATACTCGTATGACATTCAAATGTTTTCCGATTCAATGTGTCTGAGCTTCACTTAACCCTTCAGTTGCCGCAACATCTGCAGCGATTTATACAAATAATTAACTGTCAACTGCAGGCAGCGACAGCGGCAGTCAGCAAGCAGCAGTCAGCAGTCGGAATTTTCCGCATTCCTTCCCCTTCCGGCTAAGCGACACCTTGAGGGATCAGCAACAACAGGAACGGAACCCCTGCCACTCCCTACAGTCTGGCTGAAATTATAGGCAATTTTCGCAGGCGTTCCGAAAAATGTGAAAAATGAAAAATATAAATAAATGTTGATGATTGTTTGGCAGCATGGAGGCAGCTTTGTAGGGTGTCGGAGGGACGGGGTGATTTATAAAAATGTGCGAGAAAAATGATTTTTGCACGCCTCAGAGCAGTTGACAGGCTCAACCATCAGCCATCATCCAGGATCCATGAGCCGCTGAGCCCTGAGCACTGCTGCTCCTCTCAACTGCCAAAGTCATTAACTCGACAAACCGCGTCGCCGTCAGCAGAGCAGCTAGAGATGGCAGACGGCATTCGTGAGATTTTCGATTTGAGTGCAGAATGTCACGGGCACGGCACTGGTCGGGAACGAGTATGACATTTAGTGGAAATTCCACAATTCAACAAATCCTGCTGCTAGCACGAGTACCTATGGCTGATCCCTCACTCGTTAGGAGATCCGAAAATGAATCATTTTTCAAGCTTACTGGAAATTCGTTAAATTAGGTAAATAAATGATCTGCTGCTCCGCATCATCCCATGTTTTCAATTTCCCTTTTAAAGGAACTATAACTATGTGTGATGGAAATAATGAAATTATCACAATAATCAGTATGTCGAGTACCTATCGTCAGCGGTACATCCCCATCCCTGACGGGGGCGTGGACGTGGGCGTCCATGCCGGCAGAGGCGAGTTATGTGTAAGTGGAGCGGAAGTGCACACATACACAGCATTCACAGTCCTTGTGGGTGCTGTGGTGGGGGCGACGGCGAGGGCGGGGTCCTGGTCGGGGTGGAGGTGGGGGTGGGGGGAAGCGGTGAGGCAAAGGCAACTCGAAAAATGTTAAGGCATTCGTTATGTCAACAAGCAACAATAAGAGAGAGCCAGAAGGAGGGAATGAGAGACTGCTGAGAGGGAGAGAGATTCTTGTTAGGCACATTACATCACTCATTTTGAAGCAGGCTTGTGCATGTCCGTGCCTGTATTTGTGTATGTACTTGTATTTGTGTTTGTAATTGTAAGTCAGGAGTTTCCTAACGACCAACTTGCCTTTCCTCTCCTCTCCACTCCTCTCTCTACTTTTCTCTCCCTCACTTCCTCCCTCCGCTCTGCTGCACCGTTCTGCTTATTTTTTTAATGAAGTGCAGCTCCTGTTTCTGCAACAGCCTCGCCCCCACCCTCCCTATCCCGGCCACTCTCCGCTTGCAACTGCAGCCAAGCGACAAATGCCGCGCATTCTCATTTCCACAAACGTCTCGTCCCGCCATCTCTTGCGGTGCGGCGGATGCGGCACAGGAGAAGCCGTCGCACCGGGACGCAACCTGCACCCGGACCCTTCTGCGGCCTCTTCTGCTTTGTGGCATGTTCATGGTCCCATTTTTCCTGTGTTCTGTTTTCGCCCTTTGCCTTTAAAGGTATACAAATCTCTTGCTTCGCTGAATCTTAAGTGGCAAATGCGTTAATTGGGCATTAAAAGGAATGTTGTGGCGGTGGAGGGGGGTTAATGGTAAATGGGTTCACGGACACCATTTAATGGTATTTTAATACATTTTGTATTTTGTGCTAACTGTTTTTCCAAGAGCTGGATCAGTAATATTGTACAATGTACATACATGTACATAAAAAACAAAAAATTACATATACATACCTACATATAAAAATGCTTTATACATATTTACATATGTATACATGTAGCATATCGCATTCTGTAAGTCGGATAGGAGGAGGAATGCCAATGCCGGTTAAAGGCTAGTTTCCTAAAGCTCCCTATAGTCTCAAGTTACTAGCAGTTCGTGGGGAAATAGTTGCTGGCGTTCCCCTGGTAGCTAGCTCTCTGGTAGCCCTGAAAATATCCTAAGTTAAATAAACCTAAGACTATTTGAGTTAAATACTGTACGTAAATTGGTATAAATTCCCACGTATGCACAGATGTATGTATGTAGATTTAAAAAAAAAAACCAAACCAAAATTATTAATTTGGAATTTAACTGCTTAATATATCACAGACGCACGGTTGCCCCGTGAAAAAATCGCCTAAGTTATTATCTTCAATAATTCCTTCCTTCCTTCTGGCCTCCATATGGTCTCAAAAATACTAAAAAAAAAAACGTATCCATAAAAAACCAGAATTAATTATATAATTTATGATTTCGAAGCCTATCAGGAATAGTTCGGCACTGGTGCCGCACCAAGTTGTTTGAAAATAGAGGGACAAGTGCTAGTATGTAGTACAATTTATGCACTTGCATCGAAATTAATATTAATCAAATTAAAGGAAAACCTTAAACAGAGTGGAAAATTAGTTGCACGTTGCATCCTTTGCGATTTATTCGCATCGAAATTGTTTCTTGAACTCCACTTACAGTTGAGAATGAACTTACAGAAAGCGAATTGTTTTCCCAGCCCACAATGCTTTTCCGCCCAACGCGAGGCTGCCTACCCCCAACCGCGCCACTCCCCAGCGCCATCTTGAGCATTGTCTTCCACCTGTGTCACCCGCTGGTTCAATCAACTAATAAACTCCCCGAAGCCGGCGCAGACTCCAAAGTGATTATTGATTTAATTACACATCAAAGCAGCAAGGACGATCCGCAGGGGGAGGATGGGGCTCCTGGCAATCAATGTACCTATGGGGGAATCTTCGTCATCAGCTGCTGTCGTCACTGTGCCGGAGTAATAAAATGCTAATGAATTAATTTTCGCTAGAACTTTGCAGTAAAGTGACTTTTCCAGCTCTCAGCCCAGGTCTTAGTCTCTTCTTCACCTGCCTGTCGTCCTTCCTGCTCCTGATGTAATATTGGCCTAAAGACAGTCGGGCAAGTGCATGAAATTTAATGAACTCTTATTACGTTGCAGCTGCAAAATGAATTATGCATTTAATATTATTATTAAACATTCTGCCAAGCCATCAAAGCCAACTCCAAATATTTGATGTAGTTAAATTTTAATCGTTTTCCTGCCTGTTTACACAGGGGAGCCTTTCAAATTGAACACATTCCCTAAATAGTTGCATTTAACAAATATTTCGAAGGGAGCGGCCGCTCCCTTTGAAAGGCAGCTACGCGTGGATGGGGGGTGGGATGGGAACTGGAAACTGGGATCTGTAGTCGGAGCCAAAGTCACAGTCGGAAGCAGGCAAAAGCAATTTCCTAGTCACAGATTTGATTTTGTTTGCCCAAGCGATGCGGCATGAAATCGTTTGCCAAATGCCGAGTGCCGAATGGCACAGCGCTCAGATGTATCCCAGAGATACATTCGGCTAATGAAATGCACGCTCTGCCCGAGTGGGCCACAGGGCCTGGCAGGGCTAGGCAAATAATCAACTCTGGATCATCAACAATAAGGGGCCATTGAAGCAGACGGAACGCCGGTAAGGAGCTCGTAAAAAACTCACCACACGATAAAAATCAAAGGGAAGAATCAACCAGCAGAAATTCAATACAATGTGGGCGGAGTGGGGGCACTATTCGAGTCGACTGCTTGCTACCTATTACCCACAATAACGTTTCTGCACTGATTTTGGGCACTGGAAAACTATTCACAAATATCTGTAAAGTGCTGCCGTGTTTACTCAAAGAAAAAATGTAAATTGGCTACAATTATGGACGCGGATTCATGTCGAGGGGGGACTTACAAAATAACCAAATGTCAAAGTCTCCGCCGACAACAAAAGTAATCTTCATAAGTGATACAATGGCAGAGAGTCCAGTGTACCCTTTCACTTCCTGAGTACCCATTATTATACGGAAACTCGCCTCCGCTGACCGCAAAACAAACTTTTTGCTTCAGATTTATGCGGCAATATTTTGCTTTGAAATCGGTTCGTGGCCCCCCGTTTCCAGCCAGCCTCCACCGAGAAGAGAAGGGAAGGGAGGGCACAAAGACAAATACAAATACACGGACAACCTGTAGCATTCATCCGCATCTCTGGGTTTCGGTTAAACTTCAGTTCTATTTACATTTTGCGCTTGAACGCATTTTTATCTTTATCTCTCGTGGCAGGCGAGTGGCTGCCACAGGACGGATGAGGGGAATGGATTGGAGTGGAGTGGTGTGGAGGTGGGTGGAGGGAAAGCATCTAAATTTTAAATTGAAAATTGATTTTTCCAAATGTATTCGCAATTCTTTGTTGTTTGACTAGAATTTGATTTGCTTTGCTTTGCGTTGCTCGACGCGCTGGCTGGTCAATTTTTTTCGATTGATTTCGCTTCTGGCCAGCAGTCAGATTGGAAAATCCTCCCCCGAAGCGTTTTTATGATAAACGTTGTGAAAGGAAGAAGTGGGATGAAGCTAAGGATCGTCAGATCCCCACATATGTACATATTTTCAAATGTTATGTGGCATACAATTGAGCGTCCAGGCGGCAAGGAAGCAAGGCAGTATAAATAACGTA
Source organism: Drosophila helvetica (assembly GCA_963969585.1). Lineage (NCBI taxonomy): Eukaryota > Metazoa > Arthropoda > Insecta > Diptera > Drosophilidae > Drosophila > Drosophila helvetica. The sequence continues at coordinate 17,718,485 of OZ018402.1, read as the reverse complement.
AAAGAAATTCGGTTAATATTACGCACAGCTAAGTCATCTTTTGATGTCCTACTTCACTCAGGAGTATTATTTCCATAGAATCCCTATAATCGTTTACGATAAAAAAAAAACAATATACGAGTATTTTCGAGTACGGGCCACAGGATTGAGCGAATCTCCCTAGAATACATCAAATCAAATGCCCACAAATCACAAGAATTTGAGTAAAAAAGGACATAGGTAGAGAAACCGCATTCCGTACAAATTCTCAGCCTAAAAAGAATCGATGTAAGAGGCTCAATACACACCAAATTTATGTTTACACAAAATATACAATATATAGATACGTTTTAGTTGTGCTCTCAATAGAATGCCTTCAACATGAGATTATAATTTATTAGCCATCATCGATATTTAAAGTCGCCTTGGCTACATCCCCAATGATTCGCTCTTCCAGGAATTTTCCCATGAAGCTCGTGGCTGTCGTCGTGTGTCGGCCTTATTCTAGGCTTGTTCCCTTTTCATTCTTGTTGCTTAAGACACACCTTTAACTTAACATTTCAGTTACCCTTCTGGCCAAAGTCTTGAAGAGGGTCTATTGATTTTCTTTATTCCTTATCTTAATTTGCTGTACCAGTTAGCGAGTAAATTTGAAATAATATTAAGACAAATATAAAACAGGAGCAGGAGCTCCCGTCGCAGAAGACGAGGCCTTCTCCATAGAAGTCGGTCATAAGCCTATCAAAACGTTTTTATTGGACCCCTGCACGCGTCTGGGCGACAAGCCCCCACAGGACTGGCAGGGAGTTCCTTTTGGGATTCCCCCGCGCGGTCGACGACAGTTTCGCGTGTGTTTGCACTTTTCCGGTCGTTTTTCTAGCTTTGAAGCGACTTCTAGGCCTCTGATTGCCTGCCGCCATTTGGGGGATGTTGGTCTTGTGCCACTGAAATTGATAGCAAACGACAAATCATACCTTGAGACGGAGTCAGATTCGGTGCTTGGGCTGGGGATGGGGCTGCACTTTGGGGGTGGCTCTCCGCTCTGTGGCAGCTCCAAGAGTCCCGAACCTTGTTTGTCCTGCTAATGTGGTGGCTGTTGCTGTTGTTGTTGCACAATTTGCCGGCCTGCTAATAAAATTTGATAAGCCAAAGTGGAGCAGAGCCAGACGGGGCACATAAAATGTTTACCCGCTGCACGCAAATTGGGGATAAATTCACTCCCCGAGTCGTCTCCGTAATGCAGGGGGAGTGACACAGCAACAACACCCAGTGATCCGCACCATCCTGCCCCATCCAACACCCCCCCCCCCCCCCCCGCCCATCACTCTCCTCCCAGCAATTGCAAAGTTAATTTGTGCATAAAAATGTTGCCAGGGGAGTCAGCCATTGGGGTCGGGTCTGTTCGGATCAGGCTCTGGTCTTCTTCGTTGATTAGCCATAAAAATGTTTTCGCAGAATTTTTACACTCCCTCCGCTGCTCTCTGACCTCTTTGATTTATTCCAATGTGCTTTGATTCGAGCCATCTCGTCCTATTCTATTTGATGATGCCTTGGCCATTTTGGCTTGATGCATGCGAAATGCATTTTTGATGACGGTTAATGGAGTTTTTACTGTCTCTGAGCGTGGACTTTATGGGAGGCTGGGGGACTTGTTCAATTTCCAATCCCCTGGCTGACTTGGCACATTTTTTTGGGCCGGGGTTTTTTTTTTGTTTTTTGTTTTAGCCTGGGCCCAGTGCCAATGATTGGGGGTTGGTTTATTTTATTAGACACGACGGGGCCGGAGGTCTGCCCTCCAGATTTCTGTCAAAATTTCGAAACGTTTTTATATGGTCTGACTGGTCTATAACGCTTTTTGAGACGCATTTTTCATTTATGACCATATAAAATATACGAATTTGTAGCACACATTTCAGGGCCTAAAGCCCTGAAGGAAAACTGCTCTTGGAATTGATAAAGATTTAATGGAAATTGTGTATATTTTCTTATCACAAGAGGAATGCAAATACGAATTCCATCTAATTCGGAGTTTTATAAATGTATAATCTGAACCATCAAAACATATATCGTCTAATCTAATAAGAGAAGAAAATATTAAGGACTCCGTTACACTAGTGCACTAGTTCCACTTTTTTCTAAAATTTTAAACGAAACATTAAAGGTTAATTTATTATTTGTTGTTTATATTTCTATGATGTTAACAATGCTTTCATTGACGTTCAGAAACATTTTAAGAAAATTTTATCACGATCGGATTTATTTTACTGGCAGAGCTCTCACTCTGTCGCTTGTCTCTCTGACAGCCGAGAGAATGGATGGTCCCCACAACAGCGGACGACGTCAATTTATTACTACATTAATTTTGAGATTGTGTTTTGCGATGCTCAGAGAGCAGTTTTCGGGAAAAGGCTGACCAGAATGGTGAAAACAGTGAGAATTATAAACAGGACACGACATCTACATGTGCATATTTTTATCCTTTGGTTAAGCTAGATTTTTGTTTTTTTTTTTTAATTTAACCAGCTTTTACTGTTATAAATTCCGAAACCAGCAACCAATTTATTGTTAATTATCCCTTTCGATAAATTGTGTGTATCTCTACCAATTATTTCGATGTCCTGCCATTAATGCATTGCCAGTGGTTTGAAGGGGTGGGGTCATAGGAAAGGAGACTGCAAATCGGCAAGTAAAAGCAAAGTCAAGCCAAATATTTGCCCACACATTTACCAGTAGACACATATTTTCACACAGGGAGAGCGACAAAGTCAGGGCCGGCAAAAGGACAACGTTTGAGCAAACACGCACACACATGTCCGTATAGACTCCCTCTCCCTCCCCCCCCCCCCCCCCCCCTCTCTCTCTCTCTGACATATCTGCATAGCAAACAAAAACGAAAGCAGAAGAGAAGAGCGGAAAGGAGAGGAGAGGGACACTTAAATGCTGCTCAAAATTGGATTTGGGGCAGCTTAGAGGGAAAACTCTGCCCTCCGCTTTTGCACTCCCAAATGCTGATAAACATTTTTATAGTTAGGCCCACCATTCCCACAAGTCATGGCTCATCCTTTTCTGTGTCTGTCTCTATCTCTCCATCTCTCCCATCATATCCTATCCTATCCTATCCTATCCTATTCTCTCCTCCTTCCTTCCTCTTTTTCTTTTGCCGCCTTATTCCCAAGCTGCACATTAAAGCTCAGCAAAAGAGTGAGAAAGAGAGGCGGCGTAGCGGTATCACTGTTTATGCTTATTTAAAAAAGTGGCAGCGCTTCCAAGTTTTGATTTGATAAAGCAAAAGAAAGGCAGAGGAAAGGAAAGGAAAGCAAAGCTAAGAAAAGGAAGAGGCCACAGGACATGTGTGTATGTGGGTGTGTGGGAGAGAGTTGGAGAAGCAACGATAGTGGGGTGAGAAGGCGCGCTGGCTGATAAAAAAAGTTCGTTTATGCAAGTCACATACGTAGCGAGCTTTTAATAATAAAAACAACGAGCTTCTGTTATATGAAAACAAAACCAGCGACGTGAATGTGCGTGCCAATGTCTCTATGAAAGTGAAAAGGCCCAGCCAACAGGATCCGGTGCAGCCACAAAGAGGGCCATAGTCCTTCGCCCCGTCCTTAAAGGAAGCGTTTCTTATCGGGAACCCCCAAAACATTTTAGCCCGTAAGATAACTTTATCATTACATTTGCCTGCTGTATGTGTAGCTAAAAGTTGCTGTTTTTTTTACCGATGTGGCCGAAAATTAATTCTTCTGATAATTTTGGGAATTTACAAATTTTTAAGCCACTTTTTTTTGTAGTTTTTGTTTTTTTTTTTTAAGAATTTTTAATATCTGTTATTTTTTTCAGAGGTATGTAGGTCTTCTTTTTTTCACATAACTTAAGCATCTTACATCTGGCTGTATTGAACTTTGCAGTTCTGAAAAGCTGATAAATAAAGGTAAAAATCGTAAAAAACCATTTTGTAGCTGCATCTTACCGTCTGGAAGTTATTAAGCTTTCAAATTCAAAGTGGATCATTTTTTGCGGTGGTTTTTTCGGAAATTTTATTAGTCGCCTATTAGACTAACAGAATTTCCGATTAGTGTGTACATAGTTTTTGTAATAAACTAGCCGGCCCTGTCAGTTTTCGATGTTGGCACTCATTGTGGTTGCACGGATAAGAAATACGAGAATAATAACTAGAGTTTGAACTGATCCCCGCAAGTGCCTGAAAACATTCTGCTGGCAAATACGAACAGATGAATACAAATTTGAGCTAAATCGGCCCAGCCGTTCTTAAGTGATGTAAGACTATACATTTTTCACTCCATTTTTATATACAATGTATCTAGGTATGTACAATGTACATATGTAGATATATATAGATTTCCTATCAGTATGCGATTAAATATTATCCCAATATACGGCAGAATCATACTGATTAATTGATTCCAAGGAAGGTGGTGAAAAAAGACATTGCATTAAATTGTTCTTAACGTGGTATTGTGCTATTATCATAAAAATTATTTAAAAAAATTAAAAAAGAAAAAAATGTTGGGGATTTGATTCATTCGATCCAAGGAGTAAAAAAAAAAGGGGAAGCCCAAATAATTTTTCCCGAATTGAAAGCTGATATCCGTGAACTCGCGAGATCCTTCATATTTTAAGCCGTAAATAGATTGGTAGCTAATGAAGTCTTAAAATCCATTTAAATGCGTTTTTATTGTCTAAACTTAGCTAAACAATGCGATTGAGTGAAGGAATGATAAATTATGAACAGGAAAAAATATTAAAACATAAATAAGAGCTCCGAGCTCCATTAAAGATTAAATTGGAAAAATGTTAAAAGTTTATATATTATATGGTACATAAATAATGAAAAACACATAATAGTTTAATCTTTTCTTTAAACGTAATTGAACATAGAAAAATTAGATAAAAATGTATAATCCGGTCAGGGGAACATGAGGGCAAAGAGGGCCTTCAGCTGTTGCGAAGCACTGCAGTTGGGCCCACATATGACCACATCCGCGTAGATCTGGTGCTCCCGGCTGTAGGTGAGGTTCTTGATGTTGGTGAACTTCGGTTGGATGACGCGCTGGAGGAGATCTTCCTGTCGCAGGGCATAACAGAGCTTTCCGCATAAGCACTTGGGAGCCTCCGAGATGAGTTCGATGAGTATGGCAGGCAAAGAGTCTGCCGACAGAGGCAGTTTGTAGTTGGCGACGGCGCGGGCTGCCTGCAGCCAGAGCGGCTGTGGGGTGTTGCTGGCCAACAGTCGATGCGACTGTAGCTGAGCTGCCTCGGCATTGAAGCCTCTGAAGCAGTTTCCCCACACGTCCAGCAGGTCTATGCGGAGATCCTCAATTGCTGCCGGCAGGGATTCCAGTTTGTTGCTGCACACGTGCAGCGAGCGTAGACCCTGCAGCCTTCTAATGGCAAAGGGCAGGCGGGTCAGCTGGTTGTGATTCAGTTTTAGAGAGACCAAGCGCTTAAACTTAACCAGAGGAGGTGGGAAGTAGGTCAATCCATTGCTCGACAAGTCCAGCTCGCGGAGAGACTGACTTAGCTTCGTGCCACGCATCCAACACCAGTCATTCAACTCGCCCAGACAGTTGCCGCTCAAATGCAGCGTGGTCAGGGGCAGACGGCCCAGCTCAGGGGGAATCTGGCAATAAAAGAAGAATAATTCAAAATGTAATCTGGCAATAAAAGAAGAATGATTCAAAATGTGCATGCTATGCAGGGTTCGCGCACCCACCTTGGTCAACTTGTTGCCGCCGACATCCAGAGTGGTGAGGTTGCGCAGCGTGCAGATCTCAAAGCTGAGTTTAACCAGCTGGCTGTTGTTGATGGTCAGAGACTTGAGGGTGCGAGGGAAGCCCTTGATGGGGTATTCGCTGCGCTTGCTGACGACCATCCTCTGCTGCGGCTGCGACTTCTGGGGAATGGCCGTGGCGGCCGCTATGTTCAGTCTTAGGTTAATGGCATCCTTGCCCTCCATGCCCAGCTTCAGGGTCTGTAGAAATCCCTTCAGCTGTATGGGATCACATTTGATGAGCAGGTTCTCCGCAGGCTGATGGAAGCCTATAGTGGCCTTTCCGTCCAGGATAAACTTTGTGTGCACGGCTTGTACATTGTCCCGCACCTTGTACCGGGTGCCGGTCTTGGCCTGGCCGCTGAACAGCAGCATTTCCAGCTCCTTTTTTGTCTTTCCATTCGAGTCCGACGCGCTCTGCTTGTAGCCAATGGCAAGTGTGGACTTCACGGGCCTTGGAGTCCGATTCGCTTGGGTTGTGCGGCTCACCACCTGCACCTCGCACAAGATTTTCATTACGAGTGAGTAAATAAAACAACTAAAACCTAAACAACATTTGTAATTTATGATTTGCTTGCTACGTTGACGAGGTTGCCAGCCTGGTTGTACGTCAGCTGCGTCTAAATGGCGTTGCCACTGCTGACCTATCTCTGTTTTGGCGCGTGCGCGTGCTCACAGCCAGCCTGCATATCGGAGAAGTTACAAAACCAAAACAAAAGCTTGCATTACATACGCTGTTTGTTGCAATTGTTGCTAAACAGAGACGTAATTACTTTTTAAGCGCACCAAAATGCTATTCCGTAAGGTTCGCCGACACTTTCTGCCGTTCTACATGTTCAACGGGTTCTTGTGACAACGCAACGAACACCGTTATCAACGCTTGCGTTACAGCAACTACAACAGCAGTAATGACAATCAGAGGCGAGAAGTAAGTGGTGATTGTTGCATCAACGTCATTCCTGCCTTTAACTGTGTTTTCATTTGCGTGCACTAGCACAACAGCGCACTGGACAACTATGTAAACAGCAACGTGATAATAAATATAGATAACTGCGCTCCGTACAGCACCAATGTAAGTGGAAATATTTCAGAGATTATCCACTCGAAAGACCGATCGCTTACATTCTTCTTTTTCCTCTGATCTGGCAACCCCACAGAGCACAGCTGATCGCCCGCTAATCTATAGATCGCTGCAGCACCAGCGCCAGCAACAACGACGCGAACGCTTTTTATTCATCTTTCGATTGTTTCGCGCGACGGTCGCTTTTGGTCTGGCTTTAGCCTGCGTCATCTTCGCGCTACAAACAATGGGCTGGATTTTTGCGGTGGTCATAGCGCTTGTCGCCCTGCTGCTGACGCGGCCAGGTTGGCGCTGGTTCTACATAGCGGGAGCCACAGCCCAACGAGATTTAATGTAAGTCTAAATGGACGTATCTGTAGTGGGTGTGTTGTGTTTTCTGGCCCTCCCCGTACAGACGGCACTGGGTATGCTGATGGCGATGATAGGTTTACAATACCTCCCCAACTGGTGTGCATTTCAATACAATTCAGAGTCAGATGTGTGTTTTCCTTTGTGAATCCATTTAGGCGCTGCTGTCTGACCGCAAGACCGACCGACTACATTAGAAATCAGCCGAGTGCGAGTACTTTGCTCATTGTACCCCGCCTCGCCTGCGGGCCAACTGCTATGTGGCCACAGAGAAAACTCGTTTCCCGTTTATTTAGGTCGCCGTCTCCAGCAGCCAGATCCAGTTTTCGAGGAAAACTTTAAAGAGAAAACTCTATTAGGCAGACAGGCTGGAGTTTTCATCTTTTCTTTGATGATTGTGCATTTTTTGTTTTCATAAAATCGCTAAAATAACATATACCGTGTTTGTATGTTCTCTAGTCCCATCAAGTCCATTGACTTCTTCAGGTTCAAGGTCGCCATAGCCCCGACAAAAGCCAAAAGAAACAAAATTCACTTTTATTTACCATCGGGAATCCGTACGATCGTCATCGAGAGGCCCTGCTGCATACTAATTTGTCGGGTGCGTCAGGCGGAAGCCTCACTGGCACAGTTACCATTCGATATATCAGCGCCTGTTCTTGAAAACGTACACAGTTCACCCCGGCCCAGGCCAGAGCGGAGCGGAGCCAGCTAATACTCGCACAAAGTCAATTAAAATGGCGGAAGTGTCGCCCGCCTCGAGCTAAGCTTTTCGGTGTTTGTGTATGTGTTTGTTTTGAACGCGCAGCTAGGGCTGGCTAGCAGGTCGAATTCCAGCTGCGATCGGTGGAAATTTCGGACTCAGCCGTGAAAATCTCTTTAAACTTTTGGTCTTTTGTTCATGTTTAGTTTAGCTCAGCGTATTTCGCTTTAGCGCAGCACAGAGAGATCGAGTTCCGTGCCAAGGCCAGCCACGCTGAAACCGACTCATACTTATACTCTTACACACAGCAGATTCTTAAGATCAACATCAAGTTTGGCCGGACAACCTTGGGCAAGTTTCGAAGCGGTTGAAGCGGCTATTAGCCGCGATTGCTGCCGAACTTATCTCCGAACAAACATGTTCGGCAGTTCCAAAAATACAAAACTAGCCACTTGAGGGGGGGGGTCATAAGGCCCTGATTAAAGCCTTCTGGAAACATGGCAAAGGAACGCAAGTAATCCTCATCGTCGGCTGGCAATCTTATCGATATGCTGGCCCCCGCTGCTGCCTCTCCAGCGGTGCAAAGTACGTCCCTCCAGTGCACAGCGAATTCAAATTGAGATCGCCCAAGCGCTCGAGTCCCCAAGTCGAGTCCAGAGTGCTTTGTATGGTAGTGTTTCCCCATTAAAATATACAGCCCCCCATAGGATGTGTTCTTCGCGAGCCTAAGCTGAAACCCAATGGGAGCCATAAATTAGAAATACCTCCACCGTTTGCAAATAGAGCATATCGAATTGCTTTCGTATCGTATCGGTAGTTTGAGCAGATTTTCAGACCGTAAACTTTGCTTAGAAAACTGTATTCTAGAATACAGTACGATTATATGTACATAAATACTGTATAGATCGTACGTATTTGGAGTGCAGCTGATTTATTGTTAGTTTGAAAAATATAATAAAGTTCATCAAATATCAAGCGGGTCGAGAGCTATGTCTGTCCGCTGCTGATCCTATGTAAACAAGTCTCTATTTTACAAACATCTATTTGAAATTCAGCCAGACTGGTTGGGTTGGATCACTATACAGAGGTATCAAGTGCAAAGTCCAATATAGGGCAAGCGTTGGAGCCCCCGTGATTGGCTGGGAAGCCTTAGTCGTGCATTTCTTCTTTGACACGTTTAACCTGCATATTCAATACGTATACTATTGTTCTCAATCTAATCACAATCGGCTCTTGTGTCAAGTATACCTAAATAAAGATTTAGGGTTATTTTAAATGGATTCATAATTACAGCTTTTATATCGCTCTCAGACAGACTCGGCTCCTCCTACTCAATGCCAATCTTTACAGCCTTGACCTCATTTTGAACTTTGCATTGCCCGGCTACGGTTTCAGCGGAGCCATAACACATCCAGTGGCCGGACCACGCAACCCCGTTCCATTGCAGATAGTCCGGGCTAAGTATTGGGTTTATCGCGGCGATTTATCTCAAATCGCCTGGCTGTTGCGACGTATACATACGTGTATAGTATGGTACGCTTGTCGAGCTGCGATTTCGATGTTGATCTATTTTTAGTACTTTCAACCATTGACCATAAAAAATCGCGATCGATGGGCGGAGATATTGCCAGTGCCTAGGCGTTACTTATCGTCGCTAATCGGCTTGTTTTCCCCCCCCCCTATAAAATCCCACTCCAGTGCTTTGTGGGCCTACATCAAGCTGCTGCGGTACACGAGGCGGCATGAACGGCTCAACTACACGGTAGCGGACGTATTCGAGAGGAATGTCAGGGCGCATCCCGAGAAGGTGGCCGTGGTGAGCGAGACCCAGAGGTGGACCTTCCGGCAGGTGAACGAGCACGCCAACAAGGTGGCCAATGTGCTGCAGGCCCAGGGGTACAAGAAGGGCGATGTGGTGGCCCTGCTCCTGGAGAACCGCGCCGAGTATGTGGCCACCTGGCTGGGCCTGTCGAAGATCGGCGTGATCACGCCGCTGATCAACACGAACCTTCGCGGACCCTCGCTCCTGCACAGCATCACTGTGGCTCACTGCTCTGCCCTGATCTACGGCGAGGACTTCGTGGAGGCGGTGGCCGACGTCGCCAAGGATCTGCCCTCCGATCTGGCCCTCTTCCAATACAACAACGAGAACAATAACAGTCAGGCCCAGACGGACATCAAGCAGGCCAGGAATCTCAATGTTCTGTTGGGCACGGCCAGCAAGGAGAAGCCGAACAAGACGCATGTTAACCATCACGACAAATTGGTCTATATCTATACTTCCGGCACCACAGGACTGCCCAAGGCGGCTGTCATCTCCCATTCGCGGTGGGTACCTACGCTTGCTGTCTTTTCAATTATATATTCATCCAACTGTCTGTCTATGCAGCTATCTCTTCATCGCCGCCGGCATTCACTACACCATGGGCTTCCAGGACGACGACATCTTCTACACTCCTCTGCCGCTGTACCACACCGCTGGTGGCATTATGTGCATGGGCCAGTCCGTGCTCTTTGGCTCCACCGTTTCCATCCGCAAGAAGTTCTCGGCCTCCAACTACTTCGCTGATTGCGCCAAGTACAACGCCACAGTAAGTACTGGATCAGGCCCCACTTTAGAGCAATCCTAATGCTACAACACTATACTATGTGATCTCTAGATTGGGCAGTACATTGGGGAGATGGCCCGCTATATACTGGCCACTAAGCCGTCGGAGTACGATCAGAAGCATCGGGTGCGCCTCGTCTTTGGCAATGGACTGCGGCCGCAGATCTGGCCGCAGTTTGTGGAGCGCTTCGGCATCGCCAAGGTGGGAGAGTTCTACGGGGCAACCGAGGGAAATGCGAACATCATGAACCATGACAACACTGTGGGCGCCATTGGATTCGTCTCGCGGATTCTGCCGAAGATCTACCCGATCTCGATCATTCGCGCCGATCCCGACACTGGCGAGCCCATTAGGAACAAGGACGGGCTCTGCCAGCTGTGCGCCCCCAACGAGCCGGGCGTCTTCATTGGGAAGATTGTCAAGGGCAATCCGTCGCGCGAGTTCCTGGGCTACGTGGATGCTAAGGCTTCGGCCAAAAAGATTGTCAAGGATGTATTCAAGCACGGCGACATGGCCTTTCTCTCCGGGGATCTGCTGGTGGCTGACGAGAAGGGCTATCTGTACTTCAAGGACCGCACCGGCGACACATTCCGCTGGAAGGGCGAAAACGTCTCCACCAGCGAGGTGGAGGCCCAGGTCAGCAACGTGGCTGGCTACAAGGACACGGTTGTCTACGGCGTGACCATTCCCCACACCGAAGGCAGGGCTGGTATGGCTGCCATCTACGACCCCCAGCGGGAACTCGACCTGGACGTCTTTGCTGCCAATCTTGCCAAGACTCTGCCCGCCTATGCGCGGCCCCAGATTATCCGATTGTTGACCAAAGTGGATCTAACTGGCACCTTCAAGCTGCGCAAGGTGGATCTCCAGAAGGAAGGCTTCAACCCCAGCGTGGTCAAGGACGCCCTGTACTACCAGACGTCCAAGGGGCGCTACGAGCTGCTCACGCCCCACGTGTACGAGCAGGTCCAGAGCAACGACATCCGCTTTTAGTTGCTCCCAGAGGGCTGTTGCTGTGTGTCTGTTGCGCCTTTTGCCGATATGCTGTTAATTAATTTGTAAGCTTCCCGCGATTCGGCTTAGCCTTAGTCAAACCCTGCACTGGAGACGGGATGGGCCACTAGGCAAGTATATTGTATTGTAGTTTATCGGGGATTGGATAGATCCTGTTCCCCACGCCCTGGCACTCACTCTTCCATGCCAACATAGCACTGTGTTGTCTCGCAGGCAGTCTTTTATATTTTAGTATGTAATCGTAGTCGTGTGTGCATTTTTGTAGCCGATAGTCTGAGTCTGGTATACGCATTTTGAGTGTTTTTAGCCTGCTAAAGAACCTTGTTAAGTGCAATTTCGTTCGTCTCTTATTATTAGTCAGTTTTAGTGGCATTACACTTCCATTCGCGCTGCTTTTGCCTCTCGCCTTTGCCCCTGTACATACCATACAATGCGAGAGAAGCTTTGTCAATGGCGAACCGAACGCCTCTCCTCTCCTCTGATGCTTGAGTATCAAATAAAGTTTGTTTTCTTCAACAATACAATGATTGTATTTAAATTATCAGCTCAGTCTCAGCTCAGCCTCAGTTTATGTGCGTGCGTACTGCCGGGGGAACTCGGCGGAACGACGACCCTTCCCCACCTGCATACAAATGCGCTGCTCAATTGGCAGCGCCAGATCACGACACCGACAGCTGTAGATGCTATATACATAGACGAATACGAATACACGTAGTATTATTCATATTCGGGCTGGGCTCGGCTCGTGTGGAGGAGGAAACTTGAACCCTGCTGACATTCAGAATCAGAGTGCAGCCAAGGCATCCCCTAGAATCGAATCGGCTAATGAGACGATTGTGTAACCCGCACCTGTGATTCATTAAACATCAGACATATATAGTTCTAGCTACAGCCCTTAATCAGCTCCAATCTGGCATGACGTAGTACTAGAGCAAAGTTCCAGTCTCCGATACGATAATTTGATTAAATATACATAGTAGTATACGATAATATCAGAGACTTCGTTCTCAATGTATTCAAGCGTAATCGCTTAACAGGCATAGCGAAATAGCGATGAATAGCCGGCAATTAGGTGGTAATTGTTTTTAATAAAGTAACATGATCCAAACCAGATATGTACTTCCCTGGTCCGCCCCCTTAATGGCAGGTCAATCAGATTTGTATATTAATAAGTAGGAAGCTTAATTAATATATAATCTTTGGCATCTGTTTGGCACTTTTTGGATCGTAAGTACATAAATATATTCCAATTAATGCAGACATGCAGATTAATGAGCGGACACGCATTGTGCAGCCCAGTAAATTTAACACAGTACACTTACTGAAAAGTTTATATAAATCTCAGAGTATTGGAATGTTCTTTGTAAGTTAAAGATATATAAATATCGCCATACATTTTATGAGAGTCAACAATATGAGCTAAAATATTGATTTGTTAAAAAAGATTTTACGAGTAAATTAGATGTTTCGGATATGCCGCAATAGTTTTAGAGTAGCCCGTAAGACGCGTTAAGGCCGCTCAAGTAAGCTAGTAAGCCAATCGAGCTTCAACGGTAGTACATATCAGCAGAGCAAAGCGAGTTATTCAATAAATAAATACAAAATACGCAAAGAAAATAATTGTTTGAGCTGGAAGTTATTAATTTGAACTAGGCGCAAATTTCGAATGCTTCCCCAATACTCCCAATACCCTTAATAATGCCAAGCGCACAGCACTTCCGAGTGAATGGCAAGAATCAAAGAAGCAGCACCCAGCGAGCCAAAAACCGTTATCAGTTCAGGCAACAAAAATCAACAAGCAAGGCTTTGAAACGCACTCATCTGCAAGTATACTTATACATCTGTGTGTTTGTGTGTGTGTGTCGTCTGGTCAAAAGATTATGCATCTGCCGTGTGCATAATTATTTCGATTCGAAGCAGGCAACAAGTCAGCTGCAAAAACAATATTAGTTTCGACTGCGACGATGACTGGAGCTGCCGCGGTGCTCTTCTCGATCACGATTCCCACAAAGGCGGAAGAGGACCGTCTCAGAGACGCCTTTTCCCCAGGGCCGGAGAGGGATGCCCAGACAGCTAACGCAGCGAGCCTGGCCGGAAAAGCGACCACTTCCTCCGCCTCCACTGTGGAGACTTTGTCCACCATTCCAATCAGCGACTCACGGAATGACTTGCCGGAGACACCACATCTAGACAGCTTATACAAGAGACGAAGCGATGTCTTGCCCACCATTCAAATCGAGACGGCAAATGCCGGGTCCGCCGCCGACCAACTGCTGGACATGCCCCTGGACACCGCCCAAGAGCAGGTGCTGCAGCAGATTCTTCGTAAATTTCACATCTGCAATGCCGTGTGGCTGAGCAGCACGGAAGGCACCCGGTATCACGTCAGCTTTTCGATGGATTTCGATGAACAGTTCGAGAGCCTTTACGAGGCGCTACAGGAGTGGGGCATAGGCGATCGAGAGGGCTCCACGGTGTCTGTGGTCACCTGTCTCGCCAACAGATCTTACATCCAACGCGAGCAACGTGACGAGCAGGCGGGCTCTTCCACGAGCAGCGAGTAATACCGTCCGAATAGACAATGGATTTATCATAGTAACAGAAATTCCTCCTAGGAACAACATCAACGCCCAGAAGCATGGCGCCTGGAACCGGTTCATGAATTCTGTGCGCTCTCGCCTGAACGTGGCCCAGATTCTGAGAGACGTTCGTCAGGATGCGGCGATAACCTTCGACTTTTGCGTGCTTCTCGTTTCGGCAGCGTGAGAAACAAATGATCGATCGCTGATACGGCAGTTCGGTAACCTTTGAAATCGTTTCAGAATTCTGGCCAGCTTCGGCTTGGTGGAGAACAGCACAATCTTTCTGGCGTCCAGCATGCTGATCTCCCCGCTCATGGGACCAATTATTGCCGCCATCTTTGGGACGGTAATCGAGGACCGGTCGCTGCGTCGCCTGGGCATGCTGAACGAGCTGTTTGGGATCTTGATTGCCACACTGGTAGGCTTCCTCTTCGGCCTGGTCGTCTGCACAACGGACAAGAAGTACGGCATTGGGGAAGGTCTCACCGAGGAGATGCTCTCGCGCTGCGACCTGCATTCGCTGATCGTCGGCGTGTTCACAGCGATTCCGTCTGGCGCCGCGGCAGCCATTGCCATACTCGGAGGGAATATCGGCTCCCTAGTAGGCGTCGCCATATCTGCCTCGCTGCTGCCTCCAGCTGTAAACTCGGGACTGCTGTGGGCGCTGGCTTGCATATACAAGTTCTTCGAGAGCGACGACTCCCTCTACGTGGACGTGATCAAGTCGCAGAGGTACTCGGAGAACCAGGCCAAGGAGCTGGCAGTGCTGGGAAGCATCAGCATGTGCCTGACCCTCTCCAACGTCCTGTGCGTTTACTCGGTGGGTATTTTGGTTCTGAAGGTAAAGGAGATAGCTCCGGTCATAGGACGAAAGAACAGGCAATTCTGGAAGCACGACATCAGGCTGGCCCGCCAGTGCAACGTGGAGACGGATGCGGAAATCATCGACGATCTGCTGGCCAACCTGGCAACGGAGGATAGGCAGGCGATGGGCCTTAACAGAGACATCCTACGTCACCTCGATGAAACGGGGTACCAGCACACGTGGTCGCCACTCAGCAATCGACACAACTCCATCCAGACCGCTGGCTTCTCCACCATCCACCGGCTGGAGCAGCTGTACACGAGTCGAATAGGGAATCCTTCCGGAGAGCGTCGCAAGCGCCACAGCGTGACTAGTCGACCATCGCAGAGGAGCAACGAAAACAGCCACCAGTTGAGCCCCCCACAGCCCGTAAGCCTTCCACACTTTTTCATTTGTGAGATAAATAATTGTTCACTTGTTCCGATCCCAGCGTCCTCGCTTTGCCAGTATGCCCTCGTATGTGAGAAAGGACAAGCCCCCAGAAGAGATCATCATCCAGGTAGCCAGCTCCAAAGCAGCTCGCTTTACAGTCACGCCGGCTCGAGAGGAGCACTGAGAATCCATATCATTTGTTAAATGTCTACGTGTAATGAATCTTTGTGCAACAATTTTCAATAACAACTAAAAGTCCACACCCGCGGGTCCTTGTCGGTCCGCCTTGACCTGAGCGCGACCCCGTTTGAGCTGGAGGCGTTCGCGGGCCGCCCGCTCTTGCCGCCGGCGCACCCTTTCTAGGGTCTCCTCGCTGGGCGCTGCCACCTCAACTTCCTGGGACCGGATGATAGTGCGCAGCTTCTCCAAGGCATCGGCCAGGTTGAGCTGCTGGGAACGGCTGACGTCGCTCTTAATGTAGTAGTAGCCCCCCTTGGTGATTTTGTTGGCCAACACCTTGAGCAATTTCTGGCGCGTCTCTTCTGGTATCCATTGCGCCTCGGCCAGCTTGAAGCGCACATCCACCTTGGTGTTCACGGTGTTTACGTGCTGGCCCCCAGGTCCAGAGCTGCGGCTGTAGGTAATCTCGAGCTTATCCATGGGTATGAAGCCGTTGAACTTTTTTGCACTGCTTGGGGGCTGTAATAGTACGCCATGAGCAACCAGTCGCAGAAGGAAATTAATCGTACACTTACCGGCGGGGGCGGCGTATAGAGCTGCAAACGAGCATTTGGGTAAATTTTGTCCAGCGACAAGTCGCTTTTGTAGGACAACTGGCGACCCAGGAGTGTGGTGCTGGTGCATGTGGAGTTGCTTTGCCGCAGCACGCTTATAAAAGCACGCGTAATTTTATTCATTTTAAGCCAATTCAACAATTGTTACGAGATACGAGATAGAGCAGCAAACCAATCGATAGTATCGATTGAAGCGATACGCCACTACCGATATTTATTTACCGTAGTCCAATTTATCGGCATTCCACCAGCATTACAGACACATTTTGAGTACCAAGAACATTCTTGGTTCAATTTATTGAATAGGTCCGTTCGCTCATTCATTTTTATTTAGTGAACTAAATAGCCCACCATATCTCACGTATATTTGGAACTGGTTCGCTGGGCGGAACTGGAACTTTAATAAAAACCATACATATTGCACTGTTTGCCTTTATTGACATATCATATCTTTGTATTTTCAGGAATATATTCGCCATCCAGTTAAGTTATTTCTGCCAAACGCACCAAATGTATACCCGTGAGCGCCCTTCATGTTTTAAATTGTTCTCCTACGATCACTATCGATGCGAGATGCAGTGTTGCCAGATGGTTGAGACATTTAAGCGATTTGATTTTGAATAAAATCAAAACAGTCTTAAAAACCGTAACATTTCCAATTATACATTGTTTGGAGCTTTTATTGGAATATATCAATTGGGAGCGTTACCTTGTGATGGCTTTACATTGCGCAACACAGCGCAGAAGTCATTAGGGGAACTGGTTTGACTTGTTTCTGCGTGCTTTGTTTGGACTGGGACAAAGGAAATGGGACTGTAAGTGTCTGTAGCACAAAGGAGTCGTTACAGGCCTGCCTCTGGGGTGGCGGCAGCAGCGAGAGAGAAAGAACAACGCAATGCATTGAGCACCCCACTCAGAGCAGTAGCAAGAATCAATACCAAACGGATTGGAGGATTGCCCAAAGGGAGAGGAATGGCAGACAGCTGATAACATTACATATGTCTTAGCTGGCCTGGCGCTCTCGCGCTCCTCTCTCTGTTGGTCTCCTATGTGAGCATTTATCAGCTAGTCAAGCGTTCATATTTTTCAGCTCCACCATTGGATTCATCGCTGCCGCTCCGCACAAGTGGAATTCATTTCGTGCCCATGCACCGTTGAAGATCGTGCCTTCGGTCGCTCCAACGCGCGTTTTTTCTATTTTCGTTGTATTTGTTGAGTTGTGAAGAGACATACATACATATAATTACGCGCGGTATGCTCAACCGTTAATTTTTCAATGCGCAGTGCGGGTGTGTGTTTGTGTATGCAGCTCTATGCGCTCTATCCTATCAGGCGCTGCTGTTACATACATATAGCGCTAATCAGTAGACCTTTCGCCAATCGAACAAAATATTTTGTGGTTTACATTGCAACAGTTGAGTTGATTTGAGGGTTTTGACTTTGTCCCCTCAAAACAACCCCTTTCCACGGTCCCCACTCCTTCTATCACATGCGGCGATAAGCCGCAAGCAACGGCGAGGGGAGCATTAGAACCTGACACTTGAGAACTACATACTAAATACTTAGTAGAAGGAACCTACAATCGCGAACGGTGGAGCTGGCAAAGGGGAAAATAAGACGATGGATAGGCCAACACTCATACACCGAAAGAAATATCAGCTGTCGTAGGTAGGCCCGATCGTTTCGCTCTCGGATATTTTTAAACCCTTACCGAATGTGCGCGTAGAAGCTGCGTTTTTAATAAAGAACTACAATGTGCAAATCAAAAGTGTGTGTTCAATCGGGCTGTAATTGTACCCGCGTCCCAAGAGAAGATGATCTGAGTCCAAACAAAGGCGAGAGAGTACGACGTGCTTAAGTATACATATGTATGTACATTTATATGTATGCCTGTAAATATGAATTTGAATTAAAAAAGAGGCTTTAAGTGCATTCTGCGTACGCTACAAAACAAAACGAAAAGTGCGAGCACATTTGTTTTGCAAAACAGTTTGTGAAACGGGAAATATCTTGCGAAAGTGAACGCACTCTCAGACGCCCCCAAGTGCAGTTTAACGAAAAGAATTTGAATGTGAATAATACAAGCAATAAAAACGCAAAAGTTTCGCTAGAGCTGTGTACTTGTGGGGCATTCAGCCGCCACCATTAACGTTCCCCCCACAAGAGTGCCAGTAGATTTTTCTATGTGTCGTCTCCCTCTTTCGCTCTCCATGTGAGGACTGCTGTCGGGGACCAGCAACACGTGTAGCAAAGAGAGGGAGACAGTGAGATATAAACAGAAGAAATATAAGAAGAAGACACATATGTATGTATGTATATGTGTAAATGTAACTGCAGCAGCCGCCAAACATTGTTTATGCACTCTCATGGGGACTCTCTGAGCTCCCATCTACCCTCTAAGTGGTTTTTGTACAAGTGTAGGTTATTCTGGTTTGTTTGGGGCATGGTCTGATTGGCAACAGGCAACCGCTCCGCTACCTCCGCCCCCGACTAACATGCATTCATACATACATATCTATGTATGTATGATTCTCTTGTTCGACTTTTTATTATATGGCATGTCTGCTTCCACACTCCACTCTGTTCCCATTCCACATTTCAATAAGCGAATGAACTCACACACACACAGTCGCAGACAATGAGAAAAGTGGCTTTTAAAGAGCGAAATTAAAATTAAAATGAGAACTCAACATACACACACACACACTCGAACACATTCGCGACAACAAAATATAATTTATTCTAATTGTTGACGCCGCTCTCGAAAACAGGCCTAAGCAAGACGAGACGAGAAACGAAACGAAAAAAGGAAATTAAATAAAAACAAAAATGTTTAACAGCACGAACTAGGCGGCAAGTGAATTTTAAATTGTAGAGATAAAAGTGAACCCTAGTAGCGTTAAGGTGAGGGCTGAAAAAGGGAAGGCCACAAGATCAAAAGTGATATTACATACTCCTCACACACACACACACACACACGCACACACAGTCGAAACCATGTCCAGCTGGAGCTTGGCCAGTGCCGTCTCCCCGAACGTAACAGGTTCTGACGTCATCCGGCTAAACAGTCTCAACTCTCGCTCCGACTCAAACCTGACAGCACCACCCCGTCCAACGACCCCTGTGCCCGCCAAGAAGTTGGCCTCCAAGCGGCCGCCACATCTGACACTGCACATCAGACCCACAGCTGCTGCCTCGCCTCAGTCGCACGATGCGCCGCTGGCTGAGACCGAGAACAGTGCTCTGTCGGACGGCGGACCATCCATCTACGGCACGCCTCTGGGGGCGACGCCTGCCTCAATATCGGCGGCCGCCCCTCCTACCAGCAACAACAACACCAGCACCAACAGCAGCAACAGCGCCAACAGCAGCAAC
Source organism: Drosophila helvetica (assembly GCA_963969585.1). Classification (NCBI taxonomy): domain Eukaryota; kingdom Metazoa; phylum Arthropoda; class Insecta; order Diptera; family Drosophilidae; genus Drosophila; species Drosophila helvetica. Next base: position 17,698,972 of record OZ018402.1, on the reverse strand, counting down.
AGCGCCAACAGCAGCAACAGCGCCAACAGCAGCAACAGCAGCGGCAGCCATCGCAGCAGCAGCACGAGCGGGTCCATATTCCCCCACGAACAGTACAAAGCCATCAAGAAGATCAATATCGGCTTTGAGAACATTCGCTACAGCAGCAAGTTTGGTGTCTTCCAGAGGGGTAAGCGGATAATCGACCATAGAGTAATCATTCTGTGCTTTCCTTCGAATTAAGACATAAGATTCCATCTACTACAAACATAGTACTTTCATATTAAATATGAATATGCTAGTTACGCATAAGATACCATCTATAGGAACATCCCCATACATTAATATATACTATGTACATATGCGTTTCCACATTTAATTGTAGAGTCACAGTCACGCATTGGTGGGAGTTATAATTGTACGTCGACAATTTGAATATAGCATGTAGGATAGGCTTCAGTGGCTTCCTTCTCTGGACTGTCAAAAGCGTGTTCATTTATACACCATAAAACTCCCAATTAGGCTATTATTATCTGATCTATCATCAGCTGGGCTGGGAATAAAGTGCTATTTTGCTATAGTCTCGGTTCATCAATTTTGAAACTGTGTCCAAACATCCATGCACAGATTACGGCAATATGATTAGAATACTCTCTTATTGCGGATATTCTTTATTCTGGGAACATTTCCGATTTTCAGCTATCATCAGTTATCAGTTTCTTGGTTCTTAGTCCAGTATGTATGTACATACGAGTATGTACATATGTATGTTCTTGCTTAATCTTAGAGTATTGCTTCAAGACTGGTACTGGTATGGAGAGCCAGTGGGACAATGGGGGACATCCAGTCAGATGAGGGTACATAGTGCTTACAACACATACAATACTCGTACAACGCGATTTGTATGCAGTTTACAAGTCGTTATACATATATTGACAATCTACTGATTGCGCGAATCACTAGGGTTCAAAGAGCTTTTTAAATTCAATTAAACAAAATGCATACTAAAATGAAAGAAGTGTTGTTTTGAATTACTTACATGGTCAGGGCTGAATATGGAGGTCACCATTGGAAGTGGAAAATACATGTGTACACACTCGTACTCCCCAAGGCATAGACCCATTTGCATAATTTCTCTGGGTGGGACTGTCTTGTATGTTTACCATTGACAATCCCACAGTTACAGGGCCGATAAGAACTGACGCTTACAGCATACTGTTATGTACTGGATACCATAAGTGTTTGTGCTTATCTTTTTGGGGCTCAAACACCTAGCGGGGTGCGATTTGAATACGAGTAGATACCGACAGAAAATCGCCTGAATGAATCATCCGTGTGCATTTTCGATAGATAGGAATTCTTTAATGGACATTTAAGTGAACAGGTCCGCCGCCTAAATCACTTCCAAGTGACTCATGCGTTGATTCATTTTATTGGGATCCTGATATGAATTATGACACGTGCCAGGCCCTGATTACACATATCATATTTCGTTGAAGGGTGCTCGAGCCCTGAAAATGTGTAAACGATAAATAGTATATAACGCTGCAAACATATGCATTTCTAGACTTCAGATCCGATGCTAGATTAAACTATATTCAGTCATTGAGATTCCCACTCTACTCAAGCCGTTTGGCAAATAAATCACAGATATGGACTCTATTTGTTCCTTGTTCCTTCCTTCTCTCCACTCGCATTCGTATCGAGCAGAAACATTGACCAAGGCCATTTAAGGAAGTATTTCTCCCCTACCTATCCGACATCTAAAAAACATAGCCCATATGAGGTACAATGCTACTCGTGTCCCATATCTATAAACTTGCTTTATCACCTTGCCAACAGCAGTGGGAACCGATAATGAATGCCTCAAAGTACATATGTATATACATGCATAGTACCTACATATAGTACATGAATTCTTTACTATTTTTTTTATTCAGATTAATTAATAGAAAAAGCATACGAAAGAAAATCGATAAGCTCGATATCGTAGAAATTCGGACTCCAAGCAATTACGACACATGTCGGACATGTGACGATAAATCCTAATAAATGTATACATATTTATATATAATGGTATAACACTAGACATTAGCTTGCTTAATGGTTTGGGTGGATCTGTTGACCTCTCATCGGGGATAAAAGAACATTCTTAGCTACATGAAAAAGGCGCAAACGTTTTAATTGATATCACTTAAGATCCATTAAATGGATTTGATTCGGGCTCTCAGTATCGTGTCGTCATCGCCGTTATGTGTGCGTGCAGTTTCCCTGCTTTCCCTTTCTATGATTTCGTTCCATTCTATAAAAATATGTCTATACTATATGTATACGTACAGAGCAGACTTTGAATCAAAGTTTGAGATGAGTCAGGTGATGGGGACAGCTGGGGCTTCCGCCTCACTGTTTAAAGTTTGCGTGCTCTAGAGGCTTTAGATTTGGATTTAGATTGCTGGGAAAGATTTCCGGGACAACTAGATTTCAAATTTGAGCAATAGGCGGAGGCATTTGAAACATATATGATTCCAAGAGCGTGACAATTACTCTTGCTAGCTTCAATGCTCTTCAAATCTAGTCTCGCTCGACAAGAAAGAGACCCCCAATAGCTCGGAGCACTAATGCCACATAAATGGTGAAATCTTTCTCAAAATACACAAGAAGATGGATAAAATTAATTAACAAACAACCCACATATATAATTTATATTTTTTATTACTGCTAAGCAATACACTTAAAGATTGCACGATGTCCAAAGGTTCTCCTTGCACATTACAGATCTCGCTGTGTACCAAACAAAGAGATTGTTCCATGGCAAAATATGGGATAAACTCAAGCTCTGTAGAGTTGGGTTTGGTTGCCGTAACAGCTTTACGAAGTAAAGCTTTTGGTTCCACTATAATGCAATATCAATTAGATATCTTCTATAAGATCTACTGATTCTATTTTTTCAAACCAAAAAGAATCTCGTAATTTCAAAATATTTCTGAAAAATGTCCAATATGAAATCGGTGATGAATAGCACGTTTTATTTAATTTCGATGAAATAAATACCCTAAGTGTAACAGGGTGTCCAAGTATTTAGTGCCCATTCATCGTGACAGCGGTTTTTGGTACGGCAATAAACCTTAAACCTTGAACCTATGCCCTATGCACTATAGTGCTGAAACGCACTGTGTGTACACATGTTTAATGAACTACTTGATTGCCTTCTGTCTTTTGTCTGGCACATGCCCATAATCCCAATGGGGAAAATGCAATACCATGGACAAGGCCATCCGCATGACAGTGATAAGGATGTCAGTTGGAGTTGCAATAAAAGTGGCTGGCGGACGGACACCTGTTCCATGGGTTCTTTTGGCTCAGCTCACCATCTGGCCTACCGCCCATAACCCCGTAGAAAAGGCGCTGGGGCACTTATGTATGCGACTTTTAGTCATACTCGTGGAACTGCTGCGATAAGATTTGACGGGGAAGGGAATTGATTGATAAGTCTCCCCACCAGAGCCCTGGAATCTAAATTGGCCAGTAGCCACGGCTAATCGGCAGATTAACTCGGCATTCAGGGTGCCCGACTACAATGTAGTCTGCCCTAAGAAGCAGCCTGCTTCCAATACCGATCCGATCCACTCCTCGACAATTGAACTTAAATTTCTTTATGACATTATCATACGTCAAATGGAACACAATGAAAAGCATGCAAAAGGCCAGATTAGCCAGCATTGGCCGACTCCGAGCGGGGGAAAATGAGGTTCGGTTCGCTTATCAGTGGAGGACAGAGACGAGAGAGATTCTGGGGACGTACATATGGGTACATACTATACTTATATGTACGTACGATATGTATACATATACATACATATGTAGGACAGCCTGTAGCACAGCTGTAACATGTGCAGTAATCTCAATCCTAATGTCTTGGTTGTTCTTGCCCCTATTGATTAAATTGGACTCGGGGCTTATATGGTATGTACATATATGTCCTGTTAGGTGTAAGCTGCAGTGTGGGCAGTGGTGGACAAGTCCTTCTCCCAAATGCTCATATCACTCCCATTGCTCCTAGATTTATTCTTCTACAAGCGATTGCACGAGACCTTTTGTTTTTGGTCTGCTCCCGAAAACCCCACCCACCGCTACTCATCCTAGGACTGGGACTAAAACTGCGACTGGGATTGGGAGTGGCTTTCGAAAAACACACATAAAAATTGTCCAAAATTGGAGTTGGAGTAATGTTAGTGTGGCCGAAAAGGATATGCATTATGCATGCATTTACAAATTGAATTAAATGGGTGTGTAATCTGTTGGCCAAATCTATCAACGAATGAAATCTTTAGAAGCTATTAGATGATCGATCACGTTTAGATAGCAAGCCAAGTGAGTCATTGGATCGAGTCAGGTGTACCGATGTATGTACAATGTACATATGTATTTATTGAACAGAAGGATCTATCAATCTTCCCCAAGTCCACCTTTTAGCAACTTCTGTAAATATTGTACATAATCTAGACTCTAGATTCTAGAGTCTAGACTTATACAGTTAAATATTTCTTTAGTCGATGGTCCCACAGTACTATTAAGATCTCATGTCGGAATTGGCCTTGTAAGCGGTTCCTGACATCAAATAAATAGGTAAATAAATATTGATTCTATGAATTGCTTACAGAAACCAAATACGTCCTTCTGGGTCCGACGGGCTACTTTAAGTCGGGCGAACTGAGTGCAATCGTAGGACCCTCTGGAGCTGGCAAGAGCACACTGCTCAACATCCTCTCAGGATACACGTAATGTAACCCTGAACCTTATTGGCATTTCCATCCGTGCTCATCAGTGAAAGTTGTTCTTCCACACCCCAGAACATATGGTTACACGGGAGACTTTCGGGTCAATGGCAATCGACGGGACCTGAAGGCGTTCAAGCCAAATGTGGCCTTCATCAGGCAGGACACGAGCCTGCAGGCCCTCCTTAGTGTGAAGGAGGCCATGAACTTTGCGGCAAACCTGAAGATTGGCACACACATGACGATATCCGAGAAGCGAGAGCGGGTGAAGAGCATCCTGGAAGCCATCGGGATGTACGACAACCGCCATACGAGGACAGGACAGCTAAGCGGAGGACAGAAGAAGCGGCTGGCCATTGCTCTAGAGCTAGTGAACAATCCCCCCGTCCTAATACTAGACGAACCAACCACGTAAGTCGGAGACCTGACCAGATCTCAGAGCAGACACCATAGTCCGGAATATCGATACTCACCTGATTTCTCGCATTCAGCGGCTTGGACAGCTTTACCTCCAATCAGCTGATTAACCTGCTGAAGAAACTAGCCATCGAAGGACGCACTGTCATCTGTACCATCCACCAGCCGACGGCCCTGACCTTTGCCATGTTCGACTATCTGTACGCCATTGCCGAGGGACAGTGCATCTACGCGGGCGGATCGCAGAACCTCCTGCCCTTCCTGGGGGCCCTCAATCTGCATTGCCCGGAGTATAACAATCCAGCGGACTACTGTAATTTTGATAGCACACTCCTATCCCATCGAATAATAAGTGTATTCTCTCGTAGTAATGGAGATAGCAACGCATGACTATGATACGGAAGAGGAGAATCAGGTGGACAAGCTTGTGGCCCTAATTGACAATGGGCGAAATGAGGATTACAGACAGAACAAAACCGCACGGGTCGCCCAATTGGCGGCCATGAAGAAAGTTGGTAAGAAAATACAATAAAACCTATGTATATGTCCTAGGGCTCCTTCACTCAGTCTCCGCTTTTTATTCCAGATCAACTAATGGCAGCTGGACTGATCACTCCAGTCACAGCTCCTGTAATGGTGACCTCTGGCCTACCCGCGCACTACCACCAGTCGAACAGCTTTAAGCCCCTGACGCCCATAAAGGAGCTCTCCTCCCGTGTCTGGGACAGCCAAACGACGGGCATTGGGAGCGGCGATGTCGGAAGCAAGTCCGGCGACAGTTGCTGCAAGCCAAAGAAAAATAAGAAGACGAAGCCGGCCCTAGAGCTAGACCCAACGCATCTATGCAATCGTGATAACATCTATGCCACGCCCTTCTATCGACAGCTCAGCATTCTGCTGCTAAGGACCTTCCTGCTCATTTGGCGGGACAGTTCGCTAACCACGATGCGATTTGCCATACACCTGATCACCGGCCTGCTGATAGGATGTTTGTATTTCGGAATCGGCAATGATGCCGCACACACGCTCAACAACTTTCGCTACATTTTCTACACGATCATGTTTATCATGTACTGCGCCTTCTCCGGGATTCTGGTTAAATGTAGGCCACCGCATGCAGCTGATTGCGTAAACCCTTCCTCTAATCATAATTCAAATTCTAATTCTAATTTGTAGTTCCCTTGGAGTTCCCGATTGTGTCGCGGGAACACTTCAACCGCTGGTACTCCCTGCGAGCCTACTACGTGGCCATTACTGTGGCAGAGCTCCCCATACAGATCATATGCAGTGCACTGTTCATAGTGCCCACGTATCTGATGACCCATCAGCCAATGGAGCTGTGGAGGTTCGGTCTGTTCTTCCTGATAGCGCTCCTAACAGCTCTGGTGGCCCAGAGCATTGGACTCGCGGTGGGAGCGGCGTTGAGTCTGAAAATGGGCTCCATTTTGGGACCCTTCTTCATTTGCCCCTTTCTCCAGTTCAGCGGGTTCTTCTTGATGGAGAAGGATGCTCCCATCTACATGCGCTGGATGTTCGACGTATCGTTTCTTAAATACAGTCTGGATGGAGCTATGCTGGCCATTTTCGGGTACGATCGAGAGCGACTCGACTGCCAGGAGATGTACTGCCACATGACGCGCCCCAAATATATACTCAAGAATTTGGACATGGCCGAGGCCAACTATGAGTTTGCCATCATTTTTCTCCTCTGCCTGTTCGTCTTCCTCCGCATCATTGCCTTCTACATTATGTCGTTTCGACTCAGACTGTTTAGATGAGGAGGTTGGTGAGGAGATGAGACGCTTGCAGAATAGGAAGGAAACCTCCTGCCACATTCCGATGACAGATTGAAGCTGGATTTAAATGTATGGTTTCTTTTTAAGCATTTATTTGAAAGGAACTTTTGTGCCAAAGATTGAAGAAGCCTCGAGAGCATAAGGAAATCGTGATACATAACTGAAAACTTCCCCTCCACCTTCCCTTCCCCTTCCATACACACACATCAAATGATAGATTACAGAGGTCAATACTGTATATACATATAACATTTTTATAACATACATAGTGTAGGTGCACACAATTGTATTTTTGTATTGTATTAATGAACGATTTATTGACTAGTTTTAATGCGAGGCTGATTTGCAGACCTTATTAAAGTACTTTCTGAAAAAGGTAAAGAATTGTGATTTTATGATTTCTGTTGTTGGAACCGCTTTGATCAACAAACTTTAATTCTTTTCTAAAAAGAATTTTCCGTTTTTGTGTATTTTTATCTTTAGAAACAAGAATGTTCTGGCTTATCTGGCGGAAGAAACTGAATAACTTCTTTTAAAACAAAGTTATTTTTTTTGAAACATTGTTGAATGTCAATAAATTAAGACATTTTTGTAACAACTCGACTTTTTGCTTTTGTGTCTAGCATTTTCATTTAAAACGGAACAGCGCGTTTTTTGTGATATTAATTTTTTTAAGAAAGCACAAATTAGAGCAAAGAAATTCAAATGAATATAATAATAGGTATACATTTTAATTCAGAGTCTGAACTAGAAGCCGAATCTGTGTTTGCTTCAGTCGGCAATTGTCCATTTTTTTTGTTCTTGCTTCCAGCGCCTTTTCCAACAGCATTTCTGTTGGTAAAAAAAGGTAGATATTATTTCGGGCCCATGATACAGATTTTATGAAGCGGGTCGGTCACCTTTTCTTGGCAGATTTCAAAACTTCGTAGGGTGGAAAAATAACGGCACTTCGCATTTTCGCACCAGCCTGAATAATGTGGTAGGTGTTCTTCGTGAGTCCTGCAACAATGTAAAGAGCCAAGGCTTCTTCTGGTGTGAAGGGAATGGGAAGTTGTGCGACTGATTCCAGGCATTTCTTAAATTTCTTTGGGGAATTCACATCAGCTTGCAGCTTTGACATGGCTTTCGATGCATTTCGTCTTCCAGCCTTATATAAGCTAACTCGAGTCGAGTCTATAAGCTCGTCGCATGTATTTGATTGTATTAGTTTTGACTGTTTCATCGCCTTACGTTTCGCAATGTCCTGTTCTGATCGAACTGGTTCACGAAGTATAAGTTGTCCATTCAACCATTCCTTTTTTTTTTTTTTTTAAATCCTTCAATATTCCTATGGGCGTTCTTCCATTTTTCCATCAGTTTCCCGGTGAAAGTACTTATTCGGTTGACAATTTCTTCAAACTTTTCTTCGGTAAATTTGGATTGGTCAATGACATTTTTAAACACATATGCCTGAGCTGCCGATTTCTTTTTGGCAGGGACTTTTTCGTTGTACCACACCAAGAAGACTGTACGTCTGTCAACCGACATAGTGCCTATATAGTATTCTGTGGTTAGAAACATACAAAAATGCAACTCAAAGAAAGTCGACAAACATTCCTATTCTACGCGAGAGTTTTGCGATACAAAATTATATCACATCACTCATTTTTCGCTGGCATGCCAGCTAGTGCTCCAGTCTCGCGAAAGGCTCTTTTGTGTGTCTGCTGGAAGTGATCGGCACCATTCAAAAACATTTTCCGTCGTATACTGTTTAGCTTTCTACACACAAACTCAATGCAAAACTGCATCGGAGGCTATAGACTCCGAAAACTGGCTGCCAAACAATACGGACCGACACACAGACATGGATAAATCGTCTCTGCAGATCAAGAAAATATATACTTAATTGGTCCGGAAACGCTTCCATCTTGCTGTTACATACATTTACACTAATTAAATACACCCCTAAACTCTTTGATTACTGGGTATAAACAGCTGACGACCCTCTAATGTAAACTTCATCCACGATCCACACTAAAACACATACATACAGTGGCGCGAAAAAAATAGCACCGCTGGGTAAAACAGTCATTATTGTTTCATAACATTACCACGGTTCAACATTTGTTGCACTTTACTGTAATATCATGTAGCTTTACATGTCTCCTCTCTGAAAAAGTGTGCTTACTCTCTCAATCCTAACTGTTCTTATTATTTTAGGCAATTTTGCGAAAGAGGAGCGAAATAGAACGCAAACAAAAATAGCACCAAATAACGCTTTTGTATCAAAACTTTTTCTTTTCTGAGCTTTTTGATATTTTAAGTTCTTGATTGAATCAAAAATCGGTGGCTTAAGTTGATTGTTACAAGAAAGTTACAAAATATAAGTTTAAATGGGTCGTGGAAAGCACTGTAGTGTAGAAAAAAGCCAAAGGATCAAAACTTTAATTTCAGAAGACAGGACCTATACTAAGGTGGTGAAAATTGTCGATTTTTTGAAATAAAATGATTCGTAATGCTTCAAAATATGTTACCAACAAGAAAAATGTGAAAGAAAGGCCGCGATATGCAAATTTCTGATAAAACTACTGGTTCGTGAGAGCAAGAAGGACCCATTTAAGTCGCCCATAAAGCTAAAACAGGATCTTAACAAATCGGCAGGTACCAGCAAAGTTAGATATTGTTTGCAAGAACATAAATTGGGTGACAGTAGTCCGAGGAAAATTCCAATTTTGACTGCAAGGCTTAGGGCAAATCGAATTCAGTATGCAAAACAGCACTCAAGTTGGCCCAAATAAAAATGGAGAAACATCCTAGGGTGTAAAACCATTGAGCATGGAGAAAAAATCATATTGGTAAGGGCATGATTTTCATTTTAGGAAGGTGATCTAATACGTGACATAAATGGATGTTGGATCAACATGTCTATGTTGATATATAAGAAACAGTGATGCTGCCTTATGCGGAATACGAAATGCCGTCTTCCAGCAGGACAATGACCCAAAAAGTACAAGAACAAAAGCTTGAAAGTGGTTTGAGAAAACTTCACTTAAGGTAATGGATTGGCCTTTTCAGTCCCCAGATTGAACCCCATTGCAAATATTTGGCGTGAAGTTAAAAAATATGTTTCTAATGTGAAACCAAGGAGCAATAAAGGTCTTTGAGGTATCCTGCATGATTCGTGGATAAATATTCCGGAGTAAAGATGCGAAAATTAGGTGAACATTAATGACGAGACGTTGGGTTGTTGTTTTTGCTTCCCAAAGGTTTACACCTAAATATTTACCTTTAAATACAACTAAAGTAACAGATTCTACAACAAATTTCGGACAAATTCTTTGTATTTTATTTTTTTTAATTTTTGGTAAATCGGTGCTATTTTTGTTGGCGTCTTAGTTTTGGATTAAATCCTTTTCTTTTGAAATATTTTCATTTGGAGTCTGGCAATACATACCAATCTTTGCGATATCTTAATTTACACCTTAAACTTTATCAATAATTTTTTAAAGCATTCATTAGAACCATTGCTTAAACAAAAACCATCAAGACAGACACATAAGACTCATGGTGCTATCTTTGTCGGCGCAGCTGTATGTACAGGGCACGGAATATCATTTCTATATACATATGTACCTTCAACTCAACTCAAAAGCCCAATCGAGACCAATCCGTGCAAATTACGCGGGAATGGATTTATTTGTTTGTTGATGCTGCGGCTGCGCAATAAACATATGCAGTGTGACCCAATCGCACTCATGCTATGAAATCTGGAATCGATAAATCGTCGGAAACATCCCTGGATTCCCCCTGAGCACTAACCATACAATATGCAGTGGGGTATTCTTGTGTCACGTCAATAAGCAACAGCCAGTACACAACATATGTAAGTACTTGCGGCTCTATGCGTACTCACACATGCAAGCTCATTCTATTTTTAGATCCATGTCTCGACTTCGCATCAGAAAGCGAGGAATGATTTCAAATTTGATGGGCAAGTATGACACTAAAATCTGTATAGACCCATTCAATACCTATTTATATATCATTAATATCCCTAATCATGGATGATATGATGTGATAAAATATATTATTATATAATATAATATAATACCATACAATTTAATATCCATATGTGTAAATATAGTACATACTATAACGTCCTTATAATTATACGACCATGAGCCGAACAGTTGCTGTACCGAGCCGAGCCATTGGTACTGCATTTTCTCAGACTTCGTTTGAACTGGCACATCTATATACTGGCACTATATATACTATTATATGGTTAGTGCTTAAACCTTATTTTATATTAATCTTATTTATATATTTATAAACAAATAACATGAAAATCCTTAATCTAGCTAGTGCTGTAGAAAATTCATCAATCAGATAAAATGTTGTGTTCAGGTCTGAGGGTCCCAACAAGCTAGCAATATTCAACCGAATATCAAAGTCGTGTGGTATGATTCTTGATCATGGACAGAGATCAATTAGCCCCTTGTCGACCAGTGGGTTTTAAAATACACTCCACGAAAATGATGAATCTTGAATAATTTTAGCGCAGTTCAGGTGAAAGATATTATGGTAATTTTTTTTCTTAGTATGGAGAAAGGATGGATCTACATTTTGAATTTACAAACAGTATTATTATCCGCTGTTGATCACCTATTTACATAGAGGGAGTCCAAGTGGGCTGTTCATATTTTTTATCGGTATATTTACAGTATATTTTGAAAATGAGACGGTATATTTTGGTAAATTTCTGAGGGTCACACGGTATATTCCTGAGCGTCAGACGGTATATTTATCCTATAATTCTGCGGTCACACTTCTACCGCAGAACAAGCAGCCTGGCCATTTTTCGCAATTATTTAATTAAATTCGTAAATTCGTAAATGAAAGCATGTGCACGTCCAAATTGATGTGAGTGCTGAGTGGAAAAGTGCATTTGTCAGCCGTGCGTTTGTGCGCAAGCCAGTTCAATTTGTGTATACGTAGCAACCCAAAAGAAGGCAGCCGGAAGGTGTGCGAAAAAGAGACGCCTCTGGTAAGTTCGCTTAAATAAACATTAATCTTTCCATAAGACAATATGTGTTGAGTGACGAGTGCCCCTTTGCCAGCAGTTGGATGCCTGCTTAGGGCTGCCTTGTCTGGCATGTTTTTTGTGCGTTTTTACACATTTTCCTTTTGTTTGACTTTTTGGCGCAAAATAATCTACCACACCGGTGAGAGAACTCCCCACAGCATGGTGGCCCAATGCGCAATATTTGCCCAAACGCGTGTTCTCCTTACACGACGTGCGACAACTCTTTTTTTTTTTAAAGGAATTTTAAGTTTTAGCGCAAATTGTAGCAAGCTAAATATGAATTGTTTGTTTTAATTTATTTTGTAAGTTTAGTAAGTCGTGTGATTTGTGCCAAGCATACTACATTTGTGCCAGTTTCGTGTTAGAACGCGTCGAGGTTAGAACGAAACGTAAGTGTAGAACGAAATTTTTTTTGCTGACAGCCTAACTGTAAATCTGACATTTGCTCCGTTAGTTTTAATCCAAAATGGCTTGGTCACCGTCGACACGCTTTGAGGACGATCTTGTCGGTTCGCAGCCGGGCTGTAATTTTGTGCTGGGCCAGATGGCCTATGAGAAGAAGCGCGAGGCGGAGTACACCCCGCGTCCCGCCAGCACGTACGAGTACTTGGCGGATCGTGACAAGCGCAACGCTGAGATTGATACGCTGCATGGCCCGGCCAGCTCCAAGGCCAAGGGCATAAAGGACAGCTTGACCATGATGGAGCGCATCCAACAGATCGCAGGCACCAAGTCGTTGGGCGAGCACGCCACCATGGACGACTGGAAAGACACGAGCACCGTTGAGCGGGAGGCCGTTGCCATGATGCGCCACTTTGGCTTGATGTCCATGGGTTCGGAATCGATGAACCCGCTTCCGCTTAGGGAAGAGTACATGCCCAAGGGTCCGATTCATGTGGTTCGCAACGGCCATCGTAAGTTGCCCTTGATCACGGATCCCGAATACTTTCGGCCTCGCAAAACCCGCCTGGCCAAGGACACTACTACAAGCAGTCGCTCGATTACTGCAACAAGCTTCAACGATTCTGGCTCGTACCACACTGCCAACCACAGCACTTTGGGCAGCTTCTACGGATCCGCTGTATCGGATTTGGAAACCACAATAAGCAGTCAGGATGATGGCGGTATACCATACAAACTGCTGCATAACTCGACACTGGGATCGAAGAAGATCCCAACATCAATCCCAAATAAGCCTCCAGCAACATCAGCAACAGAAACTTCGGCAGGACCGAATAAGGGCCGTACGGGACAGATATCCCAGCGGCGTCTTAGACAGCGTGCGCGTCGTGCCCTGGGGCATGCAGAAAATCGCCAGCAAGGTCTAGAGAAGATCCCAGCAACAGGGCCGATGATGATCCCAGCAACAGAACCAAAGAAGGCTCCAGCTTCAGGAGCCCTAATGAAGGAACAGAAGGAAACCGAATCTACAGCAGGTTTAAAGATATCCCAGCGGCGTCTGAGGCAGCGTGCTCGTCGGGCGGGAAGAGAATGGCCAAAAAGTACTGAACAGTCCTTATAAGAGGGGATTAATCAGTATTTATACGAACACATAAAACATACAACTGGAGGCTTCTATAATTACACATTACACATAAGAAACAACCACTATACTCTTCGAATATAATCAAGAAAGGAGTAGAATTGTATATTCTAATAGAATATTCTCTAGAACAGCTGAACAGTAATAATTTTTTCGAACTTTTCAAATTTCAACAAAAAAGACGATACAAAAATGCCATGGATCTAGTGATATACAAATTTTTAATGAACACGATTAAGATGTAGTGCAGCATTTTGATAATTTAGGGTTATTAGCCGAATTCAACATTTGTCACATTTGAAACCTAAAAGACAAAACTGTTCTCCCTATTTGCTTTCCAAAACAAAAACAACCAAAATGTAGGCAAAAGCCTACTTATACTTCCAAAGGTTTAACCAAATATACATATATATACCTAATCTCATCACCATTTCGATCACCCGTTGGAGTCGATGTTTGCTAAATTTGAGTTAATAAATAAATTGGAATTTAATACACTGAAAGAAAACATGCCCTTTCTTATTTGTAGTCTTAAACAGCAAACATTTAAACTAAAGTTATATTGGCATAATGAGAAAAACTTAAGGAATAGTTTGTTCTATACGACCTTTGCCAGCAATTGTTGGTTTCATCTACACAACTTCCACTGTATTAATTTATCCCATTTGTCATATGTCTAAGAAATGAACAAAATAATTCCCTAATCAATGCTCTTCCACATCGCCAACCCCTTTTTAATGGTATTGTTTCTGTGTATAGAACTATTATTAATTTGCTGAGCCAATCAATTAAGCCTAATAATCTGTCCAAGATTGTCGCCAGAAGACATTTACCCAAAGGCAGCTTGGAAGTGGGAGTAGCTTTCTGTGTGTTTGTGTGCCGGTCTTTCGACAAAAGTGTGCAAGGTGTATTTATATTAGGTGATTCATTTTCGGAGACCATAGCAAGTGTCTGATAGCATAGCATAATCATCTGATACAGAGAAAGCAATAGATTGCATGTCAAAATAAAATATATGCGACCTCGAACTAAGCGATTGCATCACCCTACCCTATATTTTATTCCATGGTCTCTCTTTTCGACAGCAGCCGTGGCTCTCCTCTCTCATCTTGTCTTGTCCTTAGCTTCTCTTCTCGCCTGTGAGTGTGAACGAGACACACACATGCATTCGAACTGCAAGTTCACTGTTTCCCCATCAACCGCGTACGTCTATTATCTCTTTTTTCTCTTTATTTTAGTTGTATTCTTTTTCTAATTCTCTCTTCTTTTTTTTTGGTTGTCAAGCCGAAAGTTGTTGTAGTTGCTGGTAAAATGATGCTGCTGTGGTTGTGTTTTTTTTGCATTAACATCATGTTTTTGTTGCTGTTACGCAGAATACATACAAAAATAAATAAATAAATATGGACGTATTAGTGAGTCCAGTCAGTGAAAAGGAGATGGAATAACATAGAAAGAGTGGGTACGTGAACGAGACTTCGAGTCTTGTCAGGAGCGGGAACAGAAGAGACGAGAAGCGTCAGCGAAAGATAAAGGAGAAGCCACAGTTACTACAAAATGTATTTGTAGGTGCACTCAACAGAAGTTGTATCGTTAGGGAACAATTGTATTGGCAAATAAAAGTTCAAGTTCAGAAATTGTTCAATAACAATTTACTCCGTATGGTTACGTATTTCTGTTATCTTGAGGGTGTATGAATAAATATTTGTCCGAGTGTAATTAAGTAGCATGTGGCTGCCTCGCTCCCTCTTTAGGGTGGACCAGTTGCACGCCAGACTATGAGTTGATTTGGTGTTATCTGAAATTCTGCTCAATCTATTTCAAGTTCTCTATAATCCAATTACTTTTAATAGCTGACAATATCGAGTTTCTCAATTTCTTGTAAGGCTTACTCTATTTTAAGCGACGTTAGAAAAGCTTTCGAAAGGTATACATACATAGGTAGTTAGGTAGACGCAAAGGCGGGTAAGGGAAGAACATAAAAGACGAAGAAGATGCAGAGAAGTAGCAGAAGCAAGGAAAAAGGAGCAACAGCCCTCGCCGGCAGCCGGCTTTCTGCTGTCAACGTCGCTGAGAGCAAGTTAAACTTGAAAGATTTTGGCGAGTGAGAGAGAGAGCGAGAGGCTGTAGAGAGAGGATCCACACCACCCTCAAAGAAACGTATGTGTGTGTGTGTGGCTGTTGATTTCCTTTCTCACTCATCCATCCACCGTTTTGGCGCACGCAAGCGTAAGCTCCAGCTCTGCTCTCTCTCTCTCTCTCTCTCTGCGGTTGTGCTCTCTGGTAGTTGCCGAGTCTGTGGGCAGGCTTTTGAAGACAGCGGCGTGGCGGTGGCAGAGTCAATTCAACGGTGAAACAGGACGAACGGCCTTCAGCAGGACTTGCAAAAGCTAAAAAAAAAAAACCCGAAAATAACTATACTCGCGGTTGTAGTAGTGCCGCCGTATAGTAGTAGTTGTACTTTTGTAGTAAACGCTTTTCAATCGAATTTCACGAAAAGCCGAATCAGAATGGAGAAGCGTCGAAAACAGACGGACCACGAGGATGCCCCTGCCAAGAGGTGGCGACTTCGGTGTAGATACAGACACAACGCGGCTCACAGGATGCCGGATGGATACCGTCTGTGTCTCTGCGCGTGTGTATTTGTGTGTGTCCTAAGCTTCGACGAAGATGCCGCGGTCTGAGACATTTTTCAGTGGTGACTTTTTCGACAAAACACGGTTCAATTCGGTTCGTTTCGATTCCGAGCGGAGCTCAGCGCCTTTTCTTATAACCCCCTAGGGGTAGTCGTTGCCGCCTTGCCTGATGTGATGCCTAGGGAGGAAAGCTTCGAAGGAGAACGGAGACAAAGGTAGCGGCGAAAGGTGAAGAAGAATGCAGAAGGAAACGGCACAAAGACACGAGGGGAAGAAAAATAAAGCGGATCAAGGAGAATGATGAGGAAGGAGCCTGTCCAAGGAGAAAAGGAATAAAAATGGAAGCGCCAGAATGTGAAGAATAAATAACCTCAAAAGCAACCGCAAACGCGTGTTCGCTCTGAATATAAAGGGAAGAAGAACCCCTCTGTCTCCAGTATCTTCTCCTTTTGCAGACACGACGGTAATCGCTCTTTATCATATTAATTAAATAAACTTTTACTTGGGCGTGCAATTTATAAACAACTTCATTGCATATATGCGGCATTTTTCCCCACCGCTCTTTATCACTTTGCAACGCCCGCAAAATAAAAAGGAAAAACTCTCGAGGTTAACAGAAATAAAAAAATAAATTGAAGAAAAAAAAAACTTGCAACGCTGGTCTTGCCACTTGTCTGTCCGTCTGCCAGCCTGTTATGCCTGTCCGTCGGTCCATCCTTCCGATGCCTGTGTCTCTTTTTCTTCTTTTTTTTATAGCCATGCAATAACTTTTTTTCATTTCTTGCTTTCCTGTTCGCAGCAGCAACAGCAGTCGACCGCTGGAGCCTGCCTTCCTTCTTCATGTACAGGGCGCACGAAAAAAAGCGAATGTTCAAATTGAAATACTTTACAAAACTCGTATTTGCTTAGCCTTATCGGCCGCCGTGCAGACCGGCACTACACACACACACACACACAAACACACACGCACACACACATACGTAGACACACAGATACACACACCTCACACACGACTCTGTGCTGAAGTTTTTCAGCAACTCGCGCTGTTGCTATGTGCGCCCCCCTCGTCGCAATGGTGGAGGGGAGGTGGTGCTGCAACGAGTCGCAAAGACCTCTCCTCTGCAAAAGTCGCCTGTCTGCTGCTGGGATATCTGCATACTATCTGCAAAATGATCAGTAGACTTGAGGATCCTCTGGCAATAAGGATGAATAAATCATTAGAATAAGCTTAAATATAGTGCAGCCCGTGGAATAGGAAGGTGTTTGAAGGGTGTGAAATGTTAAGGAGCTTGCCATAAATAGATCCTAGGTACAGGATTGGTCTAAGATATTGATATATTTCTTAGTTTTGTGGAATAAATATAAGTTTTTGTAGAACTGTAGACAGGAGAACTGTCTGCTTTGAAAATCCTCATCCCTCACATACCATTGAAAATCGTTCCGAATATAATAATAATATCGAGTCGATTTAGTAATCGCAAACTTATAGTTCAGTTTCAGTTCAATCTCTTGGACCGTGAATGCGGAGCCCTCGCTTGCTACAACAGCTATTACCATTACCAAGTCATAAAAAATATTCTTATTTTTCTTTATTGCAATCCTCAATTTTTCCCTCCCCCATTCGAGTTGGGGGAAATCCGAAACCGCTGGAAATCTTCCCTCCTGCGAGGCTAATGGCTTGGCTAACCATCAACCATCATCATTACAGGGTTTTTTCTTTTTTTTTTGTATTCGGCATTAGCCAATAAGCCAACCCAGATGGTTTTGACCATGGCCTGGACTCTCGCTAGACTGGATTTCGACTTGCCACAATATCATTAATTTTGTAGCCGCTTGTTGGCTGACTTTCCCCGGTCTCTGCCCTCTGCCCACTCATCCAGCGACTAGTTTTGTCAGTCTCCTGTACACCAACTCTCCTCCTGTCCTCCTGGAATGGTATCTTTATGCCCCCACAGCCACTTGTGTCCAGGGCTAGTGACTCCTGTCCTCTATGGCTGGCCTGCTTTACTCTCCTCTTGACTCGCTTTTTTGCCTTTCCACTAATCCATGAAAATGGTTCTACTCTGTGTCTATCTATGTGTGCGTGTGTGTGTTTGCTGGTGTGGCAACAAAGAGACGCTTCAACATCCCTACTCTTCGCTGCGCTTCGTTTGACTCTTTAATTTTATTTGATTTTTACTCTAAAGCTCTCGTTCTGTTTGTTTAGGATTTTCGTTTTGGCTCCTTTGTGGGGAGTTCTGGCCTGCCTTTTGGCTACATGAACGTTAGCCTCATTCTCATCCAATTTCGTGCTCCTGTAAAATTGTTTAGTCATAGCAAAATATCTTCAGATTTCATTATACAAAAGTTAATCAAGATGCATTTATCTGATCGGACAAAAAAGGAGCCAAAAAATGTCCTTTTGTTTGTCATGGGCCCCGATTCCTCCATAGTCATTTACATTATTTTGATATGACTGGAAATGTTGCACGTTGAAAGGCAGGACAAATTAATGGGTTTTCCCTTCATCACACACAAATTTTCAAATCATTTATTATGAGAGGCCTGTGACAGGTGAAATTTTTCCTAATGATTTGGGTTCAAATAAGAATATCGGTGCGGCTTTAATGATGCTATTCAATTGAGATTTTTTATAGGGAGAGAATTTTTATGGTCAAATTTTGGGGTTTTTGCCGCTATCGCTTTCACATGACGCATCACATTGATGCTAGACTCGAGACGCACAAGCGAAAGCTGCAGAAGAGAATGCTCGAAAATAACAAAAACAATTTGCATGTCATGTGCATGATGCGTGTTTTTAGTTTTGCTGTTGGACTCCCAAAAACCCTGCCCACCGCTGCGACAAAGGATGCAATTCTCCAATTAGGCCTAAGAATTCTTGGGTTGAAAGAGTTTTAAGAAATATTGGAACTATGGAGATGTCCTTTCAAGGGAGATGTTTAGGCAGCATTAGCTTTTTCGCATTCATAGAATATCTAAAGCAACACTGTTAATTTCACAGCAAAACACTGCTTAGAAACTTTTATCTAAAATTCTTAAACTATTCCTTTTGCCTAAACTTAAACTATTCCTTATTCTCGAAACTAATTTTTTGGGTTTGTATCTAGTCCTTTCTTTCCATACACACATCTGCATGAATGAATGAATGGCCTCCATAACATACTTTTCCAACTTTGATATCCTTCTGGCAGAAGTTTTTTTGTTTTGATTCCCGCCGCAGTAGAAAGTTTTTGTGAAAAACTTGTCAAAGTTTTTAGTGGAGTTTCATTACTCATCCGATATCTCCCACTCCCCCAGCCCCTCGTTTCATTCCATCACTTTTGAGGTTTTGGCTTTAGGCTGTCGACACGTGCTGGGTGACACGCCTCTTTTTCCCAGTCCCTCTTTCTCATTGAAGCTTTAATGGTGCAACACATGTTATCTTCCACCCCCTTTGTTTGCACACCTTTTTCCATGAGAAGGGTTTGGGGTTGTATGAATAATTTAGAAGAAGATATTTCATCATTTTGGGAAATTAACTCAACTTATTTGGGGAGTGTGAGAGATTATAATGGGATATACACACAGAGTAGAAGAAATGTTTTGGAAATCCAAAGGATATCATTTATTCCACATCCAGAATCCATAAAACCGCCATACAATTTGCATGACAATCAAAACCAGATTTAACCGAAAATCTGGATAAGAATAGGAACAACTATAGGAGGAAGAGAACACGCAAAAAACGGTTTTCCCCATTGGCATTAAACCTAAAAATAGCCCCAAGAAAAACTGAAGTGAAAAAAAAGTAAAGTACAAAAAGAGAACAGAAAAAAAGGAAACTCAAATACACACACAAGCACGTACCCAAACACAGACACTTACGCAGGAAAAAATTCCACTCTGTTGAATGTACAAAGAAAAAGTACAGATAGGACAGATGTACAGACATGCCTCATAAGAAATGTTAATGGTGGCCTGTTGAACAAGCCAAAAGCAACAGTGGCAGCGCAGTCGTGGCTAGCAGAGGCCGAAGAGCAGAGCAGTAGTGGTTAGCAGGAGAAGCTTTGCCGGCAAAAGAAGCAGCAGCAGGAGAGAGCGAACCTACACCGGCAAAATATGTAGAAGCAGAGGCAGAACTGACTCGAAACTAACAGAATTCTCTCAGGGAACACAGCATCCTCTCGAGCTGTAAAACTCACTCAAGCTCAGTCAAGCGCAAGCTCGTTGAGAGATTAAAAGAGATTGAGAGAGAGGGAGCAATGGCAGCAAATTAAAGCTAGTCAAGCATAACGGCGACGTCATATTGCTCTGATGGGTAAAAGAGAGAGCGCAAGAGCCAGAGAGGAAGGGTGGTAGGACAGAATTGAAGTGTCAGAGAGAGGTAGGAACCAACTGAGATGGAGCAAGAGGCAGAAGATGGAGACGGAGAGAGTTGCGACTTCTGAATTGACAAAGATGGAGCCAGAGAGAGCGGAATGGTGACTGCCAGAGTTGAAGCTAGAGAGAGGAAGGGTGATTGGACCGGACCGACAGTGGAGATGGTGCATGATGAGTGGATAGCTTTTTCCAGCGCTAGTTTAATATACGCAATATGCTGCAATGAAGGCTTGTCGCAGGGAAAAGAGAGTGGGATGGGATGAGGATGGAGTGGAATAGGAACTGCGGCAGGGAGTCGAAAATCTGCGACTGTTGATGATGCTGTGCTGTACCACCCACTCACGGATACACGCCTACACAAATGTACACACAACTACATAGAACAGGCACAGTGGGAAAGGACTGAAATATAAGAGGCACATATGCTATGTGGGATAACAAGGAGACCTAAATTTGTGCTTTTAATGTGTAAATAGTAATTGAATTGAGATTAAAGGGTTGCTTCTAGGTGACTTCCTTGGAACTTCCCTCATATGTTTCTTTGTCGAAGTCCACAAGAGAAACCTTATTAGACTACAAATGCTATAAAAATGGATTTAGAGGGTAGGTAGGATAGGTAGGGATGAAAGTGGTTTCTATAGATCTTTGAACTTGTTTGTTGGAATTCCTTTGAATATTCCTTTGTTCAGTTTCTTTATCATCTCTCGTCTGTTCCATTGTCCTTCCTTGTTACTCATGCACACACACACTCGCATGATTCACTCAACTCCACTCCCTATGTCCTTCGTCCCTTCAATTGCCCGTCGAAGCAAAGCTTGCGCGCGCTTTTTTTGTCGCAAAAGCGTTGAAGCGCCTGCGCTGGCTAAAGTGTCGCCTGTCGGCCGGCTACCCGAATGGAGAGCCGAACGAACCATGACCATGCCAAAGGATGAAATATTAAAAGCGGCAGCCAGGAGCAGGAAAACGTAGTTGAAGCTGTTCGGGCTGTGTGGGGGGGGGGGGCTATGTACAGCACAAAACTTCAACAGCAGCAGGCTGGAGGCAGTCAGCATCCCCATGTGCTTTTTCCGCACTCTCTCTTTCGCTCTCTCTCTCTATCTTTGATATTCACAGAAGTGTGCGTGCGTATATGTATGCATGCGAAACAAAGCGTAAATGTGAATGACAGCGCGCGGCTGCGGAACGTTGTGGAATTGTGCGGAACACATCGCAATACAAATTAGAAAAGTTCGACGCTTGGCGGCTTTCCCTCTCATTCCCCTTTCTATTCTTTACCCTTACCTTTTTTCCACTCTGTGTGTCCGTCCTTCCACTAATAGCCATCTTTGTTTTTGCCTTTTTGACAGCTATGCATGAGGTCGCAGCAGGAGCTTTAGAAGGCGGCAGATGACGACGACGACAACGACACCACATGGCGGCAAGGCACCAATACAACAGACAGGATACGGCCAACAGGATATTAAAGCACGCAGCAAAATAAACAGGACCTAGACCACCTCCAACCGGGGACCCAGAGAGAGGAGCCTATCGGTAGGACTAAGCAAACAAATGGCGGCTTTTATGTCGGGAGCAGTAGGAGCAGCAGCAGCAGCCGCCGGGGGAGCGGGAGCCGGAGCCACTCGGGAATTTGTGGAGGGCTGGACACTGGCGCAGACCTTGGGCGAGGGCGCCTATGGCGAGTAAGTTACCATCCGAAAAATTTCATCAATTTTTGGCATCACTTTGGGTTCGTGTGTCCGTGTGCGTACTCGTGCATACATGTGTGTGGGTCGAAGTCAATAAACCGGAAATGCTTCTGCCGCAGAGCAGTGGTAAAAAAAAAAACGAACGAACTGTAACTGAAACTGAAGCTCACTTTTCCGGCGTATTCCCGCTGTATACGAGGACTGATGCTGCTGTGCTCCTGCCGGGCAGGCGCCGCACTGCGCATGTCCCATGGCGGTGGCATCCTGGCATCCCGCCGCCGACGAAACGGGGAACACGGCACTGCCGCACGGACCAGTCGATGCACAGACGACACCGAACCGAGTTGCAACTGTAGCAATGCAGTTGCAGTTTCCCCCATTTGTTGCAATAGCTAATCCCTGTGCTTTAACTCCTTCCTTCCTTCCCTCTCCTATGCCGTGTGTGGGTGTGGAAATGCAGAGTGAAACTGCTCATCAATCGGCAGACGGGCGAAGCTGTGGCCATGAAGATGGTGGATCTGAAGAAGCATCCGGATGCCGTCACATCGGTGCGAAAGGAGGTATGCATCCAAAAGATGCTCCAGGACACACACATTCTCCGGTTCTTCGGCAAGCGCTCGCAGGGCAGTGTGGAGTACATTTTCTTGGAATATGCCGCCGGCGGAGAGCTGTTCGATCGAATTGGTGAGTACGGAATGGAGTTTTAGACTTCAGTTGAATTCGAAAATTTTTGAATATGGTTTTGGAAGGTGAAAATAATTGGGATTTACGGTATCAGTTATGTCTTCAACACCACTATATATTGATTGAATAATGACAACGTAACAGCTGATAAATATCAACATTTGTTGAGCATAAATTGGTTTAACTTGGACGAGATATGAATATAATATGGAAGAGCAATAATTATGTTTAAACTGCACACGGGCTTCCTGAATTATGAGTATTAGCAATAAAATATGATAATTTCTTTCATATAACACACAGTGGGAGCGCGCAATTAGCGATAAAATATACCAATTGGCATATTTTCATTCTTGAACCTATTTGGAATGTTGGTTTTGATTAAATTTACCTCCCGGAAAATTCGTTCACATGATCTATTGGAAACTGGTAATTGTCAGAGATAATTTGGAGGTTCTACTATTCCGAGCTGCCTATATGCTCGGCTTCAGTGGAAAGATAAAGTATTCAATATTACCGTTTTCATTTGTCCCCCAACTTATATGGAACATTTTCAATCTAATTCATGGAAAACTTTACATTTTTCTATAGTTTAAAGCTCGATTTAAATATTTTAATTGTATGCAAATACCAAATTCTTTGTGCCGAATGGTATCTGTAACGTATCATTTATTATGAAATGTGCCATTTCGCTTAGGGGAGATTTGTACAGCGAATCGACAAACCAACAAATGTTCTTCCTGATTTTCTTTGTGATTTTCTTACACCTTTCTCGAAGTCTGAATATAGTTTAAGCTGTTTATTAAAAGTGCAATTAAACTAGAAAATAAACTTTAAACCTCTTTTGACTTTGACATGTATTCAACGCCCATTTAAATGCCATTTTAAAGACAAATCGAATGAGTATATTGAAACTGAAATTTCATGGCCAAAACCAATCTTCTTTGGACAGTTTCCAAGACCAAAGTGGAATCCCACTTGCACCACAAAGCAAAACTGCAGTCAAACTGTGTTTTTGTGTATTACAAAAGCCTGTTGGATAAACTACTTAAAGTTTGTTGGCCACTCAACTGGCTATAAGCCCAGCCCGAATTTCGCACAAAACTTCGCCAAACAACAAGCAACAACAAGCAGTAACAAAAATCCAAGAATCCAATAACATGAATGATCCCTCAAAGCGGTTACCAGAGAGACCACACAGAAACCGAGACTCTGGCTGGAAAATAATAGGACGGACTGCATCTATCGGACTGACTGCTCATTAGACTCGGTTTTAACAGCCATTCGGATGATGGCTGTGTGTCCTAGAATCCTTATGTGTCCGCACAAGAACCAAACAATCCGTGCAACCCACACAAATAGCAGACAGCAGGACAGACGAGTAATGGAGAGAGCTCAGAGTAATGGAAGAATACTCGTACTCATACTCGACTGGTGGAGTAGACACATGCCAAAACCATATAGACGTCGGCCCCAGACACAAATATGCCAATATTTGAATCCAGAAAAATGTCACAGACAAACGGACCAGCGGAGGAGGATTGAAGGATGTGGCATGGATGGAAAGCACATTCCAACAGCCAACAACCAGTTGGGCGTTGGTAGCGGGGTGGAGGACCACCAACAAATCACATTGACAAGATTCAGATCTTGATTGTAGAGGGGTCGTCCCTCCGTCTCTCTTGTGGCCTGCCTGCCTGCCACTTGCAATGACAATTTGCCAAAAACAGACGGAAGGGAATGGCAAAGAGTGGGGGAGAATATTAGTGGCGGTAGGAGGAGTAGTAGGTGCAAAGTTCGTGGCATTTTCATAAATATTAACAACTTGGCAAAAGGTCAGCGCGTACTATTCGTATCAGAGGGATGATAAGACAGAGACAGCGAAAGGGAGAGAGAGAGAGAGACAGAATGTTGTCCTACTAATGGAAGTGGCATCCTTGCATTGATTGCCACCTTATACCTCATGTTCCTTCTCCTATTCCCAATCACACCGTCATCATCATTGTACTTTCCATCATACTCTTCCTGCTGCTGTGTTTGTATCTGTGTGGGATGGGACGGTGGTGGGGGGGATGGACAACAGAGGGATGTTGCATTGGGGAGCTAGTGCTATAATCAATGTGGCAGCCATATTTAGTCCCTTGCTGCTAAGCCATTTTTAATGATATCTAGAGATGGGAGCGTGAACCATACATCTACCATGAGTGGTATAGCGGGAGCGAGATCGAGATCAAAGCAACAGTTATAAGCTATGTGTGGTATTTTGCGTTACTGCCCACAGAATGATCTATTTTCATGCAGAATGTGTAAAGTTTTTAAGAAAACTGCAAAAACTCTCGGGATATTAAGAGATTTACTGACTAAAAGCTGTTCTGTGGCGGTGTTTTTCGTAATGACCCGTGGACAAAAGGTGCGCTTCATATTTGACCTTTGGCTTTGTTTGTTCGTCAACGCCTTGAGCAGCTGAATCGGTCACCAGGGTCAAACAACAATATACACAGTCTTTGCAGAAAGAGACTTACCAATTGTATTTGGTAGAACCTTTACCAAACACGACAATACATGGCTTGATATTACACCGAAAAATCTCTTTAAAATGTGTGTGTGTTGCCTAAGGGTAATTTAACCTCAAATTCTTTTATAATTCAATCATCTTTCTGTTAAGAATCAATCAAATTGCACCAAATATTTCCATCCAACTTAGAAATCTATCCGTTAATTGAAGCATCACGGAATCACATAATCATCCGATATTCCCGTTACTCACGAGCTTTCATCACTAGCTTCCGAGTCGGTCACACTCGCATCTCTCTCGCTATCTCTCTTCCTCATTGGATGCGGTCTAGCGCCTGTTGGGCATGCAACAAAGTCTTTTTTTAGGGAGGAGCAAGGAAGGGGATGGCAGGGCAGGGCATGGAGTGGAGTGCGATGAATGGGTTGCCATAAATAGGTTCAATATGCAAATGAAACATAATGGAGAGGCACACACACACACAGAGCCCGTGCACTGCACTCTCCTAGAGACAGATGTGATGTCCTTTCCGCCGCGTGTGTGCGTACGAGCGAGTGTGTGAGTGTTTGAGTGTTTAATTGTGTCTGTTTGCACAGAAATGCATTCATTAAGCTTATACCCACCCAGATATGAAAGAGACAGCGAGGACTAGCAGGAGCCGAAGGATATACCGATTCTGAACCGATTTGGTCATTCACTCAATCAGCACGTCCTTCCCGGGACGCCCTGCTGGTGCAGTATGATATATAAATTATGCTTCAATTACAAATGAAATTTTCGAGTAATATTCCATCATAAATGTGAGGGTGGGGACTCTGTGATTGGAGCAAAAGGACATGGTCTGGTCGCCTTCTTCCTCTTTTCTCTCTCTCTTTCTCTTTATGAAATGCAATTAATTATGCTAAAATGTTACTGACATGCAATTTTATAGCTTTCATCTGCTGACAGTGCCCCTGCCCCCATCATCATCATTCGAGTCGTATTTTCTGCGACTTCCTCTCGTTCTTGTAAAATGTATGCAAATGATGTGTTTTTGTTGATGCCACTGGCGGCAATTCCACTCCAGCTTAAAGTCAGTTAATATTCTACATTTCAACAGATACATATAGATACATATGGGTATATACCTATACAGAAGATTGGCACCCGTTTCCATTTAATTTTAACCCGCAAAGAGTTGTGCAAATGGCGCCAGCATCGGGAGAGCATCAGGATGGCAGGAAACAGCCAACATGCCACATGATAAATGAATGGCAAACAATGTGCCACACTCGCCCTGTCTCTTTGTGTGTGCCACACGCCACACGGAATGCTGACAACAACGAGAGTAGGATTCCATGCCATGCCAGCAGCTTATAGATGGTGCCATGAAGGAGTCTCTGGTCTCGAGGAGGGTGTACACCTGTTATAACTTTATCTTTTTCCCCTGTAAACTTTTCAGGTATTACAAATTGAGAGTGACAAGAAGCCAACCCACTAAAGGGATTGACAGGGAAACCCAAGAGGGAGAAAAGCAGGTGGAAATGTCTGGAATAAAACTATCAAAAAATAAGCAAAATATTCAACATTTCTCAGAAAATTCTATAAAAGTGGAGAAAAATGATTACCTAGAAGTTTTTATTTTTAAATTCGCTAAAATGTATACTTTTACACTTTCTAATAATATAAAAAGTGGGAAGAAAACGTAGATATTGTGGGGGTTTTCCGAGTAGTTTTCATGCTGTTGAAAATGGAATTTATTCAATCAAAGTTTTTTTTTCGTTACTGCAAAGCGAAATTTAAGAAAGAATAAAAGTATAAGGATAAGGAATTTAAATTAAACTTATTTACATTTTCGATGGATTTTGGAATGTGCTTTGGAATGACGTGCATTGTAGCACACAGGTACGCATGGATATGAAAAACGTCCAGAAGAAATAATTTTTGCTTCGGAAAATGGCCGAAACATTGAAGTGTTCCAAGGATAATGTTGGATAATGCAATAAAACATAAGACTCCAGAAGAAACACCTGGAAAAAAAGTTATATATATTTACTTTAATTCAATGGATTTATTTTTAATATCCATAATGGATTATATATTATAGTTTTCTCTTCTAAAGGTACAGATAACTTTAATGGAGGAAATTAAATTGATTTGCAAACAGTTTGTTGAAATTCTTAGTCAAATTACCAAAGAAATTTCATTTCCAATTAAAATTATCCCGGGAAAGGAGATAAATGCAGTAATTTATATTTGTTGCTTTAATTGGAGTGAAATTCTCGAGAAATTTGTAACCAAAGAAAGTAAGAAAATCCCCACGAAAATTGCATCTCAACTTTCAAAGAATTTAAGCGAATTAAGCGAACAGACTCCGCGGCCACAGCCTTCCTCGATCAATAGATGGCAATTTGCATTAAAAAGTAGAGCGTCGCCTGAAGGCCAAGAACTTTAACAGAGTTTTGCGAAACGAGTTTTTCCTTAATCTCAATTAATTACTGTGAAACTTTTGCAACCAAAGAAGCCCAAAAAAGTGGTCCATTTACCAAAAGGAAATAGAACGTTTTTGCACCAGAAAAACTCTGCACTTGAATTCTTCCCCTCTTGAAGCTCAAGTTTTTGCCAATGTTTTCTCCACTTGCTTTTCCCTATCAAAGCTACACTCGAATGAATGACAGACAATTAAAATTGTGGAAACAACTGGAATTTTCTGTTTGCACAAAACTTTTCATCAACGTTCTTTTTTTTCCGGCAAATAAAAAAAACGCCGTACCTTTTCAGGGCTTCTCTAACGCTTTTAAAGGTTTTCCGTTTTGTTTTTGTTCATTGGGAAAACTATACAATTCAATCAATATGGAAAATTCCATCAAGTCCGTCCATTGAAAATGTCTAAACATAATTTTGCTTTTTGCTTTTGAGGGAGAATCGAGTCGAGTCGAGTCGAGTCAATGGCAGAAAAGAAAAATCAATAAGCAACAAAATGATGGAAATTGTGTGGCTAAAGATATGGGAATGGAGACTCAGCCGAGCAGGATGCGGCAGGATGTTCAGGGGCCTGTCTTTGACAGTCAATCAGGGGAAAGGAGGGACAGGAGGAAATACAATCTGTCTAGCTTTTACGAGTACTTCTCTCAGGTGAAGGCTTTTTCTCTTGAGGGATTTCTAGGGTTTTCCATCCATCTCTCGTACTGATTATGTCGTTTCAGTTGATTTGAGTTGAAGGCAAAATGCTGCACTTCCGAGTGGAAGACCTGTTTGGGTTTTCAGCTCCTTACTCGAGACTTTCTAATGCTCGGAAAAAGAAACAAACCCCGTGACTAGAGAGAGGGAAAAAATCTCAACAGGTAAAAGTGGAAACTAAACAAACATTTTGGGCGCATTGTTTGTGTCCAGAGGCTTTGATTAAAATTTCATAAAACTGTTGATTGCATTTTTGTACGACCCATTGTCGTTGTTGTTTTTGGTGTTCTACTAGACGAGGCCGTGGCTAAGCCCATAAATCCTTTAGACACGCACAGCAGGCAGGCAGGCAGGCAGGATGGGATGTAGGATACAGGCAGAGAAGGATGATGCTCTCGCTCGCATTACATTTGTTTTTCCACCTGCCCTGTCTGACCCCTGACCCCTTACCGTGACTCGGGCACCCAGGTTTTGTGCTCTGCTGCACATATTTTCCATTTTCAGTTTTTGCGTGTCTCTCGAGAGGAATACACACACGGACCTATAGATAAAGGATGAACTCTCGAAAGGAGAGAACGTGCGAGCGAGTCGCGGTTAAAACATAAATTGCATTTTTTAATGTGTCACAAAATGTAATTCAATTTCCGTGACTTCTTTTTGCTACTGCGCCCGACTGACACCATTTAACCACCTCTTAAGCAGAACATTTATGAAGAGTAATACTATATTTATTAAATCGTATTTTTTGTTTGCCTTTTTCTTTTACAGAACCCGATGTGGGAATGCCGCAACATGAGGCTCAGCGCTATTTCACACAACTCCTGTCCGGACTGAACTATCTGCATCAGCGTGGTATTGCCCATCGTGATCTCAAGCCGGAGAATCTGCTTCTGGACGAGCATGACAATGTGAAGATCTCCGACTTTGGCATGGCCACCATGTTTAGGTATTAGGTACAACGGTACAAATTACATTTCAAGGAAACATCTGACAAAACAAAAACAGACCCGAGACTCACATTTGTTCTTGGGAGAATAATAGATGACGGATGTAGAATTTTTGTAAGGGACTTTGCAAAGGAAGGGACCGCCTTGTTTGCTTAGAGATTGTTTAGGTCTGGAGCATTAATCTCTAAATGAATATACTGGGAATCTGGGAATCGATATACCATTGATCTGTATTCTTAGAATTGGTATTCCATGGCCTAGTCTTCTCAGATTATGCTGGAACTTGGATAGAAAGTCAAAGCTGTTTAGTTTTCCTCAAAGGAATGAAATAGTTGCCTAGATCAATTTCACGATCAACTGTCAACCTATAAAAGTCATCCAGTCATGACGAAATGAATATTTGCACATCCTGCTTCTGCAATACAGACGAGTACTACTTTTAAAGATAATAACGAGGGGGAACGTTATGAGCCGCGTCTGCGCCGCGGCTCTACTTTATACCCGGTACTCAGTCAGTTTGTATGTATGTGAGCTTGTTGTAATTTATTACATGTTCGCAAAAGGAAAAAATTAAATTTTAGCCAAAAAAAAACAATTTAAGTCGAACCTTTTCGGAGATTTTGATCTATTAGATGTTTCCATATTGGTTAACATAAATTTTTTACATCTGCCATTTCTACATGTTTTTATCTA
This sequence comes from Drosophila helvetica, assembly GCA_963969585.1. Lineage (NCBI taxonomy): Eukaryota > Metazoa > Arthropoda > Insecta > Diptera > Drosophilidae > Drosophila > Drosophila helvetica. The sequence continues at coordinate 17,668,725 of OZ018402.1, read as the reverse complement.
CTTCCTACATACACATACACGGCTGTGTGCGAGAGAGAGAGGGAATCAGTCTGCGCTTGGGAGGCCACTGAAATTTCATTTGTTCCTTCTGACTATATTTATGATCCGATCTGATCCAAATTCAATACTCTGATAGATATAGTAATTTTCTATGATTCTGCGTTTTTGGTTTTCCCGTATCTTCAAAATTGTAGATTTTCATCTTTTGTGGGGGCGGAAGGGGGCGTGGCCAAATTTTAAAACAAACTCGTCTCGGTTTGATATCACAGGAGCTTGGATAGAAAGTTTGGTGGTTCTAGCTCTTATAGTCTCTGAGAACTAGGCGTCAAAAAATTCGATCAGGCATAGCGCCTACCCCTGTGTGTGAGAGAGAGCGAGAGGGAACGATGCATTTCGAAATTGTTTTCTTCATTGTGGCTATATTTATGAGTCGATCTGATCCAGATTCAACACTCTGATAGATATTGTCATTCTCTACGATTCTGCGTTTTTAGTTTTCTCGTATCTTTAAAATTGTGCATGCCACAGATTTTCGTCCTTGGAGTGGGCGGAAGGGGGCGGGGCGAAATTTTGAAATACACTTGTAACAGTGCGATAGGACAGGAGTCTGGATACAAAATAGTGTTCCTCTAGCTTTTATGGTCTTTGAGCTATAGGCGCTAATGAAGACGGACAGACGGACAGACGGACAGACGGACGGACAGACAGACATAGCTATATCGACTCGGCTATTGATGCTGATCAAGAATATATATACTTTATGGGGTCGGAAACGCTTCCTTCTGGGTGTTACACACATTAATTTTTTGCACAAATCTAATATACCCCTTTACTCTTCGAGTACCGGGTATAAAAAGATATGTGCTTAAAGAAAACGAATGCGGAACGCCTTTTGGAGGTTTTCGAACAGTTTGTTGATTTTTCACTAAATATAAAAGAATTCTCTGTTCTCCCTATCTCTGATTTTATATTATGGTTTTTAAGAATCCTCTAAGATATATTTGACTGATCCTAATGGGGCTCATCTGTATTCTTTTTGTACACAAAATAGGAGTTCCGATCTGGAAATACCTCTCCTTTATGCACGGCCAAAAAGCTTAATTTAAAGCGTAAAAAAACTACTGAGGAAATTTATAATGCCCCCTGCTGGTGGTAGGGGGTACATATATATCTACATACATCTAAGCATAGAAAATCCATTAGCACTGCCACTGACTGACCAGGAAAGAAATGTTTTTTGGCCAAAATGAACCAACAAACGGAATTGTTAATTGAAAAACCCCCAAGGATTTGCTGCCTTGAGGCTAAAACAGAAACTCAATTTTGCTAATTGCAATTCTGATTTTGCTTCTGCTTTGGACTACTTAAATAAATTTGGACTACTTAAAATAAATAATTATTTATCGTGTAGTTCAACTTTTGCCAAATCATCATTTTTCTGCACCATAAAGCTCTTGTGTTTGCACTTCAATTGGAGGAGCTTGAGGCGGTCTTATCTCTCATATCTTTGTTCTTCTTTGCCTTGCATTGCTTTGCTTTTGGCTTCCCTTTTAGCCTACGCTTGACAAATTTTCTGTCTGTGCATTTTTCAATGGGTTTTAAGAACTTGTTAAACGCGGCAGATAATATGCAAACAGATATTTTAGATTTTTTGATTGAGTAGAGAGTTTTAGGGAGAGCATTCTGTAGAAAAATATTACACTCACTTTGATACGCTTTAAGTTTATGTTTTTCCGCTTAGCCAGTTCTTCTTGGGAAGGGAAGCCTGCATTAGAATAGACAAGTAGAAGCTTACACACACACAATCACACCAAAGATCACAAAGCTCAACTTTTTCTCTGTTTTCCCTATCTTCTCTTTCACATGCTCCCTCCTGCACTCTATGACGCTTCGCTCCCTCTGGTCGGTCTGTTCTGTGGCTGCTGCTCGTCATTTCCGCCATGCAGATGCAAGGGAAAGGAGCGACTGTTGGACAAACGTTGCGGCACTTTGCCGTATGTGGCACCCGAGGTGCTCCTGAAGCCATATCATGCACAGCCTGCGGATATTTGGTCATGTGGCGTCATACTGGTCACCATGCTGGCAGGAGGTAAGTGGAAATCAGCTGGAAAAAAGTGGTATAACCGTCTTTTGCGTGTTTCGTGTGGAAAAAACCTGTTTAATGCACCGTTTAATTTTGTTGGCAAATTTTTATAATTTTGTTCACCGAATATTAAAAATCAAAAGAATGTGACAGCAACAGTTGCAAATTTGAAGCATATTTGTCTCGCTCGCTCGCCCGCACGTCCTCGCCTGCCTTGCATTCTGTTTCTCTGTCACACACGCATCATCATCGCCTAAGCACCTCGCACCTCGTCACGCCACGCCACGCATCTCGGTTCGACTTGTCTCGCTTTCATCTAACGGGATCCATACATACGTATACGCCTATGCATATGTATTATATTTAATTTTTTTTTGTGTTTGTGTTTTACTTCTCCATCTCTCTTTCCCATTCGCTGTCTGCCGCCTTCCATGCACTTTTTGTTCTCCTTTAATTTTTGCTGTTTCTTTGGTATTCTAGCTGTAGATTGTTTTTTGCACATTGTATATCATCTAAAGCTTTTATACCAAAGCTCCAGCTTAAATTGCTTAACAACGCACCACCACCAACAACAACAACAGTTACAACAGTAATCTGAAAACGAACCCCGAATCAAATGATAATACAGTTATAACAAGCAAAAAATAAAAATAAAAAATACATCATTACGCAGTCAAAGCACGTTTCGAATACTCTACTCGTTTACATATTTAATTGAAATTGCATTTCGTTTCGCACGTTTTTTGTTTTCCTTTTTGCACTTGTCAAATATTGCATAATGCTAATCTAATTTGTATAATTTTAATTTTTGCACAGAATTGCCATGGGATCAGCCATCGGGCAATTGTCCGGAGTTCATCAACTGGAAGGACAATGATCGCTGGCAAACACAGACGCCATGGAGCAAACTGGACACCCTGGCCATATCCCTGTTGCGCAAAGTGCTCGCCACCAGTCCGGGCAGCCGCTTAACCCTGGAGAAGATTCTCGATCACAAATGGTCCAACATGCAGTTTGCCGAGCATGGTAAGGGAATAGTTGATACTTGTATTTGGAGTCGGTGCCATCGAGTGTTTATCGTGTGATTTATGTACCGGCACACTCTGCCGGCTCAGGTACTTAGTGACTCTCAATGCTTTCGACATCTTGAGAGTCTCTCTGTGCCTGCACCGGAGGTGGTGCATTTGCAACCGCAACAAAAGTGACAGTGGATTAAGGGTGTTCCTAATAAGTGTTCTATTTCATCGAAAGTGTTTAAAAGTGCTATACTCGAATCTGTGCTTATGATGCTCTGCTCTGCTTCTGCTTTGGCGCTTTAGCTGTATGATAGATTTAAAATACTTCATAAAGCTAGATTACCAAAGCATTGGCTCTGTGGAACCTTCATCCAAACAATACCATCCGATCTGCGTTCGCATTTAATTATATTTTATTTTGCAGCTTATATTTACTTTGGCCATGTTTTCCTTATGAGTTGCTCTTTTGTTTGCACATTATTTGATCTTTGGTGATTTTAGCTGTATGGTGTATGTCAAAGATCCATAGAGCTTTATCACCAAAACCCAAATGGTTTTTTGCATTTTTTCGCTTGAGTTGCTTACGTTTTTAAAATGTTTTTTTTTTTCTGTTTTGTCAAAAAAATCTGAATATATATCCTCCCTTAAATCAAGATTATGCTTATTAAAACACTTTTCCTTCCTTCTTCCACACACACACATACACACAGATCGCTCCTTTGACTTGGTGGATTCGGCGGCTGCCTTGGAGATCTGCTCGCCCAAGGCCAAGCGACAGCGGTTGCAGTCCAGTGCTCATCTAAGCAATGGGTTGGATGACTCCATATCGCGGAATTACTGCTCTCAGCCGATGCCCACGATGCGCAGTGACGACGACTTTGATGTGAGATTGCGCAGCGGTCGGGCCTCTGGGGGTCAGGAGAATCAGGCCGTGGCCCAGGAGGCGCGCCTCAGTTACTGTTTCTCGCAGCCGGCCCTGCTGGATGATCTACTGTTGGCCACGCAGATGAACCAGACGCAGAGCGCCTCGCAGAACTACTTCCAGCGCCTGGTGCGACGCATGACGCGATTCTTTGTGACCACACGCTGGGACGACACGATCAAGCGGCTAGTGGGCACCATCGAACGGCTGGGCGGATACACGTGCAAGGCCAGCGAGGAGGGTGTAGTCACAGTGTCCACCATCGATCGGAACAAGCTGCGGCTGGTCTTCAAGGCGCACATCATCGAGATGGACGGCAAGATCCTGGTCGACTTCCGGCTCTCCAAGGGCTGTGGCCTGGAGTTCAAGCGGCGCTTCATCAAGATCAAGAACGCGCTGGAGGATATTGTCATGAAGGGGCCCACCACATGGCCCATTGCGATTGCAACCAATTCGGTGCCTTAGTTTTTAGTAGAACTAGACCTAACACTTGACTCTGTTTCATTTGGATACATTATGTTTATGTAACTTGTGTTCACAGCACTCCCATTCACCATCACTATCGACTTTCGAATAGTTTAAGTATTTCTTAGCATGTGCTCATGCAATATCGACGATTACGTTTCGTATTATGTATACCTACTGCCTATTCAAAAAGCTCTACTATGATTTTAATTTTGTTGATTTTTAAATGAATTCCGCGTATTGAATGTAGTTGATTAGTTAGTGAAAAGTTATGAAACAATAAATATTTACTTTTTAATATAAAAACTTAAGAATACGAATTTTTACTTCATTTTATGGAATTTTAAACGGAATGTCCATATAAGTCTATGGATGAGGTTTTCGAACGATATTGAGAATAAACAGTCGAACTTCTCTATAACCAATCGCAAGGGAACAAATAAAGATTTCGTCATAGGGAAAATTCGTTATACCTTAGTTAAATGACTATATGTGCAAAAATTATTTTAAATTTTTCGCTGCTTGTTTGTTTTGAATATGCAGGTCATATCTCTTATTGTTGTGCTCAGTAACTACAAATTCTCGTCTTGTTTGAACACCATTTGTGGTACCGTTAGTTTAGATAAAAGATCAAAGTCGCGCTCTACGTAGAAAATAGATATATGTGCATTCATGATTATTTATGTTTTGAGAGTGGCAGTGTTAGCATCGTTGTAGTAAAAGTGACAAGCGGATAGATTTAGTACGTAAGCATCAAACCCACCAAAATATTAAAAAATAATTGCATTTTCAGTTGAGAATGCCTCGTGGTACTGAATTGTCTGAGGAAGATCAGGGAAGGATCAATGGAATGCAATTAGCCGGCCTGAAAACTGGTCGAATCGCTTCACTACTGAATCGACATCGAAATACCTTTTCGAAATTTTAAAAAGAACCAGACGGTAACCGCATAAATCGTCGCCATGGTCCAGTATCAACCATTAGCAACCGGAGAAAACGGCACATGCGTCAGTTAGCAACTGAAGAAATGATGAGCTGCAACAAAATCAAAGCAGAACTCGGATTAACAATCATCAGGCAACGTGTGAGCCAAATTTTGCACGAAAATTTTAACCTCACATATCAAAACAAAGTTGGCAAACCCCGCTTAACCATACGTCATAAAGATGCCCGAATGGTTTTTTTTTATGAAAAACACAAATTCTGGGAGTTCGAATTTGAAAATATAGCTTTTAGTGATGAAAAAAAGTTTAATTTAGACGGTCCAGACGGCCATCATAAATATTGTAGGGATCCCCGTCATCCACGGGCAACTTGTTACAAGCGGAACCATGGCGGTGGATCGCTTATGATATGGGCTGTAAAGGCAAGTCTCCAATATGTTTTATATCCGGCCGGATGAATGCTCAAGCATATATAGAATTGGTTGGTAGTGAGCTTATTCCATTTGCTGAGCTTTTCCATGGTCATTAATGTTGCCCGGGCTACAATGTGTTTTTTTGACACCAACAATATACCTTTAATGAAGTGGCCGTCAATGAGTCCGGACTTAAATCCAATTGAGGATCTGTGGGGCATCCTTGCAGCAGAAGTTTATGCCTGTACAAAGCAGTACGATACATTGACAGAGGTGAAACAAGCTATCGTTGCAGAATGGGCCAAGATTAAGTTATCAACTCTACAAAACTTGGCAGGTTCAATGCCCCGCAGGATGCAGAAGCTTCAGGAACATAAGGGCAATTCCATTAAATATTAAGAGAATTACATTTTCTTTATACTTTTTTCTTGGAAATATTTTTCCTTAAAAATTATAAATGGCTGTTATACCCATTTTCTATGTGAAACATACAAAACAATTTTGGAACAACAAATACACAATACTTTTGTTTATTGTTTTTTCTCTGTGGGATCGACTATTGGAACACCTGGGCATTCGCTTTATTTGAGTTGAACGATTTCAAGCTTAATTCTATGTCTCAACAATAATTTTGTGGGTTCTCTGTAATGGTAGTAGTGGGGATATAGTACGAGTGTGTGTATATAATTTAAAAAGAATTACAACGACTACAAATACGGATATCCACGCTGGCCAAGTGGTTGCGGAGCGGCTGACAGAATATCTGATACATAAGGATGTTTGTTTGTTTGTTTGTTGGTTGTTTATAAATAATGATTAGATCATGTTTTAACATTAATAATAATGTCTAATAACGAAGCAAAGGGTTTTGGTATTTTAATTCTGTTGCCTTTTGTGCGCCAGACACAAAATCCAAAAAGGGTTGACGAACACGTACACCTCAGCACCACTCCAGGATGGGTCTTCTCCTGCAGCTGCTGCTGATCATCATACAGTCCATGCGGTCTCTCGTGCAGGAGTAGCGGGTGCATTCGGTGTGGTTGGAATTTTGAAGTAGCAACGCTTACTGGGGCTTCCTGAAGTTCTTGCCAGCGAACTTGACACCGGAGCCGATCTCCTCCTCAATGCGCAAGATCTGGTTGTACTTGGCCAGACGCTCGGAGCGGCATGGAGCACCGGTCTTGATCTGGCCGGTCGACAGACCCACAACCAAATCACCGATGAACGAATCCTCGGTCTCGCCGGAACGGTGAGAGACCATGGTGCCCCAGCCGTTCTTCTTGGCCAGCAGATGGGCGGCAATCGATTCGGTGACGGTACCGATCTGGTTCACCTTCAGGAGCAGGCAGTTGCAGGCGCCCTTCTCGACGGCAGTGGCAATGCGCTTGGGGTTGGTCACGGTCAGATCATCGCCAACAATCTGGATCTTGGTGTTGCAGGTCAGGTTGGTCCAGGCATCCCAGTGATCCTGGTCGAAGGGATCCTCGATGGATGTAATGGGGAACTCCTTGATGAACTCCTGGTACAGATTGGCCAGCTTGTCGGGTGACAGCCACTGGGCCTTGTCGCTCTGGGGGTTCTTGAAGTCCAGATCGTACTGACCATCCTTGAAGAACTCAGAGGCGGCAACATCCATGCCGATTTCGATCTGGAAAGAGAATGGGAAGTGGATTTATAGAGATTTCATCCATAGAGGACTCTTGAGACCTCCTTACCTTGCCAGTGTAGCCGGCCTTGGCGATGGCATCGGTGATCAGGACGAGGGCCTCCTTGTTGGACTGAATGTTGGGGGCAAAGCCACCCTCATCACCGACAGCGGTGGCATCCAGACCGAACTTGGCCTTGATCACGTTCTTCAGGTGATGGTACACCTCGGAGCCCATCTTCATGGCCTCGGTGAAGGTGGTGGCGCCGGTGGGCAGGATCATGAACTCCTGCATGGCCAGCTTGTTGCCGGCATGGCTGCCACCGTTGATCACGTTGAAAGCGGGCACGGGGAGGATGATCTCCTTGTTGCCGGCCAGATCTGCGATGTGTTTGTACAGGGGCACGTTCTTCTTGGCGGCACCGGCCTTGGCCACGGCCAGGGAAATGCCCAGAATGGCATTGGCGCCGAACTTGCTCTTGTTCTCGGTGCCGTCCAGCTTGATCATGAAGTTGTCGACAGCAGCCTGATCAACCACATCCAGATTGGCCTTGATCACCTCGGGTCCGAGGGTATCGTTGACATGGGCCACAGCCTTCAGCACGGACTTGCCATGGTAGTTGGCCTTGTCGTTGTCGCGCAGCTCCAGTGCCTCATGGACACCGGTGGAGGCGCCAGATGGAACGGCTGCACGGAACAGACCATTTTCGGTGGTCAGATCGACCTCGACGGTGGGGTTGCCACGGGAGTCGTAGATTTGACGGGCCTTGATTGCCTTGATGGTCATGTTGGAGCTGCAAATGCAAGGAGAACACACAGGAAAAAGTTAACCATTTGTAAACTACCGAGTTTGTGGTATCAAACATTAAAGTACAATTTGTACATTTCGTTCATTATCTTCAGAAAACTGGCATTTGGAATCATACTTTCTATGAAAGTAACATGATATAGTGGTCCGATTTGGATACAATTTCGGTGGGGTATCCAAAATCCCATTATCTTAAGAGACAAAAGGGTTTTCTTTCCACGGAATAATTTCGAAAGGATATCGTATGATCCTTCTTGGGATTGTTGGGATAAAATCAAATCAAAAATGTCTACAGCTCTAAGGATCGGACATCCCATGGTTTAGTCGAAAATATTACACCATCATTGTAATGGAAGGGTATTAAAAGACATTAGACCAGCCTGCTAAAAGGCAGATAAGAATTTCAAATATGTTTGTCGGACTTTCATCCTGGAATATTCCCGTATATTCCTATACCAAATCTATATTTAATTTCGATCAAATCTTTAATTAAAGTATTCTAAAATTGTTAAAAGTCAACACCACGGGCGGCATTTTCTCTGAAACGAAACGCAATGAAAATGTATTTTCTACTCAGCGGGAGAGCAGCATTCCCCCGAATGACCTCTAAGCAGCTTTTAAAGGTCACTCGCAAAATGCGCAAAAAACCGCAGCCGGAATACGTGTAAAATGTCGCCAAGAAAAAAGCGAAAGTACACGATTTGTGGAAATAATTGCAATAAACATTATTTGTCATTGTTTTAGATGTAATTAAATCGATGAAAAAAACGCCTGCGGAGAAGGGCGGAGGCACTTGAAAATTTTGCACAGACATTTTTGTTAGATAATCGCAGGGGCTTTGTGGCAGAGAATCTTTACATTTGCACTACGATTTGATTAACAAATTGATGGAACAATAATACACGCACTTGGCAGATTAAATTATTAAATATTATTACACACACACACACATGAATACATACCAAGAACTTCTAAATTTGAGAAATTGAAATCCAGATGATAGCGATTCTAGAGAGCGTCCGGCGTTGCTGTTGCTGGCTGCTTTGCTAATGAAAGCTGTGGATGAGAAAACGACGGTGGAAGCCGCTGCCACGCCAATTCTCGCTGCTGCTGCTGCCACAGTATGGGGCCGGCAGAGGAGAGCACCACGTAAAGTTAATATACTCGTCATTGCTGTTGGGGGCCGTTTTGGTGGTGGGATTGAGAGAGAATCGCTGTCGCTCTCTATATGTATGCGTTTCCAGGTGCTGCGCCGGCTGTGCGTTTGTATAGCGGGGGGTGATTATTCCTCTCTAAACTGTTCTTTCCTTTGGGACAATTGACCTTCGCGCAAGGTTAGACTCATTGGGGCTTCTAATGGAATGGACCGCAACTGCAGGAGGGAGACATAAGCAAGGAAGTGGTTAGAAATGAGAGTGGAAACCAGAAAATTAATCTTGAAATGTCATACCCCACCCATATAGGGTATAAAATCCGTTGTAAATTAACATTTTAAATACAGCGTCAAAAAAAAAGAAACGATCGATCAGCTGATCGACCTTAACACTTACGTTGCACTCTCACTTACGTACTGCGGTTGTTTAAGAAGTACCTTGTGCATATGACTACTGCGGTTTTAATGACACTCGGGATGCGCACAGGGCATTCGTTCATACAACCGTATGCCAAACGAAGAGTGCAGAGCGAAAAACGCTTGCCATCTCTTTCTAGCGCTTGCCTCTCTGAGAGCAGAGAGAGCGAGATGAAAAAATAACGTCCTCACCACAGCCGAATACGCCACCTTTATAATAATTTTACCATGTTTCAAACGACACACGCGGCCGGCTTTTGTTTTGGGTTTCAACGCGGAATTAAATTAAGGAGAAACTACTGGTAAAATGGACAGCAGCAGCGCAATTGTAATGCCTGGAGAACGCATCACCACCATAGAGGAGGTGGCGAAGGAGAAGCGAGTGATACTGGGACCAGGACTGCGGCGATTGGACGATACGGTGGTGGCCAGCAAAGCGGGTCCACTGCGTCACAAGGAGCCCCACACCTACTGGATTGACAACTACCAGAGACGCTATGTGCCCGCCCGCGGAGATCTGGTGCTGGGCATCATCAAGGGAAAGGCTGGGGATCTGTACCGCGTGGACATTGGTTCGGCGGACATTGCATCCATTTCGTATCTCGCCTTCGAGGCGGCCACCAAAAAGAATCGTCCCGACCTCAATCCGGGAGACATAATCTATGCCCGTGTGCTCAACGCCAGTGCAGACATCGAGCCGGAGCTGGTGTGCGTCAACTCGAATGGAAAGCGCGGCAAGCTGGGTCTCCTGGCAGATGGCTTCTTCTTCAAGTGCACTCTCAATCTGGGACGCCTGCTGCTCCGTGAGAACTGTCCCGCACTGGTCGCCCTTACCCGTGAACTGCCCTATGAGATCGCCATCGGTGTCAACGGACGGATCTGGGTAAAGGCAAATTCCCTGCGCGAGACCATGGCTCTGTCGAATGCCATCCTGACGATGGAGCAGGCCGGCTACACGGAGATCGACCAAATCTGCGACAGTCTGGGCGATGTGCTGCAGGCCTAGTCCGTACAATTAAATCTTAGTTTACTTACATTTCCGAAAAACAAGCAATTTTTTCAATATTTCTGATGGAACTGGGTACAAATGACTTTTATGTACAGGCCTCTTCTGTTGGCTGTCGGAGATGAGCAATTTTGTGATTTTGATCACGATATCATAATTTCTTATATCTTTAATGAAATTTTGGGCAGCCGAATTGAAACGGTAGAGGCCCCAATAAGAGCCAATTATTGTCTGAAATTGGGGAAACAATTCCACATATCACATAATTATTAGAAATCACATACGTAATTAACACCCCAGTCACTGAATCATCACTGCCAACACACACCGGAGCAATCTTCCCCATAGCATAGGCATGTTAATGGAAAGGTATGGATGTATGCATGGGTAACAGCTGATCCGGCTTATCTGTGAGAGGCGGCGACCCATAAGAGGAGTCGGAACTTTTGCTCAGCAGTTGATTCTATTACGGCGAACCAAACGGCAAAGTGCAAAGGTAGCAAATCAGGCTGCACTGCACCGCACCGCGATGACCTTCCTGGAATTCCTGTTGTTACTGTTGGTGGCGTACTATGTGATCTATGTGCTTCTGTGGATCGTGCTAGACTGCAATGTGGCCCTCTGGTTCAAATCAAAGTTTGGCGTCTCGCTGTCGTCGATGCGCGGACAGGTTGTTTGGATAACGGGCGCCTCGAGCGGCATTGGACGCTCCCTGGCTCTGAGCCTGGCCCGCCATGGCGTTCGACTGGTGTTGAGTGCCCGGCGGGTGGAGCAACTGGAGGAGGTCCAGGAGGAGTGCTTGGCAGCGGCTCGCGGGCTGCTGGCCACCAAAGATGTGCTTATTCTGCCCATGGATATGCTGCAGCTGCAGCGGCATGAGTCCAATCTCTTCACGGTCCTCAATCACTTCGATCGCCTGGATGTGCTAGTGAACAATGCGGGAAGATCGCAGCGCGCCAGCTGGACGGACATCGAGATCGAGGTGGATCGGGAGCTGTTCGAGCTGGACGTCTTTTCCGTGGTCCATCTCACGCGACTGGTTGTGCGCTACTTCATCGAGCAGAATGGTGGTCGGGGTCATGTGGCCGCCACTTCCAGCATCGCAGGCTTCGGCCCTGTGCCCTTCTCGGCTACCTATTGTGCGGCCAAGCATGCCCTGAATGCCTATCTGCTGTCCCTGAAGCTGGAGATGCGTAAGCTGGATGTGACCATCTTCGCCCCGGGGCCCATTGCCACGGACTTCCTGCAGGAGGCCTTCACCGGAGAGCAGGGCGCCAAGTACGGACAAAGTACGGCCAACCAGAAGCGGATGACAGCGGATCGCTGCGGCGAACTCTTTGCCGTCGCACTGGCCAACAAGATGGATCTCACCTGGTGTGGCCTCTTCCCCGTCAATCTGCTGGCCTACTGTGCCCGCAATCCCACGCTGACCAAGATCCTCGGCCAGTTCATGACCGAACAGACGCTCAACAAGATTCGTGAGGGTAAATTGTGAGATGCGGCGTTGCCTGTCTCGGTGCTCAGTCAACTTTTATACATGTACAACGTTTAACTATACAAATAAATGAATATGTACACAAGATAAAGTGAATTGCGTTTGTTTTGTGATAACTTTGTTGAGACTACAGTGCGTTTAAACAGTAGATCTAGATCGTAGTTGATTCTTATAGTGGCGAAACGCACTATAGAAAAGATTTCTTCATATTATACCTTTCCTAAATCACATAAACAGCTATTTTAAGGCCTAATCTTTCCCAAGAGCTGCCTTGACATGAGCAGGAATCTTTACACGTTTCCGTTTCGCTTTTGTCAGTGCTGTTTGTTCTACTCCTTGTAGCGGTGGCTTCGTCTTTTCCTTTTTGCTCTTTTTACAGGACAGAGGATTGGGATTCTTTGGTCCCTTGCGTTTCGTTGTACTGCTTGTGGTCTCTACTGGTTTGAGGCCCTGCTTTTCCTTCATGTAGTCAATCTTTGCGGCATGCTTGCCTAGCATGAGGTCCTTGGCCTGTTTGAGCACCCACTTTTTGGATGCTTTCGATGGGGCCTCCAGCACGGGAGTGGCTTTGTGCAGATAGAGCAGGCAGCGTCCGGGAATCTTGCGCAGACTCTCCTGAAGCAGGCGGTCCTGGGAAGCGACTATATAGCGATTGTCTTTGGTCTGTAGGAAAGTGTGGCATTAGTTAGTGGTTCCTGGATTCCTCTCAATCTTACCATTGATTTGATGCAATCAGCGGCAGCCACAGGCTTGCCCTCGTGTCCGCATTTGTGCACATGGAACTTCTTGACAATCGTTGTGGCTCCTGTCAGCGGTGCGCCCAGTGCCTCCGCCTCGAGGATCACACACTGGGTGGTCAGCAGCTTGGCACTGCATTGGAAATACTTCCTGATCTGCTCCTCAATACCAATTTTGTGCTGCAATTTATAATGTATCAATATTCAACAAGTTCACTTTCGATTTCTATGGATATCTCACCAGCAGCGCTGCCTGGCAGAAGGTGGCGTCAACCAGCACCTGGTAGGGCTCCCGATAGTCGAAGTTGGTGGCAAAAAACACCAAGGTTTTGTGAGATTTCTTAAATCTTGATATTTTCATTGTTTACAAAAATAAAAACAGCGTGTTACCATAATTAAGGTAACGAACTTAACCCACTTAACCCCCCTCTATTAAAACAGTAAACAACTTGAGTTAAGCCGCTGAAAATAACACTGTTTACAAATTCTTCTGGTAGATCTTATCTCTTTAGTTACACAAAACTGCACGATATCTTTCACCAGAACTGTGGTAAAATTATTCCAGTTACATTAATTTCGTGGGAATATTTAAATACCCCCCCTGGTCGACAATGGGCTAACGTTTGTTTTTGCAGATCGGAAATAATATTCCTTGACTTGGATATTCGGCTTAGTATTTCTCGCTAGCTGAACACATAATTTCATCCGATTGATGAATCAATTTTTTACAAGAGAGGCAAACTTTAAGGACTCCTTCTTATTGAATTGTTTACAAAATAAGGTTTTAACCAAAAAGGGCAAAGTATATAACGTAAGAGTGCCCGGAATGAAACGTAAGCCGGTTCATAAATGTGACCGCCCCCTGGCGATTTTTTATGGCAATTTTTCGATAGAAATATCGAATTTAAATATGCTACCACCAGCTGTTGGCGCCCTGTAATCAGAATGCAATGCATTTTCAACCCCCTTTTTGCACTTTCACCCTGTCACTCGGTGCGGCTATTACGCGTTTTGTTTTCGTTTCCTTTTTCCCATTATAGTAGTTCTTATTTTATTTGTACTGCAGTTGCGGTCACAACAAGTAGTGCAAAGACCAGCTGCCGCATATTTATATGCATTTTTTTATAAATATTCCGTGTAAGTTGAACAGACAGTGTTTAAATGTGTGTGTGAAGCAATAATTAATTAGTGGCAAACGCTCAAGGCTTCAAGGCTCGTGTGTGTTCAAAGATTAGTCTTGAATGGTTAATGTAATTAAATGATTAAAAGTGCTGTGTTTCAGGGGACTTTTAGCCTTTGTGAACCCCTTCGTGCGTATATGGATTATTCATATGTATAGTAAGTGCTTATATAGCAATGCATCGTACAGTACGATCTCTCATAAGTGGACATCAACAGTTGGTCAGCTTTCGGCAGACACGTCCGTCTTATACAGGGTCGGATATGGGTTATTCATATGAGTGCATACTACAAGTTCTACGGATCGGACACATTCAGTTTCAGCAAACGTCCGCCTTTTCGGAGATGGTTTATTCATGCAATATCAAATGTCTACGTACGAGTACTTGTACATAGTGTAATGTATACAGTGCAAGCACTCTTGAACGGAATATCAATTTTCTATATAGCGGCGTATATACAGCACAAGTTCTATTAAAGGGACACCCATTGTTCCTTTGTTTTGGTTCAGGCCCTAGGCAGAATTCTAACTATTAGGGTTGGTTTAAAGGATCGATTTGAAACGAAGTTCTGGAACGGTCTGAACTGTCATCCCAGGGAGCATTTGATTGTAGATTTTGTAGAGTGGCGCCGCTTGCAATTTTCATTTTATTTTCACTGTTTTTGTCTCACATTCTACGGAATATATGTACATACTTATAAAGTCTCTCCCTGCAGCACCACCAACGCAATAGCTCTTCTCTCTCGATAAGCATATATCTGTCTTTTTCTTCAATCTACTCAATTGGCATTCAATTGATGGGGAAACGTTTTTGCAGCCATCAGTTTTCTGCTTATCATTCTCATTGGAGTTGGACGATGGGAGGGGGGGGGGGGGGGGGATTTTAATAAAACCTCTCTAGTTTTTTTCTTATGATAAGCTATATCGGTCAAGTTTGAGCATAATGGTCATAAAATGGCCGATAAAGACGCACATGCATCGCATGCAGCAGCTGCTAGATCTACTATTTTTTGTTCAGTTCCTTGATTTTTGCTGCCGCTTCGTCTTAATCTACCAAGGTTGAGTGCCATTGACAGCTGTCGATTGGAGGTCGAGTGCAATCACCTCAACTCTCTGTAGGATCATCATATCATCATCATCATTATCGATTTCCACCACTTTACAGTTTATTCTTACAGTTTATTCAACTCGATTCGATGAAGAGCAGCCTTTAGCTCGTAGTCTTGTAGGTATTGAGACAATGAAATGACCAAAAGAATATTGATATTCATATGCAACAATCCATTGTCTTCCTTTCAGAACACACCTTTCGATATACAATACGAGTGTACTTACGAGAACATGGCATCGTAAAGTATGGTCATGTCTCGCGTGTCTCGAATTCTAATCGCATTCTCTCCTCTTTCTGTTCTGTTCTGCTCTGTTCGGTTCTTTCGCGGGTTTCCGGTGGCTTTCTGGCCCGCCGCCCTGTTGTTGTTCGGTTTTGGTGGGTGGGAAGAAA
This sequence comes from Drosophila helvetica, assembly GCA_963969585.1. Taxonomy (NCBI): domain Eukaryota; kingdom Metazoa; phylum Arthropoda; class Insecta; order Diptera; family Drosophilidae; genus Drosophila; species Drosophila helvetica. Next base: position 17,652,940 of record OZ018402.1, on the reverse strand, counting down.
GTGACGCATGGGTTTCGGCTAGAGATGAAACTTTGGTTGAGGGAGGGAACACGCTACTACGGGCAGGAAAACCCACAAACAGTAATAGTAATTAAAGGTTAATTTTATGCTGTTTAGGGGGAGCATAAAATGCATTTTGAATGTGCATGAATCATTATATGATTAACGGGACGAGGTCATCTAAACATTTATATGTATATCTACTTATAGGTTTGTGTCCCAACAGATTGAATTAATTTATAGTGCATAAAAAAGAACAATATGTTTTATTGGAAATTAATAATTAAAAGCAGACTAGTATATTCTTTTTCTATGTCTAATTCGTAGTCTAAATCTATAATCAAAAAACCGTATAAAATCCACAATTTTGAACGTGTTCCTCAACAAAAATGTATCAATTGGATAGACCTAAGCTTGTATTGGGCTTCGGAATTTTTCAAATTTCGCTTGAGGTTGAGATGTGTCATCCTTCGGAAGGTTTTTAAAGTATCTAATAAGACTCTTTTTCATTAGCTCGTTAGTTTTCGAAATTTGAATAGCCAGAAATTCCTAGATAAAAATTTAAAGTAATTTAAAGTAGCTGTAGTTCTTCTTAAATTATTTATGTATTTATTTAACTTAACTTTAATACATTCGGAAATAATATGAAAATTAATTATGTGCTAGGATGTATTGGGATTTTCACTGTTATTTTTCGCAGCCCTGCGTTATTCCCATGGATATAATCTAAGTTTGTATTATTAGTGGCTTTATTATACCTTCTCATGAAAATCAGACTCTAATAACATTTGATTTCTCTGTTCGTTGTATAACTGATGCTTGCAAAACAGAAAAAGGTAATTACGAGTTTTCATTGCTCATTTGCAATCGTTTCACTTAGATGGTGGCTTAAGTACAGCATTAGTTTTGGTTCGCTAAATTTCCATTCCATCCCAATAAATGCCATCGCTAAAGAGTGAACTATATTCCGTCTCTGGAACCAAATTGATTCATTCAGTTCTGGTCTACGCCACCATCGTCATGTACGCCCGACGTAGAATCTCCCAGCGGAGTATGATACGATCATTAAACGATTGATCGCTCTATCATTCGATGGGGGAGATGGGAGCAGACCAAAATGCTAAGTAGAGAGGTAGCATGAGGCCGGCTTCATTTATTCATTCATTGGATTCATTCATATTTATTTAACGTCACGCCAAATGGGCTTGCCCCCGAGCACGTTACCGCTCTCCCGTCTCTCTATGGCCGGCAATGGTGTGCATGCCAATCAGGCTCAGAGCCTCTCCAAGACAGACCTAGACCCAGACGCAGAGCCCAGGGCCCAGACTCTTCCTATGATACCTATCATGATACCCCCCATCAGCCTTAATTAGTTGCCAAATGCAGGGGAGTCCGATACCGAGTGCTGTGCATATTGGTACGTAAGCCGATTTGGCTTCGGATACATATATATTTATATGGTATATATTTATACCTCATTAGCAAAACATTTGGCGTTCAAAGTGGACTTTTAATAATGCGATTTTATTTTCTTGCGATTTCTGGCCCGGCATAAAGAAAGACTTCTCATGTTCGGTTTTTGCTTACTGCTGGATGATGATTCTTCCCTCTTTCTTTTTTTTGTCGGCTTATTTCTTTTTAAATTTGTTTATTTATTTTTGTTTTCTATAGTATTTTACTATGCTATCATCTTGGAAATTTTTGTTTCGAATAAATCTCTAAATAAAATAAAATAAAATAAAAATGATCTTGAACCCAGATGTTGACCCTTCGTTTAGGACCATTTTTGCACTTAATCGTGGGGTAAGTTTTCATGTTTTATTTGGATTCATTTCCCGTCGCACACGCTCCACCATCATGATTGCTATCAAGGCTTTTATAGTATATTTTTGGAATCTATAGTATTTTAAATACATAGATCGCAAAGAACCCAAATGATTTTGTCACCCCTAATCGGAGGGTGACGCGACACAAGCTGCCTAATCAGTTGTCGGTCGGGCTTACAGCAGGAATGGAATGGAATCAACAGCCCCTTGATGACGATCATCATCATCATCAACCCGTCAACGTGATCTTTGCTTGCGTAGTTCGCCTCCGACGACAAAGTGTAATTTGTTCGCTAGCTTTCAGTGCATTAAAGCTCAAGTTGTCAACCGAATTGTGTAAGCAAATAGGTTTCCTATTCAATTAAATCGACTTAATGGTTTTGGAGCCCTTCTGATAAGGTTTGGACGGGTGCAGGTTCTTGGAGAACCCTAGTCCCATTCCCTCCATCGAAACTCCATTCCCTTAGGATGCCTCTATAAACCTGGGCTATACTCGTATCTAGGTCATATATGTACGTATCTGTGATAATAAACATTGTTTTACATTTTTGGAGAAATTTGTGTTGGTTCCTGCGTGGGGGTTAATGCAATTTTTAAAAACGTAAAACTCGGGTATGGGTTTGCATTTTTGCAAACAACTTTAATGACACTCGGACGTTTCTATAAAGTGTTTGAGGTTATTCCAACGAATTATATCCTCAGGGAATCATTTCGGTCAGTAATAATTCAACACTGATTGTCGATTAATAAGTCGTTACTTAAAATTAAAAGTACTGCAAGTAATTACTGTAAAAGTACTCAAAATGATAAACAACGAGGGGGAACGTTGTGAGCCGCGTCTACGCCGCGGCTTTACTTTATACCCGGTACTCAGTATATATGTATATATGTATGTGAGCTTGTTGTAATTTATTACATATTCTCAAAAGGAAAAAATTTAATTTTAACCAAAAAAAAAAAATTAAGTCGAACCTTTTCGGAGATTTTGATCTATTAGATGTTTCCATATTTGTTTACATAAATTTTTTACATCTGCCATTTCTACATGTCCTTATCTACTTCCTACATATACATACACGGCTGTGTGCGAGAGAGAGAGGGAATGAGTCTGCGGTTGGGAGGCCACTGAAATTTCATTTGTTCCTTCTGACTATATTTATGATCCGATCTGATCCAAATTCAATACTCTGATAGATATAGTAATTTTCTATGATTCTGCGTTTTTGGTTTTCCCGTATCTTACAAATTATAGATTTTCGTCCTTTGTGGGGGCGGAAGGGGGCGTGTCCAAATTTTAAAACAAACTCGTGTCGGTTTGATATCACAGGAGCTTGGATAGAAAGTTTGGTTGATCTAGCTCTTATAGTCTCTGAGAACTAGGCGTCAAAAAATTCGATCAGGCATAGCGCCTACCCCTGTGTGTGAGAGAGAGCGAGAGGGAACGATGCATTTCGAAATGGTTTTCTTCATTGTGGCTATATTTATCATCTGATCTGATCCAGATTCAACAATCTGATAGATATGCTTATTCTCTATGATTCTGCGTTCTTAGTTTTCTTGTATCTTTAAAATTGTGCATGCCACAGATTTTCGTCCTTGGAGTGAGCGGAAGGGGGCGGGGTGAAATTTTGAAATACACTTGTAACAGTGCGATAGGACAGGAGTCTGGATACAAAATTGTGTTCCTCTAGCTTTTATGGTCTTTGAGCTATAGGCGCTAATGAAGACGGACAGACGGACGGACAGATGTAAAAAATTTATGTAAACAAATATGGAAACATCAAATAGATCAAAATCTCCAAAAAGGTTCGACTTAATTACATTTTTCTTTTTTGGCTAAAATTAAATTTGTCCCTTTTGCGAACATGTAATAAATTACAACAAGCTCACATAGATATATACTGACTGAGTACCGGGTATAAAGTTCCCCCTCGTTTTTAACTTAAAAATATTTGTACAGCTAGGAATCATAGTTTTATAATAGACAAAATCCTTTTGGACTTAAATGCTAAATTGGCGCCTTAAATATTGAGAGAGAATCTAAAAAAAATAATGGTAAAATGAGATAGTAAAATATTGTAAATTGTTAAGAAAACTTTTATAAAAAAAAAACACTTACACAGGTAGATCTAATCAGCAGAGCGAAATGGTTTGTTAAAATAAATATGTAAATCAAAAACAATTTCCGGAAATGCCTCTGTGAACTCTGAGATTTCAAACGCATTTCAATAAATGTTTAAACAAAAACGATTAACTTTTCATCAATATGTAACTATTTTTAAACCGCACTGCACTCCCCAGTGTGATTCACTCAACCAGATATTGCAGCAACTCCCACAAGATCTTTGAGCTATTGTACTCGAAGTCTATTCCAGCGACAATTATTGGAGGGGGGAAAATAACGTGACGTTGTCTCGCGAGTCGCAAATTATAAATTCAAATGCAGCTCCCACAGCTCGGAGGGAATCCACGTAACACAGATAAATCATCCGAAGAGGATTGAGTAATATTTCGAGCTAAAGATAGACGAGTAGATTTTCATTGGTCAAAGTTCGTGGGAATCGCTGCAAATGTTTGGGTGTTGAGTCGGGGAGCATACGCAATTGGTAGCCTAATCATTTGATGAACAGAGAATGTATCCTATCTACCACATTATTATCATCGCCTGGAAAATACCGAACATAATTGGGGGGTTAGGGGGCTTGGGGTGCTGATAAGCAGGGCAAATATCTGCATTATCTAAACGGTGGATTGTTATCTTGTTGACCCATCCAATGAGGCTTATCTCCCGCCTGTAGCTGGGAAATTAATTACGCGCATTCCCTCCCCCGTTGGCATCCAAGGCCACCTCATCCACATCATCCACATCCAGAAGGGAACTGCGCCATTTATCCGAGGTATGGGTTAGAATTGCTGGGTTCACGAACCCAACTCAATCACCATAATTTGATGCTATAAAAATCGATGGCCCGACCTAATGGCGGGCTTTAGATTAGACCGATAAACCTCCATCCGGCTTGCAGATCACGTAATTATCAATTATCAACACAAAATGCTCATACGACACGTTGAACGCGATTTGCCTATCGTCTAATTGCCAGTTAGGAATTGTCTGTGTGTACAATGTAAGTTGATTCGGGATGAGAACCAGTCGTCGATAGACAGATGGGGATATGAACGCGGCAGGGGTTGGCCATATTGTTAGGGCTAAAGGTATGGTTCTTGCTATGGGGTGCAATGGGGTGCTAAGGTAGGGCTTAGAGTTGTACTATGAACACAGATCAAATCTTTGAGTAATTCGTGTCAGGAATTGATTGACTAATTGATTGGTTATAGGGATTGTTTCGGCCTGAGTGAGCAGCATTTTAAAGATGGAAACAATATGCGTTGTATTCGAAGTTGGTGACAAGGGGTGTGGGATGGGAGATGTTTGTTGGATAGTTAATAAGAAAATGTTCCACACAGATATAGGGAAAAGGTTGTTATTAGAGAAAAGAAAAACAGGAAAATATCTCAGTCTTAAGAAGTATCTTATCTTAATGGTATCCCACCATAAAATTCTATAAAAAGATAACGTTCGCATAGGAACCCAATAAAAAATATTAAGAGAAAAATAACCTGTAATGGGAGTACAGAATGTATTACCCACCAATTACCTCGTTCCAACTAAATTCCTAAGCGAACTTAACGATGATTTCAGTGAATTCCGCAAGCCCTATTAGGTAGGAAAACCTCTTCAAGACCTAGCATTAAAAGGCCATTAATGCTGCATGTTAATTGCTGAGTGCATGCCAATACTTACTATAATTGATTTATTTATAACACAAGTTTCCGACTCAGCCATCAATAAAACCCAAATAACACTTAATAACGAATCAGCCATACCGCTCTATTGAACAATACCCACATCCCAAAGAGATTTTCCATATCGCAGAAATTTTAGTTGTAGAAACCGCAGAATGAATGAATCACAAAGAAAGAAAATTGCGAATCAAATATGCAAGCGACGTCACCAGGGAAACTTGTGCCAAACCACGCACGGAGCCAAGCCCCAAGAAACAGCGAGAATTACCCAGCCCGAGAGAGAGAGCGTTTACGAGATACCCGCTTATAACAGTTAACGGTACCAATATGGGGGTCAGGGCCTGGTAATTTACATTGCATTACAACAATAAAAAAGCCAAACGCTTAACGTAATGTAATAACGTAAGCAGCCGGCAAGAGAGCAATAAGCTTCGAAGAGAGTAACCAGCGCCACAGTGGGTCATCTGGTCTATCTAGCTTATATAAACTAACAGCGTCAAAAGTAAAAGAGATATTGTCTTCGTGTTTTTTCCTACGTTTATTAAGTAAATCATAGACTTTTTTTGTAACTCAATTTGTTTTTTAATTTTGTTAATTATTTTTTTAAAATTTATTTTTTAGTTTCTAAAATTAAAAAAAAAGATTATGCTTAAAATAATTTTTAATGACTAGTCAAAAATATACAAAATATTAATCAAAATCAGATTCTGGTGGGATCTAGATGCCAAAGCAGACTTAAAATTTCTGAATTCTGGGAATTCTGCATTTTTTGAGGCAAACAGTGAAACTACAAAAATTCATTTAAAATAAAACAAGGGGGAACGTTGTCAGCCGCGTCTCTACTTTATACCCGGTATTCAGTCAGTATATATGTATGTGAGCTTACGATATATGTAATTTATTACATGTTCGCAAAAGGGACACATTTAATTTTAGCCAAAAAAGAAAAAAAAATTAAGTGGAACCTTTTCGGAGCTTTTATATATTATATATATATATATATATTATATATTCCATTTTTTTTTACATACGTTTTTTACATCTGTCTTTTCTACATGTCCACATCTAATTCCTACATATACATACACGGCTGTGTGCGAGAGAGAGAGCGGGAATGAGTCTGCGCTTGGAAGGCCACTGAAATTTCGTTTGTTCCTTCTGGCTATACTAATGATTCGAACTCATCTAGATTCAACACTCTGATAGATATGGTCATTTCCTATGATTCTGTGTTTTTGGTTTTTACGTATCTTTAAAATTGCGGATTCCATAGATTTTCGTCCCTTGTGGGGGCGGAAGGGGGCGTGGCCAAATTTTGAAACAAACTCGTCTCGGTTTGATATTACTGGAGCTTGGATAGAAAGTTGGGTTGATCTAGGTCTTATAGTCTCTGAAATCTAGGCAGTTGGGTTGATCCAGCTCTTAAAGTCTCTGAAATCTAGGCGTCAAAAAAATCGATCAGGCATAGTGCCCACCCCGGTGTGTGAGAGAGAGTGAGAGGGAACGATACATTTTGAAATGGTTTTTTTCATTGTGGCTATATTTATAATCCGATCTGATCCAGATTAAACACTCTGATAGATATGGTCATTGTCTATGATTCCGTTTTTTTTAGATTCCTCGTATCTTTAAAATTGTGCATGCCACAGATTTTCGTCTTTTAAGTGGGCGAAAGGGGCGGGGCGAAATTTTGAAATACTATTGTAACAGTGTGATAGGACAGGAGTCTGGATACAAAATTGTGTTGCTCTAGCTTTTATAGTCTCTGAGCTATAGGCGCTAATGAAGATGGACGGACGGACGGACAGACAGACATAGCTATATCGACTCGGCTATTGATGCTGATCAAGAATATATATACTTTATGGGGTCGGAAACGCATCCTTCTGGGTGTTACACACATCCACTTTTGGCAAAAATCTAATATACCCCTATACTCTTCGAGTACCGGGTATAAAAAACGCATGCAAAGAACAATGGTATTTTACTGTTTCCAAATCAGAACAAACCAAATGACCAACTGATACTAGTTTTAGTCTAGACAAGTATAGAAATTTTTAGGTAAACTCTACGAAAGAATGCTAACAACTGTAAGCGTACAAAATATTTAAGTTTATGATTCACAGTGTTTTTTTCGGGTAGAAATAGACAATTAACATGCAAACTAATATTTCTATTTTACAGTACTTACCTTTAACTTTATATAAAGCAATTTATTTAAACAATTTCTGTTTATTTCTGAAAAAATTACACACTTTTTTGTATCGGGTGAAAATGTTACATTTTTGTTGCTCTAGAGAAAACATACATATATATGTGTACTTTAAGAGCGTATAACTCTGTAAATATCGATGTTAAAAATATGAAAAAAATATCAACAAAGTCCATGATGTATTCTTAATCGAATGGTTTAAAAAAAGTAACGTTTTTCGGTTTTCGAAAAATAGGATTATATGAGCTAGATTTGGCCGTTTGACCCACTGTTCAGCGTGAACGAGAGAGAGAGACGAATCGTGCGAGAGCGCAAGCGATCATCATCAGCTGTGCGCTGGAGCAGCTGTTGTTGGAGCTTATAAGAGCCATGGGGAGAGCACTTTACCGTTTATTTGTGGCGAGCGTCGCGCTTGGACCGCACGTGTAAACGAAACAGTAGCGAAAAGGGGGAGACCCAAAAAAAAGAAAAAATAAAGTAAAATCGAGAAAAGTATATAATGCACAGTGGCGTGGCTGACTGACAAATACAAAAACAAAAACAATTGAAATTAATTTACGCGCCGCTGCCCATCTGCATAAGTTCAATGAAGGAGGCAAAAGCAGAATGAAACAAAACCGCGCAAACATACAGTGAGTCGTTCGGTCCCGGTCCCGGTCTCTCTCGTTTCCACCCATGTGAATGTCAGTCCGCAAAGGAAGAAAGTGCAACACAAAATCGAATTCAGTTACCCAAAACTACAAAAAATAAATCACAAAAAGAGTTAAAAGAAGAGTCCAAAAACAATCGCGTGTTCATGTAAATCGATGACTGGAAATTAGTTTTCTTGGGTGGCTCAAGTCTTCTTAAATGTTCCCCCAGTGATGTGCGTTCATTCATGAATTGCATTCTGTGTCGATGCTTTTCCACTTGTCGATTGTTACGTCGCATTGTCTTGGTCCATATGCGTACTTGTATTCTGCGTCTCAAAGAGAACAATATTATTAGTAACTATAGCAACAGCATTACCCCCAAGAAGAGGAAACTTTCAACAACAAAGACCAGGTAAGCACCGAATCGTAACGAAACGAAAGAAAGAAAGAAAGAGCTTTCTGAGCGCATCGAGTGTGTGAGAATCTTCAGTCGGGAGCGCAGTCAACAGGTTCGTTAACATTACCCAACCTCTGACCCACTAACAAAAGAGTGAGTGTGAGAACGTAGAAGAGTTTAAACCAAAAAGAGAGAGGGAGCGAATGAAAGCTCAGACATATTTATGTACATATGAGAGTGTGCAGGAAAGTGAGAGAACGCAAGCATACGTATGAGAGTGCACTCCTTTCAAGCCCGTATGACATTTACTGGTTTGGTCAATGGCCTGAAAACGCAAGGAGATCATGGGATTGCTCGAAATAATAAACTCCTGTTTTATGGTTAATGGTGTTCTTAAGTTCAATGGCTTCTCAAAACATTCATGAAGGTACAAAAAGAGCCTTAGATCTACTCTTCTAAGAACAAGTGTTAGAGGAAATGAAAATAAATCAATGGTCGAAAAAAACCAACTGACTAAACGAAAGATTATGTACATATCTGCTATATGTACATAACGCTGTTTAAGCCTTTCCAATAACTTAAACTAGTCTTTATATTCGATTGTTGCTCACCAAACTATCATTTGCTTTCTACATAAACTGCTTTCACTTGTAAAGTGCATTGCTATTGTTGTGCAAGCCACAAAACAGCTGATCTCAAAGCAATGTGTGCGGTGCTTGTTATATTTCTGAAGCATTGTATTTTAATTACAAAATGCTAAACAATTTCAAACATAAGTCTCCTCTCCGGCTTGTTTAATTATTCAGCAATCAAATTAGTCATATTTTCTTGCTTGCATAGTAAGTAGTTGCCTCTCACACTGGAATGAATACTAAGTAAGTGCCATATGGCTTTGCCCCTGCTGCTGCTGCTGCACATGTGTTCTTTGGCCAATCGATCGATCGATCGGTGGGGGAAGAAACGCTTCTTGTCTCTCTCTCACTCTCACTCTTCGTTTTAGAAAGAACTTGAAAATGTAGGCCACAGTGTATTAGTACAATGGACATTATGCGATGTTCCACTAGTCGGCACATTTCCAGTTATATCATTCGATCTGGTGTTTCGCTTAACGTATTCATGACTCGGGCTGTTGGGGGTATGGGGACCTGTGCATGGAATTACAATTTACAATTTTGTTGTGGGAGGTACAGGCGCACTTCTAGCAGTCACTGTGTTGTATCCGAATGCAAATCCCAGTTAAAATGTATACAGTTTTGTGGATTATCTAGGCGCAGAAGCGGTTTAGATAATTATTTTTGACAGGAATGCCAACTCTAGCTAATTATAGCCGTTTTTTAATATTTAAATAAAATACAAATTAGCATTTATTTTGCTTTAAATAGATTTGAGCTGGTCTTTTGTAGTATCTCTATATCTAAAGTAGCTTCATTTACCCTTTAAATTCCCACTCAATCATCTTAATTTTCATCAATTTTGTCTCATTACGTGATCTCGCATACCATACCCTTACGGATTGTAAATACAAATGAAACCCAATTGAGAACTAATATACACATACAATACTCGTATACTATACAAATCATATACAACTGAATATAGCGGTCATTGCCTGACAGGATGGATCGACTGCTCAATCAACAATCGTGTATACAAACGCGAAAAAGAGAGAAGAGCAGAATAATATTTGACTTTCAGAAAGCCAAACAAACATTTGTGTGCCGGCTACTGCGACATTTCGTGGAAAGAGTTCTTTTGAGTCAGCCTCTACAGCCACGCCCCCTAAAGTATAAAAGATATACTATGTATGCTATGTATATAGCAATGCCCAGATCCGTGCTGGCCACGTGCTGACCCTGACAATGTCACTTTTCCTTATCGCTTGCCAAATGTGGTTTGGGGTCGTATTCTCATAGCACTCGTAAAAATATGCTTCTCAGTTTTTATTTTTTCTTTTTATTTATCGTGCGATCAATTGCCTCATTCTATTGCGACGAGTAGTACTCTTTTTTCCAGTAGGTAGTATTATTTTTGTTGTGTTGTGTTCTGAAGTTGTTTCATGTTCTCTCCGAGTTTCGTGACTTTAATGGAAATGGTGATCGTTTTTTCGTTGTTTTTGTTTTTCTTCTGTGATTTTTATGTATTTGCATGTCAAAACAGCAGACGGCAGATGCCAGAGAACGGCAGTAAATGAGCAATTTGCTTTTGAGTGAGTTATGAGCCAGACCCAAAGTCTAAAGGTCCCAGAAACAACAACCTACCTTCGAGAGACAGCTGTTGAGAGTTTGCCAAAATTTAAATTACTGAACAACTCACTCGTGGACGTTGAGAGGGGTAGGGTCGGTCTTGCAGTTAGTCGTTTCAGTTCGGTGCTTCTGAACTACTTTTGAAGGCAATTTACGAGGGTTTTTTCGTTGCAAATTATGTGGCATTTGAGCAACATAAATCTTATAATGTCAGGGATAGTTTTTTAGTGAATTAAATAGCGGTTGGAAGCCATTATAAAAGGCATAGGAGGGAGGGATTCCGTAATATTTTATTTTAATATCGATCTCTTTAAGATTTCTCAATATATAATCTGTCTATCTTTCTAAACTAAATTCAAACTTTTCAAACCACATATCGAGCTTAAGAACGGAATAATAACCACAATTTCTATCTAATATTCCTAAGGGTAATGGAACCTATCCATCAAGCGTGTTTCAATAATTTATACAGTACATTCTTTCAGAGTAAATAGTCTTTAAAAGCAAACATTCTCTCACAGTGAACATTCCTTTCACGTAACATTCAGCTAACATTGTTTCAATTTCATATTCACATAAATACATACTCATACTAATACCCATATGTACATACATATGTACCCGTCGGCTTGGTTATTTACATATTTAAATAATTATGTCATACGGCGAACACCATAAATTGATCAGCAATTGTCGTGCCCTGCCCCTGCCCTGTCCCAATCAATGGAATACGAGTATATAGCCACAGACTCAATGAAACTGCACTCGAAATGCACTCGAAAGAGGACTCTGTATGTGGTTGAATCAAGATCATATCAGACTTGATCTTGATTTGATTTTTTTTGGCTAATTTTCGGTCTCTAAAGAAAATTATTGTGCAGTTTTTTTTCAGTTTCTTTTGGTTTATTTTCTTGCAAACTGGTTTTATCGGTCTTTGCCTACTTTTGAGGCTGACATTCTGTTGAGGGGCCGCCAGACACCAACATCTTTACATCAAAGTCAATATCAGTTGACCACTCGAGGAGTTGTTTGGCAAACTTCAACAACAAAATGTCTATACTTGGCTAAGAAAATACATACGAGTTAGTACTATAGTGAGAAATTCTGTAAAAGATGTAAAACGACTTTAAAGCACTTTGTGGTGGTAATTTGCACGGTTTTATGGACAGACTTATCGGCAGTATAGCCTAGATATTCTTTGGTTGGTTGAATGACATATGGAAGGCCATTTTTTGGTAATAAGTTTTTAAGAAAAAGTATGGGAATCCGAATTTTTATATTTTCCGAACAAATATTTCATGCATATCTTAAACTATTTAGGGTTAGTTTTCTTTTCTAGTTTTTGGATTTATTCATCTGCTTGGATCTCGATTCTTATTAAATCCAAAAATTAATACACTTCTTGCCCCGATTTTCAAATAGTTTTCTTTTCTACTAAAACCATTTCCATTGGTAAACAATGGTACAAGGTACAATGGTAAAGGTACAAACAAATTTCTAGACCGTTTCTACATACTATTCCCAAGTTGTGTTTATTTAATTTTTAAACGTAAGCCTCGAACCTGACCTATGTTAAGGTTTTGACAAATTAACAGACCTCAGCTAATCGGACAACAAACAACCAAATATCTATCTCTATCCTAATTAATATTCAACACCTGAATTGACAAATATTAACCTTCTCTTCGTATCACAACGTTTATTGGTTTGTATGAAACCAATTCCAGAAATTATCCAAGTAAGAATTTAAGCCACGAATTTCACTACATTTGCATAGTGTCCAGTCATCCTATGACCACAAAAAAATAAAAGAAACCATAAAAAGTGACAAGAAGAAATATTTGAGGTTTGGTTACAAAGAGAGAATATTTTTGGGTAGTCGCCTGATAAATGATTCCCGATAGACCAAACACAGTCTGCGCATAATTTAATTTAAATTCAAATGGACTCCAAGAAGAGTTCTGTCTAGATAAGAGATCTATGGACTGAAAGTCTATTTGTATAGAAAATAGCCATCAGAATGGAAAGGGCTAGAAAGTGTACAGAAAGGTGTCCCGTCCATCAGATTGAAAGTCTGTCAAAAATTGTCTATCCATCAGTTTGAAAGTGCAGCGATCGGTGTCTATCCATCAGATTGAAAGTCTTGCAAAGAAGGTGTATCCATGAGATTGTTTATCTATCGGATCTGTGTATACTTCAACTTGAAATTCCACAGAATATTATGAATCCATCAGTTTACAACATAATGTCTGTCCAAAGAGATTGAAAGTCTACAGATATTGTCTATCCATCAAATGGAAAATCTTTGAAATTTGGAGAAAAGTGCAAAGAAGATTTTGCTTGAAATTCCACAAAATATTGACAGACTTCTCGCGCTAAAACAAAAATAGTATATTCCATGAATACGAGTTTTCATAATCCCATTACTCACAGAATTCTCACATTACAAAAACTTTCTTTGTTCGTAAGAAACAAAGCAATAAATTATATGTACAATGATTAAATAATGCATGTGTCGCCAGCAGAGAGTATGTGGATTGAATAAAGTGTCCCGCAGCTCTAAATTGTGAAATCTAAACGAGAGAACGCCCACAAAAATATGTACAATTCGCAATCTATTTTTGTTGTTTGAAAGAAACAAAAAATAATAATAATAACACCATCTAACGCCCCTCCTAACGAGCGCCAACAGGTCGTTAGGGTTTCTGACTATTATTATCGCAAGGCAGTACTTACAACATCTGGAGAATAATCTGGGAAAGGGAATGATTGCTTAAAGCTGAATATTAGGGTGCGGAAAATTGCAAAATAATTTAAGGGGGCGAGATGATATGTGAAGTTTATCACTTGGCTGTGCTGTTGATCTTTGGAACTCCACAAATTGAATGCTAATGTGGGAAGACATCGGATGTTATTTATATAAATGGAATGAATCAGAGATTAATGGTGTGGATTTCAGAGTGCATTTTGGGAAGGTGGATGCATACTTATATTTCATATACTTTAAATGCTTCTATAGCTTTCGCTTTTCCTTTCTTTTCAGAGCTATAGAACCTCTACCAAATAAGTAAAATATCCCATCCAGAAATATGACACTCTTGCCAGATATCAAACCCTCAGATGCCGCCTGCTGTGGTGGTGGGGCGCACAGTGACGCCAGCAGCACCTCCGGTGCCAGTCACAAGGGACACCACCAGGGCAAAAACCACGACAGCGGATGCCTGGGCATTAATTGTTGCACCACAGTTGCCAGTTCGGAGCTGTCCATCGATGAGACATCGTCCACATCATCCCGGGGATCGGAGGCCCTGGCAGAGAAGGTGAACAACAATTTGAATGCCTTTCAGAGGACCAACTATCATGAGGGCATGACCCATGCTAATTTTGATCATTGCGAGTCAGTGGATATAGAGTTTTCCGATGTGCGATATCAAGTGAAAAAGTTCTCATTTCCAGAAAGGAAATTCGGTGAGTAATCATTAGCAGGATTTGCATGTTGAAGAGGATTACTCATTGTGGTATTATCTATTTGCAGTCACCAAGGAAATCCTTCATGGTCTGAATGGAAGTTTTCGTTCTGGACAACTGACAGCCATCCTGGGGCCATCGGGGGCTGGAAAGAGCACGCTGTTGAATGTCATGTCTGGCTTCTGGTGAGTTTCCCTCGCACTCGCACTTGAACTTGAAAATTTTATGCATTTTCCTACTGACTGATGTTTCGCTGAATAAGCAAACAGGCTTCCGTCGATTTAATTACATGTTGTTCATATCGTACGGGCAAACGAATATAAAGCGCAGACGCTGCATTCGCTCCATCAATCAACACATTGTTCAGATGTCAGCGATGCCGAGCAATTTGCTCTTGGTTGTTTGGCACGATTGATTATGAATATGTATATAGAATATAGATGCAGATATAGGATATAGAAGGGGCGGCATTTAAAGTGGTGCCCAATGGGCTGGCATTTAACTCAAGTTTAAAGAGTCACTAGACAAACAAGAGATGGTTCTAAATAAAGTGTTTTGTTGTCTTAGGCTATAAGGTTTTAGAGATCGTTAAGGCAACTCGTCGAATTACTCTTACTCTTACTTACTTACTCCGGCGAGAACATTCCTCGAATAATATAATATTGATTCGCTGTAAAAATGTTCCATAAGCAAATGGACAGTGGAACCATCATCATTCTCGAAACTTAGTTTAGCTGCTAATGGAACTGTGGTATCAACAGAGCGCTTAAATGGAATATAATCTACAATTATATATAGGAAGATAAAATATAAAGCTTTTGTTTACATAATGTAGCTCTTATAACCGCAGATATGAAGGAACAAGCATGGAAATTAAACTGGATGCTCATACCATCCTATAAAATTATGCAAAAATAAAATATGCTCTATTTTCATTCTCTGCGCTTCGCAAAATGATTCACAATCTTTTCTTTATTTTCGAATTGAATGCTATATAGCTTGAAGCTTGGCCTCTCATCCCGGACATAATCGCATTACTTCCTCTCCTCGCCCACTGTCGAGACATCAGCTGACAAAACAGTTCAAGTTCCCATATACTTAATAATAATAATACCATTGCATAAGTAGAACTTGAGACCGATTCGAATGCACTCTGACGAGTGATTCATTCCCTGTCCGTTGCAATGGAATCGAAGCGACCCTCCACTGACGCAACTGAAAGGAAATCTGAATGTAATCTCTCTACATTTTTGATGGCCAAATGACAGCTATTACAGCATATAACATTTTAAGCTATATAATTATTGAATAAATAAAACACGATGCACGTGTCGAAAGGGAAATCGAACGAATCAAATCGAATCTCTGTTGCGGATGATGGCTGTACTCGTATGTAATTACGAGTATCATAATTAAAGTAATGTGGATGGATGTTGCGTGGCGGCAAAGAAGCGACGCGGGGCGTTTCCACAGCTTTTCATTGCTAACCGTTATCGGTCAGTAAACTATGAACTTGAAATGTATACGGGGCATGTACATTTATTTTAAGTTCGGTTCGTTTCGAGTTCAGAGTAGTGCCTCGCCTCTGTCCCCAGACATTCACGGAGATATTTATTTTGGTTGATATTTTTTATTTTGAACGCTCGTGGACTCGTGAGCTCGTTAACATTATAATAATTATTTTAATTGCTTGTTTGTTGCTGATTTTCATTTGTGATTTCTTCCACTCATTTTCCCCGACAGCGCCACTGGAGTGTCGGGCAATATACGAGTGAATGGCAAGCCCATGGCTCCCAGCTCCGAGAGGTTCCGTCAACTGTTGTGCTACATCCATCAGGATGATCTGCTGCGTCCCCAGTTAATGGTGGGCGAAATAATGCTCCTGGCTGCCCATCTTAAACTCGGTTTCAAGGTCAGCAAGACCTACAAATTGGATCTGGTGAGTAAAAGCAATCAAATCTCTACATAAATGTTATCTGACAGAAAGTTTCCGCATCTATCTTTCGCACAGATCAAACACATCTTATCGCTGCTGGGTCTGGAGCATCGGTATAATGTGCATACGGCAAAGCTTTCGGGTGGACAGAAGAAACGTCTCGCCATTGCCCTGGAGCTGATAAGTAATCCTCCAGTACTCTATCTGGATGAGCCAACGACGTGAGTACTCTTACCAATACAAATACCAGTACGAGTACGAATACATAGTAAATACGGGTACATTAACATTATGTAATTATGATAATGATCGTCATTCTGATGAAGCTTCATCCGCTACTGATACTGAAGTTCCTTATAAGCGGAAATTCAACAAAAAATGATCCACAAGTCAAGTTTGTCCATGTCTATATTGCTTCTGGCTTATCTGTTTTCTATATATGTACAAATATTGTTTCTATATATTTTATATAGTTATTTAGCTTTGATCGATTGGGTTCATTGAGCAGGAAGCTGTGTCAAACGTTTAAGCTGTTTAATTATTTAGAACCGATTGAGTTTTTCAGAGGTCGGATGAGTTTATCAATCTTACAATTATTGGATTATCTGACAGTTAAGTCTACACAATCAATAGAGTTGTTCAGAAAATACGATAAATGTTTTAATGCAATTTGAATGGAATAATTAAAAGAAAAAAATGCACTACTCATTGAATGGAAAACTCTCTAAGGGCACACAGTATATATACATATGTATGTACCTAGCTTTTGTTCTTGGATATATTTATTTCCAAAAACCTTTCAAAGCGCGGAATAAAAAAGTCTACCCTGTAGAGCGATAGATCCGGGTTCACTCTCGGTCAGCAAAAAGCAATTGTTTCTTTTAATACCTTCAAGTAGAACAGCGTTTACGCTCAATCCAATCAATCTCTACTTTGTAGAGAGAAGTCTTGTCTGGGTCTGGGGACACAAACTATATTTAGCATTCCGCTTCGTCTAGACAGAGATTTAGTCCAATTAATTGTTCTTTTTAATGTACTTTTCAAGTCATTCCCTGACTATGCATATATGTACTTTGTATTTGTACTATGTATTTTCTAGAGGGAATGGAAAACTTTGAACTGCAAAATATTTGTAAATGTCGATTTTCATAATGAAAATTGCTGTGGCAAGCAATCAGATTTCCACAGCAACTACAACGCGTATATATGTACATATGCTTATTAAATAGTGCACAGATCTTATCGACTTGTTATTGCATATAAATCATCAGCTAAAGGGCAGACCCTGTCTAGCAATTCATCGTTAATGGCTTCAATACACTGCAGGAGAGACCAGTTTTAATCGATACACAGAGCCGCAGAGCACAGATAGATGTTATATTGGCTCGCCTGATGCGGATCAATAAATTATATTCCTCAAACGCCTCAAACCTTTGTAATGCCAATCAGGCCGACTTGACGCTCGACGTGCAATGGTTAATGGGTTTTGGGTACGAAACGAGTTTTTGTACTTTCATGAAATCAAGTTCAAACAACAATCTCTCATTCGTGCACAGGCCATAAAGTTAGAAATTGCCTAATTTCTTAATGTCTTTCTTTGGATTTGAGAGTTCTGTTCTCGCTCTCTTTAGTGAGCTCCTAAGTTGCGAATTCGCTGCCATGGGTTAAGGTGAACATCCATTAGACGCCGTTGAGTCATATGATACTTAAAGTGTAATTTGCTTTCTCTCATTTGTAGTGGTCTGGACAGCTCTTCGTGCAGTTCTTGTGTGGCACTGCTCAAAAAACTGGCCTCCCAGGGCCACACCATTGTCTGCACCATTCACCAGCCCAGCGCTTTGATCTTCGAGATGTTCGACAAGCTCTATACGGTGGTCGATGGTCACTGCATGTACCAGGGTCCAGTCCGAGAGCTGGTGCCATTCCTTGCCGAACAGCAGCTCGTCTGTCCCAGCTATCACAATCCAGCTGATTACCGTAAGTAGAGGGATCTATACAGATCTCCAATCTGCTTTGTATGCATATATTTTACATAAAACTCATTTGTATGTTGTATCCAGTGCTGGAGGTGGCCGTCGGCGAGCATCAACGTGATCTGAATGAATTGATCCATGCGGCGAATAAAAAGTATTACGAGGATGTCGATCGATATCGTTATATAAGCAGTGCGGATGTCTCACGGCTCATGGCAACAATAGAAGGTAAGAGTTTTTTCTATGGCATTCTTGTGGAGAATTGGAGGGAGCTTTTTTCGTTAAATGTTGGAGTTGCAATTTGAATTTACAAATAGATATATTTCTATATATAGAACAATTTTGTTGTTTGGGGACTAAGCCTATTTAAAGGCCCATGTAATTATCCCCATCTGTGTCTTGAATCCAGTATTGCCAAAGTATTATGTTTTTGGTAACTTTAAGTGAAATTTTACAGTCAGTAATTTAGCTCGTGACAGGCACGTGGTATATGATATTAGATCCTTCAATGGTACGTATAGGACATATAGATATAGGACTATCTGAAGCCAATCCGACACTCCGACACTCGCTGATCCAGAAGTATGCACACATCTCGGATCAACCGGTGAAGGTACTCGTTGGCACTTTTTCTGCTTGCAATGTGGCGAGTAGTAGCTCCTGCGACTACAACGAATCTTTATAAAGATTATAAAGCATATTTTTCAAGCTCATTTAACTTTGATTAATTTTAAAGGTTGCTTTAAAGTACTTTCTTAGTTTTAGTGCGATCTCTATTAGATTTCTTTCAACATAAACTTTCTCTAATCGCCCTTCGGGTTTCTCCACCTTAATTACAGACAAAATTGGCGGCAAAGAGCTGAGCACTTCGAGTCAGATTTTGCCAACAGTTGCGCTGGCGCAATTCTCCAGCTACGACTATGTGAAACCGGCACAGCAGGAACTGGCGCTGGAGGAGATCAAGGCACTCAGTGGCCCCACGGAGCTGGAGTTGGTGGATCAAGAGCAATCTGAGAATCAGCAACCGCAGCTGCCACTCGCCAATGTCAAAGCAACCGTCAAAGAGCTTGCCAAGCCACAGATTGCCGCCAGCTCGGCTTCGTTCCTCATGCAATATCTGCTCCTGATGCAACGCATCTTGATCTGTGCCCGTCGCAGCTACGTGAGTTACCATATACTTGAATGCATAAATAAAATAAATTACATAAAATTATGGATGCCGTTGCATTTATAAGCCGGTTTCAGGGCCTGGCCTGGATGGCCTGTCACTTTGATTTGGTAATTTGTCTCTCTGATAATTTGCCCTCGAAAATAAAGTCCAAGCCAGTTCCGATCTCGTTTTCATTGTACATTTTCTAACTGTCTTAAAGTCTGGTTTTTACTTTTATTTAATTTTTTTGTGTCTCTTTTTTTGGGGCTTTACTTTATAATTTCAATTTATTTAATTGTCATTTGTCTTGCTTCCATTTTAATATACTGCCAAAGCAAGGGTATTTTTTCGGGTGGATGGCACTTTGCTACGCTTTCGGATTTTGCAAAAAAAAGGAGATAATAACAAAACAAAAAAATGAGATTTATGTGTGGCCTTAATGTCTGAGGTTTCAAGTGATATAATCCATAGATTTAATGGCTGTGACTAGCAGGTAATTGCTGAAGTTGTCCAAAGGCTCTTATGGCCTCAAGCTTATATCATAATCATAATTATAATTGCTATTGTCTTATGTGCGCACATTAAAAGTATTTAATAGGTTTTTTTTCGTGGTTTAAAAGTAATTTATTTAATTTTTGAAAGCGTTTGTTCGAAGTTGCTAAAAAAAAGCATCTCAATTCTACAAGCACTTTCGAGTAATCTAGTAGAAGTTTTCTCCGTCATTTGATTACTTTACCGAAAATGTATACAAAATTATTTATTCAACTCGAATAAAACTCTTCAGAGTTTATTCCCAAGAAAATACTCAACAGATGTTAAACTCAGGTTCATCTGATTCATTCCTATACTTAATTAGAATTATTTACCCATTTTATATGTCACAGTTTAGAGCGCGTTTAGTTTTATTTCTTTACCTTTTTGCGCTTATTGTACTGCAGGTGTGATAAATATTGAGTGGGGGCAAAAGTTTAAATATTTACCATGGCAAATGAATCAATTACCGAGCTTGCGGCAGCGGCATCGCCAGTGGCTAAAAGCAATTCCCACAAGATTGATGGATGACGTTTATCATCTGAATGTGAGCAATTAGCACATGGCATTTGTTTTAAATGTGAAATTGAACAAATTGTTTAATGAATAATTAGCATTAGCATCCGGCCATAATTTTGTTTTTGTTGCCTGCAACCCCCTCCACCTCGATCGCTGCACAAAATGGTTAATACAGATTTGCATAGACTGCAATTGCGTTTGAGTGAATGTTTTAGCACCTTGCCAATTTGCTATTGACTTGTCAAACACCCCGAATGAAGACCGAAGACCGACGATCGAGAATCTCAAGTTCTCTCCAAGCAGCAGAGAACCACTCAACCGGGCCATAACTTCAACGAGCTATTCCACAACTCTAACCTTCACATAGATTTCGGTTTTTAGCGTGTTCTAATGACCAACATCACTCGGACTGCACGAGTGCATGTGTATTACCCTGTGCAGGTGGAGTCGGGAAGGGTATATATTGGGTTACAAGTATTTTGACCTGAAGATTTTGACACGATTCTAATTGGTGATGTATCTATCAGGCAAACGAAAACTTACAGAAATCATCAAAGACTATAAGAGCTATAAGGTAAACTTGGGTGATGCTCGAGGTAAAGAAATTTCTCTTACAAAAAGTAAATTAAATGGGAAAAGCAATCACAATCCTTAAGATATCATCGTCGTATGTTGAAGTTATCTATATATAGAGTTATTTAATGAATTACCCAAAATTATCATATCATAATCGATGCACAATGGAATAAAGATTCACCCCATAGAAGCGATCTTTCTTCTTCCCAGGTATCACTTAGTCGTTTTAACATTACTCCAACGTTCTTACTTTTTTCTGGTTTTTGTTTATGTATTTCTATTACCCCCCGTCATAAGAATATATATCTAATGTACGCCTTGTATTTTTTTCAGTTTCTGCTGCTGGCTCGTATCTTTTCGCACATTTTCATTGGCGTCGTCTTCGGCTATCTCTACCTGAATGTGGGCAACAATGCACAGAGCGTGCTGGGCAATTACGTCTATCTTTACGGTTCGACACTGCTCTTGGTCTACACGGGCAAAATGGCTGTGGTCTTGACATGTAAGTAGTGGGATTGTGTATCTCCAAGATACATACATACGAGTATATGTAGACGTACATGTACTCAATGGTGCTTGGGGGTCTGTTGAAGTATTTTGCGTGTTTCAGAGGCAGCCACTGGCTTCAACCTTAGCCTCAGCCTCAGACAGAGACTCTCCCATTTTCGGCCAACATTTCCCATTCATTGATTCTTGTGGCCACAAAATGTGGCCAACAAATTATGCAAAAGTTGTCCCCAAATTTGGTCAAAGCTGCAGCTGCTGCTGCTGCTGTTCTCTGGTTGGTCTTATGCAATGCCTATTTATCTTGGCCACCTTTGGCTTCTATGTTCATATTGTCCACTGTCTTATTTTTGTATGTACCTTCTATATTTTGCTTGTATTTCTCGGAATGCGGGTTGGCCAATACACGAATACATTTGTCTTAACATTTGCACAAGAGTTTGCCGAATTTTAATTTGCAAAATGAGCGAAGATTAGACGACAAGATAGTGGATCATTAGTCTGCTTAGGTCTGGAGATCAATGTTTGAAGATATGACTGAATTTTATTGCTTGTTCGAGAGAATTGGCAAAACTGAAGAACTTATGAATATATATATGCGAATATATACGAATAATGAAGACATCAACGGGGGAAGGGGAAGTGAGTAGTGGTCCTCCAGCTTGGGAACTGGAAAATAATTATCTAAAATGAATATCATACAATTTATAAGGGATTAATATATCAAATTAATATGCATAAATATTCATTAAAAATCCAAAAGCAGCAACTCGTTTCGCAATAGTGGATAGAATAGTCCAACAAATCATTCAACTTTAAATTCTACAACATTTGACATATGGAAATTGAATATAAACATATGAGTATGTATATAAGATATATATCCTCGAAGCTTGTATGACACTAATTTCTTAAGGACATTTCTAAGGAATGATTACCGAATTCAAACATCATTTGATAAGTATTATTCACCCCCTATGCCCGCGATTATATCCACACAGAATTCGCACATTAACCTCCTCCACAAGGTCGGAGCTCTGATCAGATGAAAAGTCTAAACGTCGAACCACTTTGTCATTTATAATTTCCATGTAAATTACCCCCCAAATGAGTTTCTCACCTTAAAAACGAAAAAAAATAAAATAAACAATCCCGAAGCCTAAAAAGTAAATAATAATAAAGTACCAGACGATAAGCGTATGGACAAGCGACACAAGCTATTGTATAATAAAACCGGTATATGAACGATTCTCCAAGCATTTTTACAATAAATGAGTCCATGTCAGGGATGGGGCATCTCTTACGAGAGAGATCAACGGGATAAGGGGTGTACGAGTTAAGAGATCTTTACCGGTTTCGGTTTACTGACCTGACCTACATAGGCACATATGTGTGTGCATATATGTATGTCACCTTCGTGCACATATCGAATTTTAATAACATTTCTTAATTAATTTTTATTTGCAGTTCCGCTGGAAATTGACATGCTGACAAGAGAGCACTTTAATCGCTGGTATAAACTCGGGCCGTACTTCCTGTCGCTGATCTCCTTCGAGATACCCTTTCAGGTTAGTGAATCCCTCCCCTGGCATCGTCATCCCATCATGGATGGACATCATCAATCATTATTTAATTTTTAACAATCATAGATGGTCGTTGGGCCTTTTGTTTAATGAATCGCTGGATCGGTCATTAAGTCAAATTAGCGACGTGAAATCGCTGATATTCAGGTTTGTTTTGCGTGACAGACTCGCGTAAGTGGATCCCACTGACAATTTCGCTACCAGCTATTCCCCGAAACGACTGTTCGTTCACCGAGTGAGAGAAATTTCCACGTTCTGTTGTTTCCGTTTCAAAAGAATTGCTTTCGATATACCTAATAGATTGCTACTTGAACGCGTATGTTAAGAATCGCTGGGGAATGAGTAATCAAAGCATTCTCAATTGGTTCTGATCATGAATGCAAGGCGAGCTTATAAGCTATCGATTTAAACAAACAAGTAGTTTAGTAATGCTAGATGATGGTAAGAGAAGAGTTAACTATTGAAAATATAGGAATAAATCAAAAGAGCTACATTTTAAGAGTAATTATTCCGACATGAAGATTTCGCAGTACTTAGAAAACAATAGATAGAAATTCTCTTATATCTATATTCACTCATATCTCTCCTTATTTCCTTACCTAACCTTCTCCTACGTATTCGTATTATTCTTACAGAGCCTCTGCACCGCTCTGTACATAATCATCAGCGTACATCTGACGGGCAACGATAGCGTGGAGTCCTTTCGCATATACTACTTTATGCTGCTGGGAATAATGGCTTCGTTGAGTGCACAGGCCTGGGGCTTCTTCGTGGGAGCCACGCTGCCAACAAAGGTGGGTTAAACACACCCCAGCATTAATCAAACTAAAGTTAATTGATGTTATATCTTAATCCCACAGCTTGCCGTATTTCTGGGACCCATATTGGCGGTGATGTTCTCCGTGTTTGGCTTCTGTACGCGTTACATAGACATCACACCGTTGTTCCGTTGGATGTGGCATTTGAGCTATTTCCGGGCCGGATTCCATGGTGCACTGAATGCCATCTATGGAATGGATCGCGCATTCCTCGAGTGTCCGGAGAATGCGATGTACTGCCATTTCAGGAGTCCCAAAGTGTTTCTCAAGTACATGATGATCTCGGACGTACACATGTCCGACTGTCTGCTGCTCATGGGCATTGTGATCGGTGTGATGCATGTCCTGACCATCCTCACGCTCTGGCGCAAGCTGAACAAACGATAGGAGCTAGTCCTACACATTGTATGTTTAATTCGTATACGTTCTTAAGCCTACGTTATATTCCTTATGTACATAGTTGGGTGGGTCTATTAACAACTCTCTGTATCTATTTCCCTGTATCTTTAGTTAAGTCTTGAATCTAAATATTTCGTCTGCGATTTCTTGGCTTATTTTATACTGATCGACCCAATCATAGATGTTGAAGCTAGCTTAATTATTTATTTAAATATTCATTGAAATATTGTGTGCAAGAAGGCTTTAGGGTAGCTTATTCCAGTTTAAGTGCTGAATACCAAAAAAACTAATCCATAAAAATTACCCACAAACAATGTCAATCGCCCAGTTTCCATCATAGCAATTAAAACTTGCCATTTTCCTACGATTTATTTCCTTACGAAAACCCTTCATCAACCGGCCTGGGATTCCTGCAGGGATCCGGGCTATGCCAAATCTTGAATATCATCATCTACGTACGTAAGGTTCCGCACAACAAAGATATATTTGTGATCAACATTTTTGTTTTGTCTCTTTTTAGTGATTAGCTTTAGTTTACTCCTAAGTTCGAATTTTATGTTTAAAACGGCTGATGATGATCGAAATTCTTGTTTAGCAAGTCCTTTAGTTTACATTTTGATTTGTTTTAGTTTCTTAAATAAATACATTTTGGTAAATTTGATATATAATTTCATACGGTTTTCATTTCAATATTGTTTTGGTTTTTGTTTCGAGAATATGGAAAAACTAGGCAATTCTAGGAAAGTGTTGCTTTAATTAAGGTTCCTATGCATGAAGTTCCCACAGACTGGAATGTTAAAGTACAAAAGTTCACCAAAAATGGTTATATCTGAAGATGAAACATATGACAAGGAGAGACTATTATATACAGGAATATCAGAGTAAGAAACATTTAATACTGTTCTGATTAAGAAGAAACTATTCTTTTGATAAATGTGTTCCACAATAAACTTATACATGGATGTCTATTCAAAACTATTAACAGAACTGAGCATCAAAAACCCATTGAGGTTTCCAAAATATACGAATAATCAAAAAATTTGTCTAACCTTTTTACAACAAAACTGTATCAATCTTACATATGTATACTTAAGGCTATAACCCCTACGTATATCAAAAGAGTTGCATATTTACGAGTCTAACAAACTAAATAAAACGATTTTATTAGTAGCAAAAATGTAAATGCCAAAGCAAATAAGTTAAATACAGTACATTGATGGATGCGATGAAGGAATATATCCGGTAGATAGTCGCCCAATCAGGTAAATGCTTAAAGACTAAACACGGAAAACATATATATGAATATATATTCTTGAATTATGGAGATTGCACAGATCCCGCTTTACATTACATGGTGGACATGCGTGCATATCGAATGATCTGGTCGTGATTGAGGGGCGCATCGGTGGAGAGCTGAACGCGCTGCCACTGCCGGGATTCGTTGGATTTGCGTATGGCCTCTACAACGGCCTGGACGTACAGGCCATCCTCGAAGGTAGCCGCCGTGGAGACGGGCGCCTTTACCCACGAGGACTCCTTGCTGCCAAAGGCTTCTTTTAGTGCGCCCACCATCTTGCAGAGGCCCTTGATGTAAGGTCTGGGCAGGAGCGAGTTGTTCGTGGCGAAATGCAGATCCTGTACATCCACATAGACGGCCTCCTCCTTGGGCTGGCCCTCCTTCAGCACAAACAGATCTCCACCGCGGACAACGAGATGTCCCTTGCTGCCATAGACGAGCACCTCCTGTGAAAAGGCCTTGGCTGGCACCGTGTGACTGTGCAGGGCTACCGTGACGAGGGTGCCGCTAGCCAGCTCCATTTGAAAGTTGCAAAAGTCCGGGGCCGTAATCTGCCGAATACCATTGATGGCCGGCGTCGTCTTGGTGTAGGCTCTGAGGACGCCATGCACGCGCACCGCTTGCTGCTGCAGCAGAAACGTAACCAGATCCACGACGCTGCCAACCAGATTAAGGGCTCCACCGCCCATCTGGGCGTCGCACATCCAGTTGTACTTCTCCGGGAAGAGTGTGCCCATCTGGACGCGCACATCCATCAGCACCACCTCGGGCAGCGGCCCGATCAGCTCCTCCTGCAGGCAGCGTCGCATATGCGTAAAAGCCGGCAGAAAGCGCAGCGGATGATTCACCAGCGATATTAGAGTGGGATAGTACTGCGAGGCCCGCACCATTTTCAGGGCGTCCTGCTGATGCAGACCCGCGGGCTTGTCGCACACCACGTGCTTGCCAATGCCCAGAGCCTTCACAGAGATCTCCGCATGCAGGAAGGGCTGGCATACGATGAACACCAGGTCCACGTCCTTTCGCAGAAGTACGTCATCGATGACGTTCGTGTGGAACGAGACATTTTGTGCGGTGGCCGTCTCTTTGGCTTCCTTCAGGGTGCGTCCCCAGATGGCGCGCACCTCGAAGCCCTTCTCGCGCAGCAGGGGCACCAGCACATTGGCTATTTCGCCCGTTCCGAAAACACCCACGCCCGGCAGCATATTTCAGCTGCGGTTGCAAGAAAAAAACACGCAAAACCAAAACAAAATTTATGTTTACATCGATATCGAACTTAACCCACGTAGCCCCCATCTATTTAAACAGGTGAACTACTTGAGTTAAGCCGCGAAAAAAAATGCTTCTTGTAAATTTTTCTTGCAGGTCCATTCTATCCTATCTCTTTACTTACAAAGACCCCAAGATATCTTTCACCTTAACTGCGCTAAATTTATTCAAGATTCATAATTTTCGCCGAGTGTATTTTCATACCCACTGGTCGACAATGGGTTAATCGTTCTCTGTCCATGATCAGAAATGATTTTCCTCGATTTTGATAATCGGCTTAATATTAACAGCTAGCTATGACCCTCAGCACTAGCACAAACTTTTATTGGTTGGCTAATTTTAAGTACTCACTTTTAATGGATTAGGTACAAATAAGGTCTGAACAAAAAAGGCCAACAACAAATAAAAGCATAACAGCGGTGTGCGCGTATAACAGCACAAGCTGTATGTCAACAGTATAGCTTCCGTCAGTGAGCACTCGAGGCGGCTATTCAAATTTGAAATTGAATTTGCCGAGAATGTTGAGTTTTCCAAGTAGGTGTTTAGTACGTTGTTACTCTTTTAGCCCTACTTTTGTAAATTCTAAAATAGATCAAAACCATATAAAATGGGAATGAATTGCATTGCTCATTGGTTTGTGTCCTTTGCCATGGGTGCATTGACGGTCACGAATGTGCTGCGTCACGTGAATGTCGCAAACGATAAGGAGCCGGCGCCCAGGACAGTCATCACTAAATACATGGCGGGAAAAGACAGTTCCGACATGGCAAACGAGGCAACAATGGACCACTCCGATATGACCGAACCGTCTGTTCTCGGCTCGGAGGCGGTCAATGCGGCGCTGCAGCGATTGTTCAGCAGCAAAGAGAATGGGAGCCTGGATCAGAGCTGTGTCTACATCGATGCCATGCACAATAATGCCAATAAACAGGAGTATACCCTCGGCTCGGAGGCACTCAATCGCATAGTGGAGGGACTACAAACTCCATCGGCTGGGGTCCCCAGCAAGCGATTGTCCTTTGAGCCACCTGCAAATGTTTAAACTTCAAGATGAAGAATTCAAATAAACGAAAGTTTCTGCCTGGCTGTACCAAACACACAAATAAGACCACACGATCTTCGTGGGCGTTCG
Source organism: Drosophila helvetica (assembly GCA_963969585.1). NCBI lineage: Eukaryota > Metazoa > Arthropoda > Insecta > Diptera > Drosophilidae > Drosophila > Drosophila helvetica. The sequence continues at coordinate 17,624,671 of OZ018402.1, read as the reverse complement.
GTTCCCCCTTTTGAAGCTCCTTTCAGACGGCATTTCCGCACTCCAGTGCCCTACCACCTCCGCTTTGAGCCATATGGGTGTTATTCCAGCTGTCAAAGCAGCCGGCATGCGGAAAATCATTTTGCAGCTTATTACAAGGAGGGAGGAAGTGAAGGACTTACTGGCGACTGGGCTTGTGCCACGCCTCGCCGCACATATGTGGGCGGCGCTGTGGGTGTCAGCGTCGTCTGTGAGGTGGATTGGGCTGGCAGGATATAATGCAAGCATTGGCAAGCCATGGCAAACAAATGTCACAGTCGACGCATTGCCCTGTCATATGGTAACCCAATTAGTGTAATTTGGTTTAAGGCAGCTGCCGCCTGTCGACTGCCAACTGCCAACATCTCTCTATGTGTGTGTGTGCGTGTGTGTGTGTGTTTGGTGTTGTGTTGCTTGCGGAGCTTTAATTAAACCACATAAAGTGCACAGCACCCAACAGGACGAAAAACAGCAGCAGCAGCAGCAGCTGGCAAACAATCAACTTTAAAGCTAGCCCGCTGGCCTCAGCAAACAGCTAATGAATGTTGGCCCTGGACCACCCTACAGGCATACATATTCGCAAGTTACGATATTTTGATGTTATGGAATGCCAGCAGAGGTGGTGGCGATAGAGCTATCGAAGATGGAATTAGCTAAGGGCAATATTGAGAAGGTTCTCTAAGATGGCATATTAAATTGGATTTCGGTTCACATAAGGGAATTGCAGGAAGGGTCGTGAAACTGAAGAATTTTCTTTAATCGTATAAACCGAAGCGAATTGAATACAAGAATGGTTTCCATGGGAAAACAGATATATTGAATAGTGAAGGATTTTGCTTTAAAGACGACAGAGACAGACTATAATTTATGGCATTGGTTCTAGGAATGGACAATAGACAGAAATCCAGAGCTGGGTAGTTTTTAAACGTTGTGTAAAGCGGGCAATCAGATCTTACTCTAGATTCTAGAAGACAGACAGTGCATTTCCGTTATTAATGGAAAATGCAATTTATGGAAAATGGAAGGGTTTTGAATATCTTTTTGAAGACAGTAAAGTTTAAGGAATGTATGTAGGTACAGTACATATTAATATTCGCTATTGTTAATGCTGCCCAGAGTTGTGTGCTGCCAAGCAGCATAAATCAAGCAGTTTTAAGAGCCTCCTACAGCTGCCTGTTGTCTCCAGCCAATTAAATGAAATCCAAGAAATCTAGCAAATCTCCAGCTGTCCCACAAAAAATTCTCTTTAATTGAAAAGTGTATGTTAATGGGGGGTGGGTGGGGAAATTGATTACATTAGCTAAGCCAGGCTTAGCTTAACCGAGACTTGGGTGTCTGACCGCACGACTCTTGTCAGATGGGAACCGAACCTTTTCGGCCAGACATTAATCACATTTAAGCCAGACTAATACTAAATGCATAGGCAGGACAGGACCAAAAACTGTCTGGAATTGGAAAACAGAACTAAACATTTAATAAGCCAAACAAGAGACCTAGTCAGCGTCGACGCAATTGTACGTGACCTCATCTTGTGGTGCTCCTGAGACTGGGATCGGGACAAGGAGTGGGTTTGCGACTGAGACTGCGACTGCGACTCGAATGAATCAGACCGCACATAGATCTCTGTCAGAGGCATTAGCATTAGCAATGAACAAGGACGATGAGGACGGCGAGGACGTTGCCATGCGGCGAGCACCCAAAGATAGTTCATCAAAACTGACAAGCCCATTTCGCTGTAGAATGAGGAGTCTTCGTTCTCGTCCCCGGCCTGCCCCGGTCCTGGTCCGAAGCCAACTCTGAAATCCACGACATTCATATAACAAAAGTGAGTGCAAGGCAAGCAAGGGTACCCTCCACCACCCACTGCCACCAGCACCGAGCTGGCTCACAATCTCGATGGCCCCGCATCAGACGGGGAACCACAGACAACAGATGAGAAATATTCATCAGCATTTGCGTCACGCAGCGCGAAAAAGTCGCTGGGGAAAGGGGAAGCCAGAGGCAGAGGCAGACCCAGATCCAGCAGCAAAGGCTGGGATGAGCGAGAGAGCATGCGAAATCAGGGGAAAGTGGGGGGGCTGTCAGTAGATTTATGTTGACATTTCAATGACAGTTGTGAAAATGCTTCCATTTCAAGAGAATACGAGCGAGTATGTGTGCGTGGCGTGGCATGGCATGGCATGGCGCCTCTGCAGTTCTGTCTTCTCTTTCATCTTAAATTTGCGCAAATTGGTTTATCATGCGCTGATAGGCAAGACAGCCGCACAGCACAACGCAGCAGAAGAGAACAGCTTAAATTATTTCCAATCACGTATCACTCACCAAGGGGTTTCTGGGATGGGGATGGGGAGGGCGATGGCGATGGGGTCAAGTCAGTCACAGTCACGCCCATGTCGCGCACTACAAGCGAAATAATCATAAGTCACGCATTGCTTAGGAATTAGTGGGGGAACAATCATAAAGCTGCTGAGAATAACATATCACTTATGGTAATGCATTCAACAGTTCCTATTGACATAAACATAGCTCGGGAGCAATGAATGCACCATCAAGGAAATGTTTCATAAAGAGAAAATACTCATTCCATTGCTTCCTGAAGTCGTAAAGTAGTCGCTCAATCTGTCAAGATGAGATGAGATCTTCCTTCCCAAGAGCATCCAAGGCAATATCAATCTGTTGAATGGCTACATCTGTGGTTATAAGTGTACAAAGATATTTGATTAGATTCAAACCAAAATTCTCCACATGAGTTGAGGGCACAGAAACATAAGATGGTCGATTGGTTTTCCAAAATTTCAGCAGTTAGCCTTAAGAGATTCCTCTGTATTACGCAGCATTGTACATAAATAACTATTTTAGTCCTCACGAGCTCCAGACTGTAAGTAAACAAAATATTTAATTACTGGAATTTGAAGAAGGAATGGCAAGATACCCACACAAATTTTGATGACCGTAAGCCTCTATTACTGGTTTGATATTATTGGAAGGTTTCATCTTCATAAAAGGTTATAACAGTATTCAATAATTTAGCAATAAAAAAACGAAATGCATTGAAATAAATTACCATTAGATGAGAGAATCAATCCCGAAGCATTCATAAAAATATGAACTAATTTCTCACAAAGAGCTCATGAATCGTTTCCTGCTCTCGAATTTCCAAGAATATGCTTTTCCTAAAATGAATAAAATGAAGAAAACAATGAAAAGATAGGTACATTTTAAAACCGTCAGAAAGCAATCATAGCATACAAATAATTATCTATCAGATAGCAATACCATTACTGAATTACGATTAGGTCCTCTCATGTTGCAGCATATTTTAAATTGACATCAAATTCCAATAATCCCGAATACTTAAAGGAGCGCTCCAGGCAAGGAAAAGTCAAGCCAATGTCTCTCCTTCTGGCAGTTAAAATATAAATTGTTTGCGTGCCAGCCATCAATTTTTATTAACTTGATTAAGTGCTTTATGGCAGGCGTCAGGGATTTCTGGTTATGCAACAAGTTATTAGCAGCAAAATGGAAATGCCAAGTGGGTGGGGCACAAGTAAAGGGTGGGGTGGGGTGGGTGAAGGCCACGCTCCTGGGATGAAGCGTTTGGCTGGTGCTTGGCTGTGACAGTAGCTGGCAAAAGCCTCCTCGGCTACAGCTGGTGTCAAAGAATAATATTTGCATTGTTGTAGCTGAAAGGGGAGACTGAAGTGGGGTTTGGGTTGGGGCTGGAACAGGGATGAAAATGGAGACTCAACGTTCAGCATTTCAATAAGCTAAAGCTCTGGCTCGGCCTCGGAAAGGGGGCGGCTGCTGAAATTGGGGGTACACTCCGAGCAAACTGTGCTGCTGACGGGGGAATTTCATTAAGGAAATAACATGAAGTTATGAACAAGTTACCTTCCATAGTTAACTGCATGGGGAATGCTTGCGAGTCTTATGAATTTCAATTGAGCCTCGCCTCCCTCGACCAGCCTCGACGGCAGCCCAGCCAACTTATTCCATTCCCGGCTAATTTTCAACAACTTTCAGATTCTTTTCTGGCGCGAAATTGCGCAGGCAGGGGTCTGTGAAATATTTCAGAAATGCATGCGAGATATTTCATGGAAAAGGAAGAAACTGTTTAAAAGAGACTGTTGGAAGGCGCCATAGTTTTAGAAGAAGTTTCAGAAGCGTATATTCGAGCATGACCTTTAAATCTATTAATTTTCATAGAGATTAGATTATAAGTACTGTAAGGACTTATTGGACTGGCGAAAGAAGTGTCCAAGCATGCAAGAAATATTTATTTGTAATTTTGGCAGCAATTACTGCTAGAAAGGTACCAGAATACAACACCTGCCACTTAGTACATTCTCTTAGCCAGCTCTTTTCTCTCTTCTAATTAAGCTGAATTCTAGTTTTAATTACGACCAATGTACAGTCTGTCACTAGCTGGTACTAGCTGTATTTACCGTTTTGCTAGCGAACCAAATTGGATTCAATTTCTCAAAACAATTTCCATGGAGACAAGACATCTTCATTAAATAATTGAGAGAGAGGAGATGCACACAGACAAAGTGCTGGAGAGCCAATATTTATTGCAAATAGTACATACTTATGTCTATTGTCTTTCGTTGGCAACTGTAAAATTCCATTTACAGAATCCACAAGCAGACGAGACACATATGTACATACATAGGAGCATCTCAAAACAGGAAATTTTACAGTCGAATGGACTTGGTTTTGTCCGTGCACTGCGTATGATACGGGATCTGCATGTGTATATGCATAAAGCTGAGAGACTGGCTTTAATTAAGCTCGAGGCGAAAGGAGATGCGTCCCTTTGGTGGATCCTTCATTTGTGCACTAATTGAAACATATGTATATATGTATGTCCGACACCCATATAAAATGTAATTCATGTCTTTGCAGTCAGTCTTCCCGCTCACTCCCACCATCAGGCTCGTGCTGGACATAAATCAATGCATCCTGACACAAATTGTACATCCTGCCTGGCCAGAGATGACTCTCCGGCTGTGTGTTCTGTGTGTCCCTCTGGTAGATGGTTACTTGCCAAGCTCGTTAAATGGAAACTCAATGACAATTCTGTAGGCACACATTTTGAGTGAGTTTTGCATTTAAAGTGCTTCATTGCCTTCAATGCATTTGACATTGTCATGGTCCGTTCGTGTCTCTGCATCCTCTCTACCTGTGTGTGTGTGTGTGAGTGTGTGTGTGTGTGTGTGTCTGCTGATGCTGGTGACATGTGCATATTGTGTGTACACAAGTTAAAAGCAATCCACTGAACGAAGTAGGCTTTTAATCACTTGAAAGCATAAACGACAATTGCTTAAAACGTATTCATTCGCCTGTTAACAATTAGCTAAAAACTGAATTAGATAGTGTCCACTTTTCTGACAAGAATAGTTGCACGCTGCCGAAATCAGCTGTCTTAACAGCCCGATCCACTTTACAGTACTGTATGTGAGCGATTGGCAGAATTGGTCAACACGCGAAGATCTATTTTCTTAGAAATTGCCGTGTAAACTTTATCTGAACGAATTCACTTTCTTACCAATTAATCTATGATGTCTCACCCGGAGTTTGCCGTAGTCACGTACGGGGCCCTGGAAATGGAAGCCGCCGCCGCCCTTATCAAGCTGCGCTATCAGTTCGAGGAACAGCAGCCCGACGCCGCCGAAGAGCCTTCAACCTCTTCGCAACCTCACAAGAAGCGCTCCATACTCAATCATCTGCAGTCCATCCCTGACGCCGCCAAAATCTACTGCATGGACCCGGAACAGTTAAAACTCGTATACGATTTCCTGGAAAACGAAATGATCTAGAGTGTCCACCCCCAACACAGAAGACGATCTCATTGGACATATTTTTTTTCCGAAGAAATTGTGCAGTTTAATTGACTTTCCTCTAACAGCACGAAATGTGTCAAGTTAGCTGCGCATGTTAACGTAAGATGGCGGCTCTGTAAGCTGTTAAAACAATAAAAAATGTAATACAAAAAAAAAATGTTACGAGTTACCCATAAGACTAAATATTTTAAATTATTATTAAGACTGTTTAATGAATAAAAATATTGTACTGTGGCCTTTGTAAAATCTGCACTCATATACTGTCTTAACAGCCGCAGCCAAGCTCACAGCCACAGGAGCTGTTAACGTAACAGCCGAACTATCGGCTCCCTTCTCCCCAGTCAAATTCGCAGAAATAGTTTTGAGCAAATAAATTAATAAAATGACTTTGTTTCACAATTCTTTGATGTTGAGAGGTGATGTTACTATATTCGGACGTAGCCGAATTCGCGGGAAATGTAGCTTGGTCAGCCGCCCTTATTGAAGCGATGTGAAATTTGTTTGCATATTGTTATATTTAGTGTGTTTTTGTGTTGGTAATTGTTCATATTATTGCAGTGGAGATACCAGTCCAGCAAGACGCACTGTCTGTCATAACTTGGTCCTAGGGAGAGTCTCTTGTCGGCCATCAATCAATGTCGGCAGCCTCGTGCCATGTGGAGACACTTATGCATACGCTATCACAAAAGACACCCGGGGACACGGACACTGCGTGGGAGATGGAAGAGGATAATTCACTTATGCCCGACTGTGCGCCAATCCACTTACGTGCCTCCGATGGGACTAAGCTTCGGATGTTTCACATTTGCCAGCCGCCTGCCGCGAGGCCAAAAGTTCAGCGAGGCGCTGGTGGTGGCTACGCTGATAGGCCAACACTTTTTTGCGGTTGGTCAGCTTGGTGCGATGACGCTCCTGTAGAGATAGATTTTCCAGAGGCGCATTCAAGTTCGACAAGCCATCGAAAGTATCATAGTCTGCACTTGGAAGGCGATCCCATTCAGGAGCTGGAGCTGGTGTCTTATTGCCGAACGACTGTGCAACGAAACCGCAGTGAGTGAATAGTTTGTAAAACAAGTTAATTTATTCCTACCTCGTGGTTTGTTTGAAGCGCTGCATTTCGGGGGCGTTTCGGACCCTTTAAAAAGCGATCCGTAAATTCAAGATCCCAACAATTCGACATTTTGTGCAACTTTTTCCGAAAATTGGTTAAATTTATATTTTTTCGTCGACTCAGTCGGCCCTTGGTGGTGGCATCAAATCGATAACTTTCTGAAATATTTATCGTTGCAAATTAAACATGGAGATGGGTAGGAAATACTCGGCTATTAAGATGAAATAAATTAGCAACCAAATTGCCGACCGAACTGAACGGGATCCGGGGCAGGCTTATCTCGATGCAGTTAAAAGCCTTTTTGCACCTCCCATACCGAGCGTCAGCCAAGAGGCCCCTCGATTATTTATGTACTAAATGCAGATAAAGTTTCCATTTTTAAGGCCTGACGTACGGCCGCCAGCCAGCCCGTTCTGGACTAGTCCTCTATGCACTTTGCAGGCGGCCAAAAAATAAAATTTATTTACAGTTTCCTCTGCCGAAGGCTGCTATCCCCTAAAAGAACGAAATGGGGCTGGCCGGAGCGTGGGCAGAGCCCGGAAACTCAGTCACGTTTTGTGGAAAATGGAAATGGTTTGGAATTTACGGCGAAATACAACAGGAACAGCAAAAAATAGAAAGAGGGAGAGAGTTGAGAGTGGAGAGAAAAGGCAAACTGCAAATGGAGCAGTGCCAGTGGTCCAGTACTAATCGGAGGGAAAGTCTCCTTTTCCATTATGTTATTTTTTCTCTCTTTGGGGTTAGGGGCCTAATGAAATTTTCGTTTTATGGCAAGTGCACCCAAACTAAATTGCAGGTGAAAGCTTTTTCCCCAAAGTGTGTAGCGCTTTAGGGGCGGACGTCTATAAATGTTTTTTCGAAAAATCACATTTTTTGTAGGTCCTTTAATTTGAGTGCCCAAATGGAGGAGCAACGAAAGGCAGGCCTCGGCTATGGGGCTCCATAAATAAACAAATGTTGTAAACCATCTGAAATTCGAGTTGACTCAAAAGCTGTCTGGGCTTGTTGATGCGTCTCGCCTTCCTCCACTGCCTTTTGCCTCTGTGCATTTTATTGCCAGTCCACTCCTTTCTTGTGTTGGATAGTGTTGGTGCTGGGCCTCTGGGCCTTCTGCATATTTGGTGCGTATGTTGTCCTGCAGAAATACTACATGGAACATGCTAGTGGTCTCCAATGGGTCAGAGAAATGTCAACTTGGATTGCGGCCAGTAGAAGCAGCAACAATGGAATCTTTACGATGGTCATAAATGACGATGTACATAAATATGTACATATGTATATGCATAGGGCGGTGGGGTTGATTAAGTGTTGGATTTGAACGGAAAACTAAGCGGTAGATTGCTATTTTTTTAGTATTGAGAGTATGATAATTCTTTGCAAATAATGTATTGTATATTTCGAAGTTTTTATCCAATTAGGCAATACCGTAGCTTTTCTAGTATTCGATTTCTTATCTTTATTTTGCACTGAATTTGTCTTTGACCTTTAAACTCATTTAGCGCACAATTTGATGCATTCATACCACTGTCTTCGGCCACTATGTGAGGTTCAAATAGCCAGGACTTTGTGGCAACAAAATGCCCCGGACATGCTGCACATTAAGTTTAAACTTTAACATAACACACACACCACACACAGAGACCTAGGACATAGAGGCTCAGAGCAGGTGTGACTTAAGCTCCTAACCATACACTCCCTCCCATAGACTCCTCCCCTCTTGGCCATTACCCCGCACTAATACACTTACTCGAGCGACCAACAAGTCAACAAACATTTCTGTTACGTTTTTTGTTTCTATTTTTCGCTTTTGTCGTCGCTTTTCAACTTTTGCTCTGGTGTTATTTTTTTTGTTGCATCCCAACTTTTTGGCGAGCTTTTTAATTCTATATTTTATGCAGGGGGTGGGCTGGCAGAGGAGGGGCGCTGCTTCAAGCTGTTCTATAATGAAGCCAGCTTCTTGTAGCCGCTGCAAAATATGACAAAATGTTGAGCCAGCGGCGCATATTTTAAGCCTTCCTCCCCAAGCAGCTTAACAACTACAAGAGAGAGACCCCGAAACCCCCCGGCTCCATTTGGTGGGAACAATCCCTCCCCTACGCTCTCCCCTACCAATGTCCCGCTGGCTGACGGCGGAAAATGTCAGGAAAATGTTGGCTGCGTTGACTTTTCCGCATGAGTCTGCTGTTTTATTTTATTTGAGCCATTTTTCGGTGCCTTCGCCCTCTCCGGCGTCCTCGCAGCGCAGGACGAGGACTAGTACGAGAGTATGACTATCGCATTCATATTTCTGGCCTTTTACGACTTTTTGTAATCTTTATGGGGGGTTTCGGCTCAGACCAGCTCAGCGCTTTTTACAGCTCAAGGAGTTACGACGCTTATGAGTGCAATTTAAATTCAAAAGCCGCTTAAATTTATTTCGAGCTGCTGCTGAAGATAGATCTGGTCCTGGCCGTGGCCCTGGCCCGGGTCCGGGTCCTGTAGCTGGAGCTGGAACTGGAGCTGCCGCTGCACTGCACTCACTTAAGTCAATTTTTGTGTTGCAAATTTCACATTTATGACAAGCAATTTAACTTTTTGCCTAATTGCGCGACATGGAAAATTGCCAGCCAACAAGTCGAAAGTCCTGGCCCCTCTATCATCTCTCTCTCCCTCTATCTGAATTTGCAGGAAGCCCCAGCGTTGTGTGCGTCCTGACGCTTCATTAAATGTAACTTTTGTCGCCTGTCTCGGAAGGCGGCATAGAAAACTTTTTGTTCCAGCAACAGGATGTGGGTAGGGGATGGGATAGGCATTTCCTAGCAGTTCCTGGGGGTTCACTAGGGGGTGAAAGGCAAATAAAATGGCTCATTAGGATAGTGCAAGTGGAACTTATTGGATTAGTTGCCATGACTGCCTTCGGGGCTGAAAGAAAACTCTGTCATGCGATGCGATGCGTTGCGTTGTTCTTTTTTACTAGGGGGGGAATCGCCGAGATATTCATAAGGAGGCAGAGGGACCGTAGCACTAACAAGTCCGAGGGGGAGCGCCGCAATGGAGCTGTTGAGATATTCTGACAATGAGATCTGAAAAGAATGTTCGAAGTTATGATAATATTTAGCCCTGAACTGTCTTTTGTGCCCTAAGTTCGCGTAAAATATATTTTAATTTTTGGAGTAACCAGAATGTTTGTTTCCTAAAACATCCTGGGTTTCAGCTTGTTACTTCTTTTAAAATTGAGATCCAGGGAAACTTCCCTAGTTTTTTCCGCACTTAAACTTTCCAAACTGAAATGTGCCAACCAACTTTTGGAGTCCAGCTTTTACCATCTCCTTATTCTCCCTTATTTATTTATGTATATTTCAATGCATAGTAGATTTTTTGTCTTTGGAATAAGTTTTGCCTAGTGCTTGGATCAAAAGTTTGAACAACTTTAAACTTTCATTCCGGCTAATCGCGTTGGTGAGACTTGCGTTTGGCGACTCGAGTTTGGTCTATCCCCCAATTAGCCATCCATGGAGGAGGAGCTTCATTTCGCATGCAACTGGAGATGCCTCAAAGTGGAAGTGGAAGTGGAAGTCGCAGTCTCGGTCGAAAGTAGACGGGGACTGGGAGAAGCATTTTTCCGGCTGCGTGGCGCTTCAAGTGCTGGAAGCGTCGATGCGGATCGACAATTGTCTTAATTTCTCCCCGCGGTCTCTTTAGCGCTTGAATTGCCACAGCCAGAGGGATACGTGAGAGGCAAATAGGAAGGAATAGCTTGAGGAGCTTGGAAAATCCCTTTCAGCTTGGCAAAAGGATTTGCATTACAAACTCCATTTGCAGTTGCATAAAATGATTTATTTACCGACTTCACTCATGGCCCATTCTCTGTGAAAGGGTAGGAAAATCCTGGCTGCCAGCAAAAGCTCGGAAAACAAACACGAAATTAATTTTGTTTGCCTCGGATATGCACAAAGGATTATTGCCAACGCTTTCAGCTAAAAAGGAAATCCCACAAAAAAAGAGAATAGTTATTTATATTGAGTGCAATAGAGAAACTGCTTTTCCGCCAATGGAAATTGTTGGCACAAAAGATTCAGTTTGTTCTGTTGAGCGCCGCTTATCCCACAATGCATTCAGAGTTTATTGACGATAAAAATGTTATTTAAATGGATTTAAGAATATACGAAATTGGAAAATGTGTAGGAGGAAATCTTTCTGTGTGGATTTAAATTGAAACATTTTTGTTGAGGATTATTGTTTGTTTAAATTTAGAATAGATTTAAGAAATACTTTATTTTATTCTATAAATTGTTAATGTTATTTATTTGTATTTATAATCGAGTATAGAAAGAATCGAAAAAATACCATGAAAACTCAACTTTCCTTTTTCTGAATTCTGACTATGGAATTAAAAGACACTCAATTTATTAAAATTGAATTATTCAAAAGTGAGCACAGCTCGTTCTTTCTCATGTATCGTAAATGTATGTAAGTAGATTCCATTAAGAAGGAAGATATACAAATTATACGACTGTAATAAAAAAAGTAGTTGAAGGTTTTTAAAGGACTGAATATAATCCTTTTCAGGATACTCTTTCAAATGTATTTATATCCATTTATCATAATTTGTATTGTCTTCATGAAAAGTTGGAAAGATATTTATTTCTCTGTGAGGCGTGTCGTTTATATGAACTAAATTATACAGACAAAATTAGGCTTAGCTTTTGTAGCTAAGCAATTTAAGCTGTTCCTAATTTAGTTGAAACTAAAATTAATTCCGTTTAACTTGCGTAGAATCACTTAACTTTGTTCCATTTTCCCTTTTCATATCTCGTTAAAAATGCAATCCAAATGTTACTCCACACTTTACTAAAAGTTTATTTTTTGTCTTCTCTCTTGTGGAAATTCTGCCAGCCGCAACATGTTGACAAAAACTGAAGATTCCTTCCAGTGGAAGTTTGGCCTCGGTTAAAGTTCCTCAAGAATCAAGGCGTGGGCCCGACCACAGCCTGACTTGGAGCCTAGTTGGTGGCCATGTTGCAGCGTGCTTGTGGGGCATGCCACTGCCACTCGCCTAACCTCAGGCCTGAGGCGCTGAGACATAATTTTAAGCAAGTTCGCCCGTCCACTGACGCTGACAAAACGTTTGCATGAGTTGGCAGGAAACTCGCATTTACCATATTTATTTAGCCATCATTTGCCTTTATGACTTCTGCACTAATCTGGCCAAGAGTGTCCTGGATAGGGCCATGATTTGGCCATTTAATCGAGTTCATTTTGAACTTTTTGAAAAGTTTGTGCAAGTGTTGCAAGTTTTACTTGGCATGGCCAAGGTTTTTCGTGGCAGCCTAATGACAGCCACGTGGAGTGCTCGGCTTCCTCTGGCAGCTCCTTCCTCTGGTTTTGGTCTTACTTTGACACACGGAAGTTTTCGTGTTTTGGGGGAAAATTGCTCATTAAAATGTAATGAATGTCATGCGGGCAAATCAGCTTCGGTAATGAAAGCATTTCCTTGAGGCTGCAACTTTAATAATCGCTTCATTTCCACTCTGTTGCACTCAATCTTCCAATTAGTTTTCCTCTTTATTATAATTTCCATATTGCCAATTTAACTAAATTAAATTCTTCTCTTTGCAGACATGAAATGAGCAAATTATATTCGTCAGTTATTAGAGAAGCACACAAAGAAGCAACAGTCAGGCCAGGACACGACAGCCAGCAGAAGGATAACTGACACAGAACACTGCCAGACTGCTGCAAGGACAATTACGCAGCTGCACAATGAGGAGAGCCAAAGCTCGAATGGACTGGTGTGTCAGTGGCAGGAAGAACATGAAGAAGTGAACAGTATGACCACAGCAACCACAGTCACCACATGACGAGAATGCTCTCCAGAACAGGACTCCTTGCAGTGGACAGGTCTGAAAAGAGAGACTGAATAGGGGAGAAAGCACTTGATACAGATAGAAAGGATAAAGGATAGAAAGCCTATAGGCTGAGAAAGATATAGGATGAGGAACCAAAGATATCAGTAAGGCAACTAATTGTTCAGCTTAAGGACAAGATTATCTATTTGATTGGTCGAAACATTTTCAATATGTCATGAAAACAGTTTCCATCCTCCCAGCAAGGAAACTTCTCAAAAAACCGCAAAGTTCGAGCATTTTCTACTTTCCCATGGTTTTCCTTTTGGCCAACACAGTTCCAGCCAATTCCAAACAATAAGTTGCCAGTTACTGCCGAATGCTTAACCTTGTCCCCAATCGAAAAGGGAGCAGTCAACTCCTGCCGTGTAACCGCCCGCCCCATGACCCCCAGATGTTGCCCAAGATTGTTTTCATTTTCACCATTTTCCTGCTTCCCTTTGTTCGGCTGCCTAGAAAAGGAGAATGGCTGAGCAGTAAGAGGAGGAGGCTTCGTGGGCAGGAGCCTAATCAGATATTTACGCCACAGGCGGCGGCTTCAAGTCGGAAATATATATCCTGCAGCACAGGTCCGCCTCCTCGAAAACACCATCCACAGTCGACACAGTCCCCGTATCACATTTGAGCTTTGGGCTTTCGACTCTCGCTGGGCGTTAAAATAAATGAGAAGCATTTAGGGCCAAATCCCCATGGCAGACCAACATCCGAGTCCAAATCCGAATCAATATGCCTGGCCACACCATGTGAGGGCTCTGTGTTGTCGGGGGTATCCTGGGAAATCTCCCTCTCCGACTCGGCCCCACTTAATTGGAAGCATTTGTCAAAAATTTCATTGCAAAGTTGGGAATTTCTGCATAAATTTCTCAGTGGAGGCGTGGCATAAGTCCCTAATGTCCATATACAAACATCCAACACATCTGCATTGGAACGTGTCCAAGTAGGAGAGGCCCAGGAATCGGGTCACAGTTTCCACTTTCTCTTGAGCAGGCGGAGCACTCATTGTATGTTGCTCCTTTGAAGCATGTGTGTGGATAAGGAAAAGAAGGAAAGAGGGCAGGAAAGAAAACTTTATGGAGCACATTTCACTTGACCTGGTTGGGTGGTTCCGATTGCCAGAGAACGTCGAGAGAGAGAGAGAGAGAGCTGTGATAGACTGTGATGGTTGTTCGAGCCTGTACTGTAACTGTAGTCACAATTATTATAATAGGTGAGGTGCTGGGAGGCATGGTACATATATTCCACGTAAGGCTCGCTGGATAGTGATACTGGCACAGCTTTACCGGGAGAACTGGCCTTCGACCTATACATACGGCCAAAACTGAACATCACTTTCAGATTCGATTTTTCTAATCGAATTGGCTGTGCGTGTGGAAAGACAGCATTTTGTAGTGCCCCAGCTCTTCGCCTGATAGCTGGGAGAGATAGCTTATCTCTGTCTTTGCAGCAAAGTCTAATCTAATACGCTCATAAGGGACAGTGACAGTTGAATCCCCCGTATGGAACAGCTTATCCACCGAACTAATTTCGATTTTGTAATTTGAAAGTCGATTTTTAATGTGTGTCTTCATTGCTTTGCTATATTTGATCAGTATTGAATCAATGGACCCGTATGGATATTTTCAATATGGATATGAGGGATCTGCATTTTAAGCTTTGGTTTATTTTCAAAATAAATTGATGAATTGCAATACATTTTTCAACTTCCTTAATTATCAAATATTTCTTCGTTCATCTGTGTGCGAACGGGTGTGTCTTGCAAGACTGGATGATCGTGAAAATGACTAAGCAGTCGGAGCATTTGTAGGGTCGCTCGCCAGTGTGAGTCCTGATGTGACAATTTAGACCATTGCGGTCAGAGAAAGACTTCGAGCAGTGAGGACATATATGCCGTCGTTCTCCCGTATTCGTACGGGTGTGTCCATGTTCGAGATTACCAGAGAGTTCTTCCTCTTTATCCTCCGCCATCCGATCAAAGTGGAGTTTATGGTTCTGCTCACAGGTTTTCTTCAGATTGAATGCACTTACTGCATCCTCAAGACAAGGCGTGCATATGTTTTCTGGTAGTGAATCCACTCGCCTGACCACGTACCCGGTACACTGGGATATCATTTCAGCAAGGCAAGTGTCCCTTTTTAGTCGCTCGTCGAAGATGTTCGTAAATGCTGAGGACTTTGCCATGCACACTCTGCATATTTCATCCATTGTTCTGTAAACGAATTAGTTTTAATGGATGGATCACAATAATACGTGTACACACAGTTGAGAATTGAATATTGAATGGAATATCTACTCACAAACAACCAAATCGAGCTGATTTTCAGAATTTGATTCGCTTTTCTCTACAAATTTGCAGCACCACATGCCAGAAACCATATTGAAAGCAGGGCTGGACAACAAGCGATGGCAGTATCGATAGTTTCGAATTTGCGATAGTTAGACTTAAAAGTCTAGACTCTATAATATGTCCATACAGCACATTAACGGGGAACGGTGGGATTTTATGACAGATATGAAACCTCGATTCCCACAGGAATCCACCATCCACCATCTACCATCCATTGAAAACACAGCTGATAACAACAAACCTAACATTTTTGCTCTGCATTTTGTCAAAATTAAACAACAAATATGGAAAATTTAATTATTTTTTCGACTGTGGTTCAACGGGAACAAATATTTATGCAAAAATTGTTGGTGGGGAAAACCAAATATGAGGATGAGGAAGAATTTTTTGCAATGCTAAATTATTTTGGTAAATGTATGCCAAGAAGGGGGTGACTAGTTGTTAGTAAATTGAAATCCAAATAGAATTGTATGTACAAGACTATGTTTTATGTATTTTGGAAGCGGTACGGCACTTTTTGTCCTCGTCATAGTCTTCCAAATGTATTTCATTACAATTTACTTCAGATATTGATTTTTGCAAGTGAGCATGGGCTTTCCAGGAAGGTGCAACGATTCGACACTATATCAAAAGTCGAGCCTTGCAAAACGATCGAAGCGTCCGCAATAATGGTGGAAAAATCCAAGGAAATTTTCCGAGTGTCGGTACCAGTAATAAGCAAAACATTTTTTAAACATATAAAAACATTTGCAAAACTAAAATTGTTTCTTTTTATTTATTCGCCTTCTTCTCCCGAAGAAATTGGTTTAAGAACATCCAAAATGGATGGTGGAACTAACTGGAAAATTTCGGAAAAACCTTATAGCCTTTTCTCACACAGCACATTTACGGGGAACGGTGGGATTTTTTGACAGATGTGAAACCTCGATTCCCACAGGCCACTATCCACCATCCCCCATCCACCGAAAACACAGCTGACAATAATAAACAAAAAATTTGTGCTCCACATTTTTGTGAAAATAAACAACAAATATGGAAAATTTATTGATGGTTTCGACTGCGCTTCAACAGCAACGAATATTTGTGCAAAAATTGATGGTGGCGTTGGTCAAAAATGAGGAATACGATGAGGAGGAATATATTGCAATGCTGAATTATTTTAATGAAACTATGCCAAGAAGTGTGTGTACGGTTGTAAGTAAATTATAATCCAAGTAAAATTGTATGTACGAGATTATGTTTTATGTGTTTTAGAAGCGGTACGGCACTTTATGTCTTAGTCATAGTCTTCCAAATGTATTTCATTACTATTTACTTCAGATATAGATTTACGCGATGAACATGGGCTCTCCAGGAAGGTGCAACGATTCGACACTATATCAAAAGTCGAGCCTTGCACAACGGATCGAAGCGTCGTCATTATTGGAGGAAAAATCGAAGGAAATTTTTGGAGTGTCGGTTCGAGTAATGCTGATCGGGGACTCGGCTTTCAGGTTTTCCAAAAAACGTATGAAGCCATACCCATTCTCCACATCCGCTTCATTGGAACAGCGGACTTTTAACTACAACCTTTCCAAAGCTAGGAGCGTTGTGGAAAATGCCTTTGGCCATTTAAAGGCACGCTTTAGATTCATTGGCAAAGGCCTTGATAGCCACGTAAGGAACAATAACGCCATAATAATGACCTGCTGCATACTCCACAATATTTTAAATGTTCACAATAGCTCCATTAAAGAGAATTGGGTTCTGCTGAATTCAAGTGAGCAACCTGAACAGCCCGATCGTAGCAACACATCTGCTGACTTTAATCAGTCTGCAGAAGTAATAAGATCTGCCATTTCAAAACATTGCTTAAACAAAAAAAATAATTTTTAAAATTACTTTTCTATATTTTTGTTTCTTTGCCTCCTTGTCCCGAAGAAATTGGAGCATTTCAGATTGAAAACTTAGCATCTGGGATTGATACGATTCCTGGCTCGTCACCATTTGCTGGAAAAGATCAGCTTGTGTTTTCTTGTGTGTCTAAATATCTCATAGAAACGTGTGGCTTAGGAACATCCAAAATGGATGGTGGAACTAACTGCGAAATTTCGGAACGGCAAAACCTTACGGACCTTCCTGGAAATGGATGGGGGATGGTGGATATTAATAGGCTATGAGAGTAGTGGAATGGGGACTTTAGATTCTAGAGCTTCACAAAGCAACTCTGATAGCTAGCATATTCGGGGTCTTACGTCTGAGTAAATATGAATTCTCAACACGAAGGAAACTTATCTGGATGCGCATCGCAGCTTACCACAAGGTATGTTTCAGTCAATGCGTGTTTGGTATTTTGTACAACTTGCAGCGGCCGGAGCAGATGTTGCATCAGCAGGAACACAAGTTGCAGCTGAGGCACCTGGATCCAGTGCCACTATCAGTCCCGTTCCGGGTGTGCTGCAGGGCCCCCAGGGAGCCACAAACGGAGCTTACCGAAAGCCAATTGCCTAAAGATCTTCTGAAAATACTATTGACACGTTATTATCAAACTCGACGCTGTTCAAACATTTCTTTATCGTCTTCCTCGTGCTTTCCACAGCACAGTTTTGTCCCCACACAGCAGTTGGAGGCGACGTTTGATTGTTGGATGCTTATTGGACGCAGTGCGGTTATTGCCACCAAAAGCGGCGACTAACGAAGGATGAGAGAGAGAGAGATCTGCCATCTGTACGGTATTTCATCCATTTTCATTGCACTCTCAAAGCCTCGATTGTTAATTAATTTGCATCCCTCTCTGCTCTCTGTTCTCTGCTCTCTCGTCCTGGTGCTCTTCCTTTGGCTTTGTGCTTGTGGTTCTGTTTCCTTAATTGTTTTCATGTTCCATTTTGTTTATTTTCCTTGCCAATGGACAATATTTCCACATTGTTTGCTCTCAGCCACTGATTAAATCTTTAAAAATGCACCAAAAGTGGAACAATCGAGATGATGTGGCCACGGAAAGGCACTCTTTTCCTCTCAGCTCCGACTTTTATCGGTAATAATGGGAAGGAGCGTCCGTCGGAAGGAGGGCTGAGAGCGGATTTTGGCTTATATTCTGTCATAAATGTTAAATAAACCCGGAGACGCAGTCGTAAACTTTCGAAAGACAAATCATAAAACGGAGGCAAACAGAATTTCATCTGGCAATGTGCCGCAGGAAGAAGGGACAATCCCTTCCCAGAAAAATATGATCTAATATGTGAGTACGGGTAGATAGGGGAATCCGATGGAGGAGTTGTGTTACTGATTGCTAATTGGAGAGCACTTAAAGATGTAATGCTACCCTCTCCAGTATGCCTTTTCCCACTAGGTGGGCAACCTTTGGGCATTCCTTTGCCATTCATTAATCAATTCCCCTCCCCCTTCGGACCACCCACATTCGTCACACCCAAAAAGTTATATTGGTGCAGAAGGAAATCTTGATATATTACGAGGGAAAAACTCCTCTTGAATTTTCTTTAATTAAAGCGTCGAGTCCTCGCATCGGACATGAGTTGCTTCCCCGCTGAGCGGTGGGTCCGACAGGGGCAGAAATTTAATAAAAATGTCAGAAATGAGACGAAGGGAGGAGGCATGACCATGACCCCCCACGATAATTATGAAATTGAAGTAATTTTTCCAGCTGTCACCGGGGTAAGTTTTCCAGATGCGGGACTCTGGCGGAGAACTGAGCAGCCGAGAGCTCTAAGGGTGGCTAATGGAGAAGAGAAGAGGTGGACCCGAGTGAGTGATTTGCATGATGATCCTTCACACGCTCATCCTCTCTCCTGCGGCATCCACATGAATAAATTCCAATGGCCAATTTTGGGAAAACTTTCTGGCATGTGGAAGGCAATGGGAAGGAGAAGGAAGGATGAGGACTTACACGTGCTGCCAGTGTCATTCCGGCAACATTTTGACAATTTGTGGTAAACAAATAGGAAAATCAGGGGGCAGAAAGGAAGGGTGGGATGTCCTTCTGCTGAATTATTATTAATAAATACGCAACGCATTTCCTGTCTTGTTCTGTGTTCTGTGGAAAATGTTCCCCACCAGTCGATGACGGGCGAAAGAAAATGCGAGCACAGATTTGTCGAAGAAGAATGATTCGAAGGTGAGGCAGGCCCTGAATCTCTGTGGGAATCCGTTTGGAATTTCCACGAATATTCGACGGGACCTCGGGCAATGCAAATCAGTTGAATGTCAAATGAGTTGCCAGAAAATATATCCACTGATATAAGATATGATATAATCGATGTAAGGGATATGGATTGGAGCTCTCACCATGAATGGATGGGATGGATATCATTTCTAGTTTCTCTTTGAATCTTTTCTGCAATGCATATTCCACAATTAACTTTTATTTATTTAGCGGGACTCGACAGGGTCCGACTGCCGACCCGCATTATAGTTCCTCCAGCACTCTCCGGCCCGCTGCCAACTGTTTGCGGAACCAACAAACCAATCTCCATCCTGCTTGGATCTCCTCCCCTGTTCCACATCCGTTTTATGGTTTTGCACTTAGCAATTAACGAGTTTACTTTTTTAGTGCTGCTCCCAGAACCCGCATGAAGTGGACATGTCCGCCCCTCCCATCCCCGTCCCCATCCCCATCCCCGTCTCTCCACCACACCGTCATCTGCTGCTTCACCTCTCTGCCACGAACGTCTCCCAGCTGGCTCGTTGCTCTCAATTAGAGTGTCACTTCCGTTTGGAATTTAGTTCGCTGCTGGACGAATTTACCTATGTGCTGGAGCCACCACCTGCTCCTGCTCCTGGTCCTCTTTCTCTCCGTTCCCCTCGCAGCTGCCATAAAACAGAACTTGGACACGAACTGCATTGCGGTGTTTGCCTCTTTGGGGATTGTCCCACGAGGATGTGGATGGGGATGCGGATCTGAACCTGGAGTGACTCCAACTTGGAATCCTCTTTGGCGTTTTGCTGAGGAATTATCACAGTTCAGGGTGGGATTTAGTGTGGGGTTTCCACCAAGTTCAAGGTCCAAGAAAGGGCGATCCCTCTGCTTTCCTTCTTCGCTTCGCTTTGAGAACTTTCTCCAGTTGCAATTCCCATTTCGATTGCATTAAATTCTGCTCGCGGACAAAGAAAACTTTTCACTGCTTTCTCCCGGGTTCTCCTGGGTACAAATGAGAGCACATTACTCTTACGAGAGTTTCTTCCCTCCTCAGCTTTCTCTCTCCTGTCCAGACTGTTTGTCCATTTCTTTGTTGCTTCTTTTCTCCGCCGTGCAAAATATAAGAGCAGAAGGAGGGCGACGGGCAACGGGCCACGGGCACAAAGTGCATCGGAAATTATTTCTAAATATAAATTGCACGGCGAAAGCAAATGGGAAAGTGTCAAAAAAAATTCAAGAAGTGAAATGCAGACGATGAGAGAGAGCGGGTGATGAGAAGCCAGGAAATACCGAATCGGTGACTCTGATTGAATTGGCGTCAAGGAATCGAGCCACATGGCCAGGCAGGAGAGAGAGAGAGAGAGGCAGGGTAGGAGCAACGAGAGCAGATTCTGCGATGTGCCTCAGGATTCCAGAGGTATGTTTCTCCTTCCGCTTCCGGCTAGAGTTGCCAGCACACATGTCGGCCCTCGCCTTCCCATTTAATTTGTTTTGCGGCTTCCGTGGGCCTGGCTGCCTTTAGCTCCTCCCCATCCCTCCGTGAGGTTTCTCCCTGGGAAGTTCCCATTAATTATAGGAAAAGTGCTTGGCAAAACATTTTCACATCATTAAAAATTATTTATGTGGGCGGACCTCAAGGATAACAGGAAGCCAAGGATACAACTCAAATGGAATTAATGTCTGTCGTCAGCTTCCAGCTTCCTGTCTCCCCACCCTCTGGGACAACTAATAGAGGGAGGAGGAGAAGGAACTTTGGAGGAAATATTACTGCAGAGTACTACAAGGATCGTTGGGATCGTTCCATTCAAATTTACATAATTCGTTGCAAGTTTTGTGGCCAACATTTAACGAGCCCAACAATTTGTCAGCGGACATCGGACAAGGCATTCCAATGTCCTCGAATTATTCATGGGGAAAAGGAGGGGGCTGGCGGGGAGATAGGTAGAACAGGTGTGAATGTGATGGAAAGGGAAAGGCACTCTGTCTGCGGCAGCTTCAGAGCAATCAACTTTTGGGTCTATGAATTTGTAATTGGGAAGGAGACAAAAGTCAAATGTCTGGAAGCAGAGAACAACCCTTCAAGGAATAGGGATGGGTATGGGTGGAAGGGTACGGGGTATTTAAGGGTATATTCTTTGTATAAATAAATAATTGTTCTGGCTCTGAATGCACTTTAAAATATGAGACTCGCATCTATTGAAACTTTAACTGTTAAACTTCCTTTTACTCTTGTACTCTCCGCTATCTCTTCTCTTTGTAGTTTCCATCCTCCCGAGATCTTTCATCTCCATGGCATGAGTAAACCAAATTTAAATTCTAAACAATCAAAAGCGATTTACGGCCAATTAGAAACGACATTTAGCCAAGCCCCAAACACAAATGGAGCTCAAATGGAGACTATAATGCGGAGAAAGAGGGCGGGATGTATCCGCAAATGGGAAAACAATTTCCGAATTAATTGGGAAATACCAAAAACCAACCGTAGGACGGAGGATGTCCGCATTCCATTTGCGGCCATCGGTAAATAATTGAGAACTGCTGCAGTGACCGCCGAATGGGAAATGTGTGTCCACCCCCTCATGATATATTCCAAATGATATGGGCAAACAATGTAGGCGGCCGATATGGATACGGATGGGGGCGTGGCTGCATTGACATTCAATGAAAATTGTCAGAGGAAAGTGGAAGCAAGGGGATCTGTGACAAGGAGCTTCGACTGCCGCAGGCCTTTAAAATCTTTATCAATTTCGTTGCCGCTGCTCGGATCTCGGTTTTGGCATTTTTGGCAACTTTTCCACATCGATTTTCCGCGGGCTTTCCCAATGCGATTCAGACAATATCCTGTCACAATAGTCGCTGTCTGTCTCTCAGCCTTTTCTCTCTTTGCCGCGGGGCCTTTTGTTTGCCTCGCGCTGGTATCGATTATTTCATTCGATAATAGAATTGAGGGGAGGAACAGGGAAATGGGAAGGAGAGAGCAGTGGGAGAGGTTTAGGGGAATTTCCAATCATTTCTATCTGGAAAGGATTTCGTGTTCCATGTCTCCTCCATTTGGCGGGCTGCAGTTTCCCACGTGGAGGCTTTTCTCGTCCATTTTCGCAACTGTCGCCAGAGACTTTCCCACTTTAGGATCTGAATGCAAATTTGCATGTGAAAAGTGTTTAAAAAATCATGAAATGTTCCCCGAATTCCCATTCCTTCGTCCTTCAGATGGAGTAGATGACAAAGTGTATTTGAGTGCATTTATTTCGTCTCATTCGGGATTCCCGATGGCCTCTCTCT
The DNA here is from genome assembly GCA_963969585.1 of Drosophila helvetica. NCBI lineage: Eukaryota > Metazoa > Arthropoda > Insecta > Diptera > Drosophilidae > Drosophila > Drosophila helvetica. Next base: position 17,602,056 of record OZ018402.1, on the reverse strand, counting down.
TTCTGTTTAAGCGCTGAGTAATTGTCTCCAAGCAATCCACGCATTTCTCGGCATTCCACAGACGACCTCCACACCATCCTCGTCATCATCATCATCATCCTCATCGATGAGGTCGCACGTGACCCAATGCCACATGGATCCCCTCGCTTACCCTCTCTAGGCCCCGAATGGGAAACAGAAGAGCCGGAAAATGTCAACAAACAGAAGCGAAGAAATCGAGAGAAGCGTGTGGGAAAGGTGGAGGGAGATGTGGAGGGGAGAGGTTCCTCAGTCAATTCGCCAAGTGAATATTTTGTTTCGCTTTGTATTTTGCATGCGTATGCCACAATCTCCAATCCCCCTGTCAATATGTTCACAAGAGAGGATAGGGAGGATAGAGAGAAAGAGAGAGAGAGACAGAGTGAAAGGGAGAAGCATATGGAAGCCTTGTTCCTCACGTAGCCGTAAAACATTTTTGGCTCGACAAAACCCAAGCGGAGCGACGCGTAAAGCGAACGACAAGCAGAAACTACAAATTTTGCATGAAGGATGCCATGCCCTGCCCTGCCCTGCCCCACCATTGCTCCCCTCCCCAACAATGCCTGCCGTCCGCTCTCTATAGGGATAGGCCCTTTCTGGTCCTGATGCGACTTTATTATTGCCAATTCTTCCCTCAGGGAGAGCGACAGGGAGATACAGAATGAGAATTCAGATGCAGGCGACATTTCACCGAAATTAAAAGAAGGCCAGATGCTCAGAATGTCCTTCAGCCAGAACAGGGAGAAGGAGCAGACCGTAGGAGGGGAGGAGGGTGGGGGATGAGCCATTGAGGTTGCCAATTTAATTCGTTTCTCAATTCCGAATTCAGTTTCTTGGCTTTCGGCCAAAATAATTTACAAGATTACGGGGAAAAACAGCAGCAGCAGCAGAAGGAGAAGGAGATGAGTAACGAGACCGATGGGAGGGGGAAAAGCGGGTGAGGGGGGAGTAAATATGAAATTAATATGGGAAATGGAAACATTCATGAGAAACTCGCATGCAAATCGGAATGAGAAGTCGACTGAATTATAAATTCGGTCAGGAAGGAAGGAAGGAAGGAGCGCTGTCAAAGTAGATTCGGAGAAAGATTTATATTCTTAGAAGCATAAGATGTGGGCTATTGGAGGATGAAGAGCATCGAGACGGCATAACGGATACGATGAGGCTGATCGGATGGTACTGGGAATGGCAGGAGTGAAAGATGAGGCAGTGTAATGGACGTTTTCTAATGATCGGATCAATGTTTTCCATGTTCAGTGACTTGGGATTATTCCTTGATCTTAGTGGAGACGATAGATAGTAGCTGCAGCAATATAGCATTCCCAGATAACTTCTTGACAATATTCTAAGCACCGTCACTCGACCACCTCGGACACAACATAATGATAGGGATTCCTCAACTTAGACGAGGCTGAGACTGAGTGCAGATGGGGCTGCTGTAGAGGCTGCGGAAGAGTTATGGTTGGATCTGCCAGATGATTTTTAAGCCACTATCTTGAGCAGGTAACACAGACCAAAGCAAACGAGCTTGAAGTTCATTCGACTATGTATGGGGGAGCTACAATCTCCCCCTGACCCCTGGTCACTATCCCTCAAATTATCCTTGCCCTGGCGCAGAATCAGTCCAAGTTCATTGGAAAACTTTCCGCAGAACTACACTAAACTACGACTAGAACTGAAACTGATGGCACTTGAGCCAGAGTCCCAGCCTGATGAAAACTAATTTGTGATTCAAAAGAAGCCAGACGGTGATTACTCCTGGCCCAATGCCCCATGCCCCATGCCTCTTCCTCATCCACTCCCCATCGCTGGGACCACCTGAGCAGCAGATTGTCAACGTTTTGAGTTTCGGCCAGAGGCAGTTTCCCAGCTACATTTAAGGGCCTTATCCGAAGGATCCTGGAACTTGGATAGGAAGTGGGTGGTGGGAGTGGAAGCGAGCCACATAATTCAGGAACCGCAGACAAATTTGAAACTTGCACCGCGAAATTACACGGACTGATGAGCAAAGTTTGCCCAGAGAGACATTCGGATTCACGACGGTTCTATTCTCTCATTTGTAGAGAAGAGAAATTACACTCAGAGAAAGCAGGGGATGGGGTATGGGATGGGGATGGGGAGGAGGATTCGTTTCGTGCTCAAGTATCGTGTAAATGGTAACAATTTATGCTGAATGCCACAGCAGCAGCAACTGAGCATCAAATTTGGAATACCCTCGTTCACACGCATGCATACACACACACATACACACACACACACCGCACATATACCGGAAACACACACCAACACAAATGCGGCTTATGGCGCATTATTTAAATTTTCATTCTTTCAAATTTATTTCGCCGCAGACTCATAATTTAATTCAACTTTTTCTCTGGGATGTTAATGCTCCTCTTTATATCTCATTCTGGGTGTGTGTGTGTGTGTGTGTGTGTGTGTGTGCATGTGTGAGTGTGTTAATGTGCGCTAGTGAGCGTGTGTGTGTGCTGCTTCCTTTTAGCGGAAATTTTTCGGTTCCTTTTCTGTGGCTTTCTTGTTTTTGGCTGCTGCAAATTATTTGGTGGCTGAAAGTGCCCAATGGGTGTTAAGGGGGGGAGGAGGAGTGACTCTCAGTCACTCACCCACTACCGCCCCTCCGCAGGAGCCACAACAGTTACCTTTCGGCTTAGAGGCCCTTTGTCTCCGTCCGACATCGCTGTAAGCCGTCCTCTCAGCAGACAAAAGCAATTACGATGCGTCCTCCACTGTCGCAGGAGGAGGCCCTGAACGGTTCCTCTATCGGAGATGGCGGAGGGAATCGCGAGAAAGTCAAGGGATTGGCAGTTCCCTCCTCCACTTTCTGCACCCTCAACCCACTCACCGGACGAAGCCAAAATGTGTCAAAGTGAAGGGAAATCTCTGGGAGAGCCACAAATGTTGGCTTCGTCCTCTGGCTGACAGATTTGCGGTTGGAGGGGAAGCTGCAGGAGGAAGACAATTGAAAACTGCCAGCCCCCCTCGTGCATTTCATAATTAAGAAGAGGAAGCAGGAACTTTGTTTTTCCATTCGGGAAATCCCACGGATCTGTTGAAGGAAAAAAAAAACGCTGTGACACGACCTCAAATTCGGGGGTGGGGAAAGTATTAAAAAAGTGAAAATGGACCGAGAAACGGAGAAGGGAAATTTACTGCTGACTTTGTTCCCATTTATCGCAAACTTTTCTTTTCCTTCGCTGCTTTGTGCCGAGTCTTCCTTTGGCTGTTTCATCGGAAAAGCGATACAAATGATGGAAAGTGACCCCGAATGAAGAGGAAACTCAAAGCGAAACTCCGCTCTAAGCTGCTCAAAGGAACGTCAAAAGAAAAGCAATGGAGTGGGAGTTATATTCAGAGATTGTTCAAAATATCTGTGACATGAGCAATAAATAATTCCCAATGGAAGCAGCATTTCATGTCCCTCCCTGGCGCTTAAGCCACTTTTCCTACTTATCGCTGAAAAATAAACAGAAATAAATGCTGCAAAACATTTCCTTCCTGCTGTTTTCCTTCAGTTTTTCCAGTAAATATTTTTCCAGGCAAATGAAAATATTTATTTACACGATAAGTTCTGCTTCCACTTGAACAAGGAAGGAAAACTTTGGCTAACAATCAAACTGAAAGTCGGAAATTTTTTGTGGCAGTCTCAAAGAGAGGGAGAGAGAGAGAGGGAGGGGAATAGGCAAAATATTAAATACAATTACCAAATTAATTTACATCTCCGAAGAACTTGAGAAACAATTAAAAAGTTGAGCAACTTTTATCCCAAAATAGTATAAATAAAACTATAAATATTCCCCTGATACGAGAATGCTTTGCAGTGGAAAGTTTGCCAATAAATCGAGACGTGTTTTTGGGGGAGTCCCATCCGAATCCTTGTGCAGCATCCTAGCAGCTCTCTTCTCCGATTCCCAAAATATTTCAATTGAATATTCCGTTTGCTCTGCGGATTCCCAGGAATCAAAGAACCAAAGCAAAACAACCACAAAGGACTGTGTGTGGGTTTTCGTGTTTTCCCGGAGTATTTCCCAGGGAAATAAACATGGAAATTGCGCAGTTTTCTTTCTGTTTGTCTGTGGATTCATTGTCTGCTTCTGCTACTCTTCTATTCGGCAGCAAACAAATTAACAGAAATGTTGAACAATGTTGTTCGACGACACACAGCAAAAGGAATGGGGAGAGAGACAGAGAGAGAGAGAGCGGAAGAAGTTTTCCTGCCACACAAATCAATTAAAAGTTTGCCCCAAGCCCAGACAGAATCTCTTCAATCTTCCATCTACATCGGGATTTAAAGGAATCTGTCTCCTGGCTGGGAAGGGGATCGGGATGCCTGGCCATGAAATAGGATGGGATTCAAGCAGCTGATGTAAGCAGCTGCAAATCGAACATTGATTGATGGCATCATTCCCATCTACATCTACATCTCCAACCCATCATCATCATCTTCTTCTGCGATAAACATTTCTAATTGATATTTAAATTGAGACCTTTGCTGCCCTGAAAGTCTGGGGAAACGAAAGGCAAGCCATCCCATTCGCTAAACTACTCCTAAATATATTTAAATTTACATCCCGAAATCAAGCGTCCAAGACGGGTAGCCACCCATCCCTTGCACCCTTAATGTGCGAATCGTTGACATGAATAATAAGAGCATTTCGGACAGAGCCTTCGACTGGCGGCAGAGTCCTTTCGGGGGTCCACTGAAAGGACTACTGACCTCCCCCAAATGGTGGCCCTCGAACGAATGTCGGGCATCCTCAGACAGAAAATTTATGGCAACAGCAAGAGAGAGGATAAACTAGAGGGAAAGCTCTTTCTCCGAGTTATCTGAGAGACACTCCCATTGAAAGAGACACAACACGAGTACCCGTCGCATGTTGCTGGCAGCATGCCACTGCCACCGTTGTCTGGCAACATTTGTTGCGTGTGGTCTGGCCGAAGGGGCAGGCAGCATCCCTTGGATCGCCCTTCGCGAGTCCTTTGTATTGATTTCTCGCTCTGTTTGGGCTTCGATTTTGTGATGGAAAGAGGCAGAAGGAGGCACAAGGAAAAGGACAATGTAGAAAGGCAGCAGGAGATGGATTTCTGGGTCAATTGCTTTCCGAGTGCGTATTTTTGTTCGCTGGAACAGCCACATGGTATGTTCACATGGTGTGTTCAACATGGAGCTTTCCCATCCATCCCCCTCGGACAACTCTTTAAACCAATTAAGAACTTGGCCCGAACTGAGCATCAAACAGGTAACTGAGTTTGAGGCCTTGGAATAAAGTTCTCCCCGGCAATTAGATGGGGATATCCCCCGCGAAATATGTGTTTTTTTTGGCGTCGAGAATATACGACAGGCAGATGCAGGTCAAAGTGTAGCTCCCTACCCTCCCTGCCATGATAGATGGAGCTGCCTGTTATTGGCCTTAGCTTCAGATTCTCTTCCGATTTCTCTTGGCTCTGCTGTGTGGCTGCTTCCCCTTCATTTTCTGGCTCTAGTAATGGCACTTCAATCTAACGATAAATACGCTCACTCTCACCCTTCATAGCTTCCTCGGCTTCAGTGGCCACTCTCCAAGCCGTTGTGTCCTAGTTGCATATCCTCTGGCCCAGAGCCCCTTGCAGTCGGATCGGATCCTGCTTCGTCCATCTTGTCATTGTCATTGATATCCGCCGGAGGCTTGTTTTCGGGCTCATCGATGCTTTGGCTTAATGCGAATATCGGGAGTCATGCTGAAAGAAATAGCCTCTCCACCTTCCACACCCAAAATCTGCAGCAAGCGTGGCGTCTCTGCAGGCGACTCCTTTGCTGGAGGCTAGCTGCATAGATCTTAAAGGAAAATCCCACCATGTTGGCCCCCACCATTCACAATTGGCTCAAAAACGATAAAGATAGGTCGCTCCGAAAGTTAAATTTAATAATTATTTAAAGCTGTTTTCAAGGTTAAGCAACTGAGACAAACATTCATTGTGCGCGATTCCGTGATGGCTCAAGTGGGAAAGTTCAACCAGTGGCTTCGTTACTCATTCTTGAGCCTGAAGCGGGTCTTTCAGGGACATTGTTTGAACAAGGGAAACCAAAAGGATCTGCCTCCGACTGAGATCCAGACTAAATCGCCATCGGTAGAAGAGACGACCAGCTCCGACGTAAAAGAGCTCACAGTACCAGCCCAAGGACACTGGTTTTTTCGGTGTGCGTTCAGGAGACGGTTGGAAAAGACATTCCCTTTTCCATTCTAATAACTTCGGGGTTACCGCCTTCCCAAAAGGATTTGGAAACTAATTCTTGCCCAAAAGAGGATTCGCCATCGAAAAATTCCAAGGATGATACGGTCACGATAGCACCATCTTCTTCTGTAGACCTTTTGGTGGATTTCGCCGAGATCAAATACAAAGAATCAGTGGAAAACGCAACTACTTACAATAGTATTTCCAAAGGATCCCTATCCAGAAGGGGCAACTAGAATTTCGAATTCCGAAATGGCCAAAAAGACAGACAGGCCAATGTGTTTGTCGATAGAATTTCCGGAGAAACAAGAAGAGAAAACGGGAAATTTTGGATGAAAATGGGAAGCCAGTTTGGGTGGACTCGGCCCCAAGCAACAGGTCACGCCAGCATTGAACTTATTCCAAAAATTAGAGTAAAAATTAATTTTAAGAAAAGGCAGAGTAGCCCCGCCTTTTGCTAAAACTCTGTTCTTTTATTTTCCATCTTTCGTTTTATAATTTTTCTTTTTCGGTTTCAATTAAAGACAACTAAAGTGACAGTAGAAAAACCAGTTACTGGAGTGGAAATGGGGCTTACGGATTCCACGCACACACAAGTGAGCTTTGCCTGTGCTTGACATACCCCCAGGGGTGGCCCTGGGTAGTCTGCCATATGTCAAACGGAAATCAATATCCTGATTTTGAGCTAATGCTGAAATATATTCTCTTTTAAATAGGATATTTCAATCGGTATCGAACCTTCGAGGTGTGCAGTCTGGTGGTCAAAACACGGGAAAGCGAAAAAAGCAAAACTAACTAATAATAGAGGAAAACGCGATGATCTAAGTGAAGAAAGCAGTGAATATGAAGAAATGGAAGGGATGGTAATACATAGGCCTGATCAGATAACGGAGCAAGTAAGAAAAAATTCTAAGTCTATGTACGAAGGAAAAAAGGTGGCGACAGAAGGGACGGAAAGTTCTGGAAAGAAAACGAATTTGAAGATGAAGACAAACGAAAAACAAGCAAAGAAGAAGGATAATATTGAGTATCATAAGGGACCTTACATAGTATATGTAGAGAAAATAAAAGGCAAATAAATGTATGAAAGTTAATTTGAAGAATCTTGGCCATGAACCTAAAATTTTCAATAATTTCGTTTTTAAAACGGGTCTAATTTGTAATATTCCAACATCCATTTCCGACGAAATGCTGGCGGGATATATCGTATCCCCAGTTCCTATTGAAAAATTTATTAGAATTAAAAACAGAGACAAAAACAATAAGAACCATCGGTACCTACTTCAAGAGTCAAAATCTTGTTTAGAGGTGTTTTCTTTCTTTATACAAAAGTTCCTGAAATTAATTTGGTTCCTTTTAGCCAATGTTATGGATGCTATAGATTTGGAAATTTTGCCCAGCACTGTAAACAAGCGGAGCAAAAATGTTACAAATGTTCACATATCCATTCAAAGCAGACTGCTTGTACCGACTTAATCTGCGTCAATTGCGAAGAAAATCATGTTGCTACCTCTGTTTCCTGCCCTGCGAGAAAGAGAGCGTATGCTATTTAGAAATGTATGACGGTGGGAAAATTATCTAGATTGGAGGTTAAAGCTAGATATCCGGCGCTTTTTGGCAAAAATCGTCTAATGAAAATAGATCTTTACAAAACTTTCCTCAGCAGAAACTGTTCACTCTTACAAACCCTTCAACAAAATAGTTAAGAATAGCAAAAATCAAAATTCCGAAAATTTCAATTCACGTAGCAGAATTAAATTTTGGCAAAAGGTACTGAAGGAGCATGAATACGTACCAAGTGAACGTACACATACTAACCATAGCCATAACCAACCTGAAACAGCTCATGATATAGCTGAAAAAAGTCTTAACAACCTCTCTTTGTATATCTCTCACTTCCTCACAGATGCCAAAAAAAATAACATCAATACAGATACTAGAAAGTTCTCAGAAAAAATGAATTCAAAAATATCGCAAGCAAATTTTAAAATTGATTTAATTAAATGAATTATTAATTTATTTTTATTTGCTATGATTTGCGATGTTTTGCTATCTAAAGTTTCCTCGTTAAATGTGCTCACTCTGATAGGAGGCGGACTTAATGCCAAATCGTCTATATGGCGAAATCTCCGCCAGAATTCCAGAGGGAACTGTTTGGAAAGAACATTTCTAAATTCAAGTTTCTATTGCTTTAATAACTGCTCCCCATTGGACACATTTGGAATCATGCTGAACATCAAGATTTTCTCAACAAAAGTGCAGACTGAGATTGCTACCATTCCAATGCAATGGGATGATTCCCTTATTAAGTCAAGCTTTAAGGTAGACGAGCTTTTATAGTTTTTAAATTCCAGAAATCCGAATTGAGCTAAAGGTGTAGATAGCATATCTTTTAAAATGTTACTATCTCTTCCCCCGGACCAGATTGAAAATATTCTCTCTTCGCTAAATAAAAATTTCTTTAGTGGAAAAATTCCAGATTGTTGGAGATTGATAAAGGTAATACCTGAACCAACCAACAACCGACCTATCTGCCTCCTAAGTGTTATTTGCAAGAGCTTAGAAGGTATGATGAAGATTCGTATGGAATCATTTAATCCTGAATTAATCATATGCCTATGGAAAATAAATAATGATGTAATAAATAATGTAGCTAATCTCAAAGCAAAAGGTTTTCAGGTTGTAGGGGCGGTCCTGGATATTAGCAAGGCGTTTGACTCAGTCAATATGTCAGAAGCAGGTTTATTTAGAGATTGACACGGACTATATTAGATTTATAGTTGGTTTTTTAGAGAAGAAAATTTTGATGAGCGGCAAACAAGAAAAAACGGTTCATAAGGGTGTGTGTCTAGGTAGCTATAAATGATGAAAACTGTATTATGATTCAATATGCAGATGACTTTTTATACCCGGTACTCGAAGAGTATAGGGAAATATTAGATTTGTTGAAAAAATGGATGTGTGTAACACCCAGAAGGAAGCGTTTCCGACCCCATAAAGTATATATATTCTTGATCAGCATCAATAGCCGAGTCGATATAGCTATGTCTGTATGCCCGTCCGTCTGTCCGCCCGTCCGTCTTCATTAGCGCCTATAGCTCAGAGACTGTAAAAGAGCAACCTAATTTTGTATCCAGACTCCTGTCCTATCACACTGTTACAAGTGTATTTCAAAATTCAGCCCCGCCCCCTTCCGCCCACTCCAAGGACTAAAATCTGTGGCATGCACAATTTTAAAGATACGAGAAAACTAAAAACGCATCAATGATGATATCTATTAAAATGGTGAATCTGGATCAGATCAGATCATAAATATAGCCACAATGAAGAAAACAGAAGACGTCCATTGAATATAATTTTTAACGATGAAATCTTGAAATAAGTAGATAAAGTTAATTAATTGCTGCCAATAATTTCTCGGTTCAACACATAGATGAAATTATCTCAAAGTCAGACAAGACTAATATGTTTCTGCAGATGCTCAGTGGATGTCACTTTGGAGTGCTTCCAAGTAAGTCTCCTCTTCCTCTTTTGCAAACATATCAAAGAAAATAAAAGTCCACATTAATTTTTATCTCTGACGTTCACTTCGATTAATAACATCCACTCCGGTTAACATAATTTATAATTTAGCCCCAGTGCTTCCAGCTTAATACACACTGAAGTTTATTGCGGCAAAGGAGTTGGCAGAGGTTTTTGCCTATGGTCTTCCAGCGGCATCGCTTTTGATCGATTCTTTTGCGGCAAGAAACACCAGCTACGCCGAAGTCTATAAAGAATTTAAGGATATTTTCAATGCAATTGTATCGATCACAGAAGTAATTAAATCCAACCGTAAAATTACAACAGTTTACAGATCTGCGAATAACCCCTAATTAACTCATTATTACAAGAAAAGATTTCTAATTTGTACTCTAGAAACTTTGATTTGATTTTCACGGATGGTTCAGTCTCCGACAATTCCGTGGGCTATGTTTTTTTCACAAGGAATCAAAATTAGTAAAAAGTTTCTTTACAAACAAAAAATTATCTTCACTCACAGCCGAGCTTACATATAGCCATAAACAGGGCAACTGATTTTGCCATCACCGAAAACTTACTCAAAATTGCAATTTTAACTGATAGTCTCAGTGGGGTGTTAAATTAAAAAAAAGAATACTGATAATTACAATGCCAAAGAAATATTAAATAAAATTGAAAATGCTCCCAGTCTTTTTGCTGTGGAATTTCATTACATTCCAAGTCATGTCAGCCTCTTAAAGACGCCATTACACATATCTTTAACTCAATTAAAGAAGATTGGGAAAGATAATATATTTCATACGCCACAGAAAGAAACAAAGGGCTAATTTATTTCCACATCTTTGAGAGAAATAATGGTTTAAGCTTTAAAGACAAAAACTGCAACCTCAACCGTTTAGAAATTAAACAAATTAATAGACTGCTAAATGGTCCCGGAATAGACAAGGTTCCATTGGGAAGAATGGAAGTAACAAACAACAATTTATGTGATATCTGTAACATATTAGAAGATTCTTCACATCTGATTTTCAATTGTCCCGCCTACTCTGTTGAGCGAAATCGTTATCCACTACTGAAATCTAATACCGATATATATCGATTCTTTGAGAATGAACCTATTGCATCTTACAAGCACATTGTCGACTTCATACACATCGCTAACATTAAATTTAATTTAATTCAAGCAAATATAAATTTAATATAATTAAAATATAAATTATTAAATATAATTTATTAATAATAATAATAGGATATTTCGAATCGAGTGGTGCTATATACGACATCCTGCTGGTTGGATTTAGCTAATGCCCATATGACATTAGACTTTGCTAAATTTGCTGCGAAGAGAGAGATAGCATGATAGACATCGATAAATTAGTGCTGGTAAACGTCGCGCAGTAGTTGAACATATGTTTTGTTTTGCGGCGGGAAGCATTTGTATACTGTACAAAAATTGTTACTAAAAATGTTGTGAACGGAGGAAGCTACAGTGTTCCTTATAAATCTTGATAAGAACTCCCCTCACGTTTGGGATTCTTCGCATACCCGATATAGAATCAAACACCTAAAGCAGGCTTACCTGTACTTACCTTATGTACTTACCTTCTAACTCGCCCTTCAATAGCCATTTCGCCGACCAAATCTTTCTCTTTTTTTCGTTCTGCTGTTGCAGCATGTGACACGCAATCATATTATTATTTTGAGCTATTAAAAAAGCTGCACAAAGCTTTTTTCGTCTGTTGAAATCTAATATGCTTGCCATTTTGATATTTGTTTACATTTTTTCATCTTCTTCTTCCTCTTTTTACGAATTATAAACACTGCATTTATGATATTATACAACACACATTGCCACCAAGCCAGCAAAATCGTATCTAGAAACTATAGCAATCGATAATCTCTGCCGCAGCGCTGCTCCCAGCTCAACTGGAAAAACAACTGGACGCATATATCTGTCTCGCTCTCACTGCATGCTTTTTGCATAAGGCTGTGTTTATATATCAAGTTAGTCCAGCTTCAAAGTCTAATGTCATATGGGTATTAGCAATTATATTTTTGGGTAATATTTGTAGGCGCTTCCAAGTGCGTCTTGGGCTTCGTTGCCATCACGCAGGAGGAAATCTTCAAGGTACCCGACGTCCACACCGACTGCATCACCTGCATCAAGTGAGTATATACAAAAATTTCGCGGCAGAGTTGTTTGTGCACCCCGAGACACACACACATTTTTAGGTTGATTGTGTCGTCGCACAAAAGCTTCGCGTCCTGCACGGCCATAACAGTTGGGTAACGAACATCGAGTATTACTACATGAGATGCGGCATCTTCCCGAAGGAGGACAAGCTGGTCTTGTGTCGCAACAGGGGCTTCATCATGATTATCCATCACCTGGAGTTGACCGAAATGCAGAAGGACGCAGGTATCTTCAGTGTGAGTGTGAACAAATGCCTTGATGCAAGATGGGAGATCATTGCTATACGAGTATTCATTTTTGTTCAACCCAGCTACGATCGTGACATGCAAATGTCGCGGCGCAGGCAGAAGAATCGAGTGAAGCTGGTCACTGATTTTCCGGAGATGGACGATGTCGAGCTATATAGATATTGACCGTGCCGATTCATCCACGACATCAACGAGGGCGCCCCCGCGTCTGATACTGAGGATGAGGACAAGGACGAGGTTATAATGCCCCAAAAGACGCGTGCGGCAGGCGGAATGCAAGTATTCCGCTATAATCGAACTTCCGGCCACTGATTCAATGACAGGCCACTGCCTCCCTGCCCAGCTCCGAGGAAGTGCCGATTTCGTTACCCGATCCAGAAAGAGGCAGCACCAGTAATAGAAGCGGAGCGCGTGGCTTAGTGAACTGTCCGAGACAAGAAGCAACTTGGGTTCCTTTAAGGAGGCGGGCTTCTCCGCTGACGGGCGTATCATCTGCTCGCCCTACCGTATTGGAGTACGTCTATCCCATCTACAGGACGTTCGAGGAGGTGCAGCAGAGCCCTTGCCAACTGGTGCAACTGGATGCGGTGTACTGCGCAAGTTCAGTCCACGCGAGCCCCTCCTTGTCGCGGGCGGCTACAGCGGGCAGGTGTCCCAGTACAGACCCCATCTTTGAGTGGTTTTTGGTATTATTTTTTAATTAATATCTTTTACATATACTTTTACTTTACTTACTTAATATAAAGGAACAAACGAAGATGCGAATATATTCATCATCTGGTAAAAAGGCGTTCACATAATCACATAATCTTTTTTTTGCAGATAACACTCAATTTTGGATCGCCCGTTGCAGGGCCAGATCGATCTTCTGGGGAGCTCTTGGATGGTGGATGCGACAGGTGCTTTGATCCTCCAACGACTTTAAACGCCATATGTACTTACTGTCGGACTGGCTGTATGGATAAGAGTACGAGAGGCGATCGAGGATCAGGACGAGTGTAATATTCGACGCCTGTCGTGCCCTTCCGCATTTTATTTCTTTTTAAAATTCAACGGGTGTTCGTTATTAGTCGTTAAGCACAAATACTCTGTACGATCGTAAAAGCTTTCATAGAGCTTTTGACGAAACATCTGTTCTGTTACCAAAAGTGGCAACGCCCTTCCCTTTGTTTTGATTCCGCATTGCCCTTATATTCATTGCAATTGCTTTCATCCAAAGAACAAGGCAATGAAGAGATTCAAAAAAACGTGGGCTTCTGTAATTTGCAAATCCGAGGGTCATTCTTTTCTCCTCGTGGCCGTCAAAGTGTACAGCAGTGCAATGCGCTGGTGCTCCGTCTGTTAGCTGGCCCTCAACTTTAGGTACAGCCAGACACCACGCGAAGTGAAAATCAGTTTCAACCCCTATCATTAAACGAAAAACAAACCCTAGTTGTCGGTATACCGCGAAGGTGTACCTAACCTGCACGCCCACGGCAGCACCTGCGTGGTCAGGCATTCGGTCTGATCATCCACTTGGAGAAAGAAGTGCGAAAGTTCGAAAGTTATCTCGATTGCAGTGGTGCAATTCCCTCTGGGGATTAGCACCACTAGTACGGACTTAGTAAAAGCCGTATAATTGCGTGTATAGCCCGCCCAGAGGATACCGCAATGGTATAGTGGACCATTCCATAAGCCGGACTCTCCGGTAGCGTGCACGTACCCCCCAATTGCGAATATATTGGAACGCCATCGTTCTATATTCCGGGGCGAGCCCAGTGATCTCGAGGACGGAGTTCCTTCATCTGCAATCTGACTGGGAGATACCGACTTATGGAATATTCGTATCCCGTATCCACGTGCTGACCTACCGGCCTCGTCACCGCCAGAAAGTTACAGCGGCACATAACCTCTTCACAGTCGGTGTACCACGGTCATTGACCCCATTGCCTCATCAGCTGGTTACAGTACCTGCTTCGTGGAAAACGTAATCTGGTGCCGTCTGCAGCCGTCGAGAATTTACTCGCAACGCAGCAGCGAACCATCGATTGAGCTGCTGTCTTAGTTAAATTGTTTATTCGACGATTATAGACCCGATACGAAAAACCTTTTTGTTTCATCAGATTTGCGGCTGAAATTTTGATTTGATACGGCTAGAACATGTAAATGCCAACTAACCTCGTTAGAACGAGATAGAAAAAAAGAGGGAAATCCTATCCATAGTCTAAATCGTCTTTAAATGTTGTGAATATTATATTCATATGGTACTAACTTTACAGTTATGATTTTGGGTTACCCTGCATTCATCGTCTCATGTTATCACCTAATCATCTGCTTATCTCAGCATCCAGCCATCTACACAAGGAAAGATCTTTCTGCGTGGGAGTCAAAACAACGAAAAGTAACGTAAGTGATGAGATTACCCAATGGTAGCCATCTGAGACAATGAGTTTGAGGTACCTTGTATGTCTTTAACTCACTACGAGTCCATATGGACCTATATATTCACCTTGACCTTGACTTGAAGCCCGTTTCGTTTCTTTTTATGTGGTTTCGCATTGACCTCTGAAATCATGAACGCGTTTGAATATTCCTACCCACGAATTGTTACTCTAGTTTTGGCATCTGGCATATCCATTAACCATATAGTTACAATCTTACTCCATTACAATATTACCGGTCCTTATAGGATTAAATGATTTACCTCCACATATTATACATTAACTATTACATCTCTATATTATCCATCTATATTCTATACTAATAATCATAATATCTAAGGCAATTAGTTATTCATGCATATACTTAATGCTAGGTTTAGTTAGAGTTAGGTTGTTTATTACTGTAAATGAATTATTATGGATTTCGTAAATAAATTTAGTTTTGACATGAAGCAAGGCTAAATATATTTGATAGGAACCATGCAGCCTCGTTTGATAGAAGTGTGATCTACCGAAGTCTTTGTCCTTTATCGAGATTATATGTGGCCCCGAGGATCATGGTAGGGTGGGCGTGTTCGTAACTGTGCGATCACACAACCAGCAAAGACCTGACTAGTGGTAATTTTCCTTTTTTTTTTCTTATGGATGCGGATCCGTTTGTCTTTGTTTGCCTCCTGCATTCCTTTTCCCGTTCTCCTTTCCATACTCGTACGCGATTTTATTTTAATTTTTAAACATTCTGACTGCAACTCTACACGAGAGCCTAAATTGGTGGTACAATTTCCCCAATGCCCACACCCCGCCGAACAGAGACAAAAGCCGAAGCCAGCGCGTACTTCCTCCATCATTTTATCTTCCATCTGCTCCGAACTCCTGTACGTTGTATGCTACACGAGGAGGAGGAACCGTAAGGGTAATAGTAGGGACTGCTCTGATACGACCGAATGCGAATAAACTAATTCTCCTTAAAACAACTACGAACCTGGCCCAAATCAAGCATCGAACATGTAATTGGGTTCGAGGCCTTGGTATAAAGTTCTCTCTGGCAATTAGATGGGAATTCCAACCAAATATGTGTTTTGTTTGGGGTCGAGAATATCCGACGGGATTCAGCAGACAACGGCAAAAATAAATGAGCAGATGCAGGTCAAAGTGCAACGAAGTATGTAACCTCTCTCCCCGCGATGGAGCTGCCGCCATACCCCACCGTCCATGATAGATGGAGCTGCCTGTTTTTGGCACCCATTTAAAATTCCGTGCACGCAGAACGTCAGCGCTGCTTCTCATTCGCATTCCCGTGCTCGTCCGGGCTGTGGTTCTGCTCCGGACTCGTCCTTCGCTAAACTGCAGGGAGCTATGGTCGCCATGGATGGGGCTCCTGTTCCATATCAGGGATGGGGGAGTGACAGGGTGAGGAGGGTGGAGTGGGGAGTGGGGAGGATGCCGACAAGGTGCAGCTGCAATTTGGGGCCTGGGCTCGGTTCACATTGTCAGCACTTTCATTATTGCCAGCATTTTTGACCAGGGCGGAGGCGGAGGTGGATGGCTGAGTGGTGGTGAGCAGCTGAGTTCAGTTGATTGGAGCATTTCTCCACGCTATACGTTTCCCTTTGGGCCAAAGCGAGTGCCAGCGAGACAGCAAACAAAGCATTTTCCAGGCATCGGATGATGAAAGGCATCCAAATTGAGATGCAATCCGAGCTTGGCAAAGGAACATCGAAGAGGAGGATCTCCATGTCAGATGTGGGGCAGAAGATTAGATCGATTTAAGCGGTATTCGACTGCCTGAGATTTCCAAAATATGGGAATGACTGCAGATAAATCATTGGATTATCCTTTACTATAACTCACTTTTATCCCGGGCTAATCCCGAATCTTGTTGCAATTTTAAATATCCCTCCATACCTTTTTGTCCATTCACTTATTATTAAGTTCTTTTTCTGCCACTAAACAGCTTTCCGTGGGGCTACTCATACGCAGCGGTGTCCCGTTCTCATTTTCCCCAGGAGGGAAAGCTTTTCCATGTGACTGGCAACTGCTTTGGGTGGCCGTTCTGGTGCTGCTTTCAGCATTTGTAATGAGTTTTCGATCCGAGACAAGTTCGGACAAATTCGAGGAATGTATTCCCCATCCTCTGCTGTCCTGCTGTCACAGCAGAGTTCAAGGTTGAGTCCTGGCCTTGAACTCACAGATGAAGAAACTTAAATGAAAATTGGAATGGGAATAGGGATAGCAGCCTGGGAAAGTATTTCTCTGAATGAAACTATGCCAAAGCAGCAGAGGAGGCGTCCCCACCTCACACTTTCGCATTTCTAATTCATTTTCCATTCTGTTTTTCTTTTGGAATTTTCTTGGCCTACAAATGCAAATGGAAACACTTGGATAGAGTGGAAAATCCTCACGATACTCCGCCCCACGCATGCCCGCGGTTCTGCCAAGGAAAGAGTGATGCCTCCATCCTCTCCCTCATCATTCCTCTCCTGACATAGCCTGACCCCAATGCACGACTAGTTGTGGTTCTCCATTCAGTCCTCCCTCTCCATCCTTCCATCCATCCATCCATTTACTCCGTCTACTCGTTCTCCCACTCGGATGCGCCTTCATCTTAGGGCTGGTCTGGGTCTGGGGTCACATCAATTTGAATGTTTCGCCTTGTTTGAGATGCTAATGTTGGCTGGGCAGGAGGCAGGGGAACAGGAATATCTCAGTTCTCGAGAGGTTAACAGGGGCCAGAGGGGAAAGTCAAGTTGCAACTGCTTCAGAGTCACGTCGTGTGGCGCTCAATTGTGCGACAGACTCGACGAACTTCAGAGAATGGGTCGAAGGTGTTGCATGATTTATGGAAGGAATGATAGAGGGGGGGAATATAGTGAGCAGGGGAAAGGGGAAAACTGATGCACTTGTTGTTGCTGTTTATCTTCCAGTTGGTTAATATCCTCCGAGAGGGGAGACACAACACAGGGACCAGCACCCGGGAAAAGGGCAACTCCCCTGAATGGCATCATTATTTGCATATGCCACCCTTGTACCTGCCCCTGTCCCTGCCCCTGCCCCACTGAACCACTTGCCGCGACTTTGCACACAATCCATGCAAATGCGATGGAGATATATTTCATATCCCTCAGTCCTAGTCTCAGTCTCTCAGTCTCCCATTCTCCCGTTCTCTCTGCTACTCGGAGAATTGTTCAGTGAGCGCCCAGTGGGGCATGCATAAAATATGTTACAAGGCAACCGACCATGCCCACATCAATGCACGGGAAGGGGAATGGAAGGGTGGGAGGTAGCAGGGGAGGATGTCATCCATCCATCGATAAATTCGTTAAATTCTTCCCGTCTTTCAATTAAAAAGAGGAAAACAGAACAAACCGAAAAATGTCACCAGAAACGGGGGAAATTTAAAGCCAAGCGAGGAAAGGCCATGTAAAGTGAAATGTCATCAGAGATGGGGAAAGAGCAGGGACGGTGGGAGAGAGCTGGAGAGTAAGAGAAAGCGGATGGCAAAGGATATGCCACGACCCGACGCTTTCTGTCCAGAAGATCAGATGATGGCCAGAACGGAGCTCGAGCTGGAGCTGCCATAATGAAGATATAAAAGTTTCGATTTACCGATTGCGTGGGCAGTGGCAACTGTTCCACTGAACCCTCAGAGAGCTCCCTTCCCCTGAGAGAGGAGTGGTGAGGAGAGGAGAGAGGAGAGGGAGGTGGAGCAGTTGTGGCTGAATGTTAATTAAATGCAATTTCATCGCAACTGGAAAACTTTTCCACGACCTACTTGAGGGAAATCTATATGTTGGGCAGAGGCAGAGTTTTCCTGGCTATCTTTCACTTTCAATTGCACCGTCCTCTGCCTATTTTCTTTCTCTCTTTTCCGCAGCCTAATCATTTCTCTATTTCTCGCTTTCTCGTTTCTTATTCACCTTTTGGCAACCCCTACGAGTTGCGAGTGCAGTCTCTCCCTAACAAGTCGGATTAAGTCTCCTTGAGCATCGCCTTTCACTCTCACCTTTACCCACTACCACCTTGACTTTCGCCCACTTTTCACCTCGTCAACAGACAAATATATCAATTCGACCCCGAATCCTGCCAAACGGAGTCTCCAGCCTCACTTTATAGAAGGAGCATATCCGAATGAGAATGAAACTAGACCCGCCGCAGCTGCAGGCGCTGGAAGGGATTGGATGCAGCACATTAGGGAAATTAATGGGTGCCGGTGGCGTATGAGTAATTTAGGACTAGGTTCCATTCGTTCCATCTCTCACTCGGATTCCCATTCGTACTGTGCTGTCGAGGCTGTCGAGGCGGGGGGGAAACTGTTTCGCTCTCAGTTTTCTCTGGGAGATGTGAGAAGAGGTTCTTAATTAATTTTGTATGACTACGCAAATGAAGAGGTGCCTGCAGGGAGGGAAGAGGGAAAATGGAGTTCCTGGTGGCGGGGATGGGACTGGGAGGGCCAGTCATGTGACCTAATGATAAACACTTTCGGAGGGGTTCAGTTCCGGATGGGCAGGGGAAGTGGCGATGGGAGAGGAAACTAAGCAGAAGCGGAAGCTCCGATAACGGACAGCAGAGCATGCAACGCCGCCAGGAAGTGTGGAGGAGGAATGAGGAGGAGGGGAGCAGTTACAGTTACAGTTACAGGATGTGGATGGAGCACCCTATCCGCTGTGGGGTCTGCATTTGTAGAGCGAAATATTCGAGAGTTTAATTGAAAATACAAATAATTTGCAATGTTTTCCCCAGGTTCAACTTCAACTGCAGTTGAAACAGAAAAGGATAGGGGAAAGGGGATCAAAAGTGGGCCAAAATTAGTAGAAAAGTGTGTGAAAATAGTTCCAATCGATGGAGAGCAGAGGAACCCATCCAGAGGATGGCTAATGAGGCATTCACATGGAACACATTCCAAATACTGTAAATGATGTAATTCTAATTCAAATTCGACTTGCAGCAGGAATGGAAATCGATTGGAAATGAAAATGGAAATGTAAGCAATGTTAACGAGGGGAAAGCAGAACAATCAAATGGTGCGCCTCATTGGAGCTGCCAAACGGAAAATGGGAAATGAAGCTGTCAATTATGAGTCTGGGGATCCATCCTCCATCGGTTCTCCACTCGAGAGAGCACCAGAATCTCATGGAGGGAGTCCCGAATGGAAATGGAGCAAACTTTGTGCAGGATAAATATTTGGAGCTGGCCAAATGAGGCGGAGGAGGCATAAGGACGAGGAAGTGGAGCGAGGCAAACGAAGCAAATGAAAAGAAACATGAAAAGCTGCCGCAATTTGTTGCAAAAACAAAGAAAACTTTTCCCAGCTGGAAAGGAAATGCAACAAAGTCAGAGAGCCAAAGGAGAGGGAAGAAGGAGAAGGGAAATGCAGCTTGGGAGATATCCAAATGTCTTCCTCTTGGCCCTCTTTGTTTCCTCTCTGTCTTCGGCTCTCCTTCTCCTTCCCTCCGCTTTAACTGCAATCAGCCACGCCTCCTGCAGTTGCCTCCCACTTTGATGGGAACGATGACAGCAGCAGGGAAAGGGAGAGAGAAAGAAGCTAAAGAAGTGTCTCTTTTCTTCCCTCAGAACTCCTTCTGTCTCTCCTGCTTTGCCTGCAGAATAATGACGGAGAGAGAGGAGTTGGAGGAGACACTTGCCCCATCTTGTTTACAACTTGAGAGTGACTTTTATTGCCTCCCATTTTGATTTGCATTTCGGGGGTGTCCCCAAACGGCACATAATTGAATGTTGCAGAAGGGCGGGTGTTGCAGATTGGAATAAAACGGATACTGAGTGAGGCTGCAAGCAGAGATCGGTACATGATCGAACCTCGATGGGAAACCATCCACACACATCCAAAGTGTAAGTGAAATGCGTTTCCAAGGGATTCCCTCGAATCAGTTTGCTTTGGCTTCATTTACTCCTGCCACATGGAACAGTGGCTCTGAATGCGGAATCATAAAACTAAGTGCTCCCATTCATCCCTCTCTCTCTCTCTATCCCTGAAACTATCCCCCCACCATATTGCTTCCCCTCTTGCCCGCTGTCATGAAACTGTGCTTCCTGCGATGCTAGGGTGAATCCTTTCATTTCATATTTAACCAAAGGAAAACGCAACTGAAAGGAAAATGCGGCTAGACGAGAACCAGGAGATGGGAAAAGGGAGCAGAAACAATGAAGGCGAAGGGGAGATAGGGTAGCGGGAAGTGTGGCAGGCAGTGGGCGAATGACTCCAGAGGGGGAGATGTGAAGGAGTGTCAGGATAGTAGTCCACATTTGCTGACTTAGCTGCAATTATGGCAGATATTTTTATGAACTTGATGTCAGCCCCGGACCCACACTGAGATACAGAAACATTCTCACACATGGAGAGAGGAATAAAGAGAGGGACAGACAGAAGAGGAGAGGAAAGGAGAGATATGGCAAGGGTCCTGAATGGGAGACAGGACTGTGGCTAAAGGCCAAGCGATGCATGGAAAATGAAGATGAAGATGGAAATGTCAGTTGGAAAAACCTCCTCTTCAACGGTTTGTGGAGTTGCTGCAGAGACTGTGAGCATAGCGAAGGAAAACACTCTACAACTTTTTCAGATTATGTGGAAAATAATGTGGGGGAAGATGAAAGATATACAATCACCTGATCCGATACTGAGGAAGCCAGTAAAACCTTAAGGGAAAACCAAAGCGGATACATTTTATGTTTGCTTACTCTACATCTTCCTGATTGATCCCTAAATCAACTATCCAAGAAAACTAGCCAATTTATCGAAGGACTCACGTTTCTGCAGTGACATAGTCTCCTCTGCATTCATTGTTTAAATATGTATATGTTATTTGATAATATTAGATCGCGGTAGACTCGATCTGGACTGATTTCTGCCGATACTACTGCTGGTTGCTGCGGTTCCTCTTCTTCTCTGCTGTTGCTCTCCTTCTGCTGTCCGTCTGATCCACATACTCATATGTACATAGATATTGTAACAATAATTCGTGTTACTAGGCGGGCCGAGCGGATTTCCTACCAGGTTGGGGGAGCGGAAAGTTGAGGATAGGCAGCAGCTAAGACGTGGTTCGGGACAAAATTCACCAACTCCACAAATTGATCTGTTGATCTGCTTCTCTTCCGTTCTGCCGTTGTTCAAACATGAACACATTATTCCAACTGAAAGAACAAGAGTCTTCACACAATGACTGATGTGAACACAAAGCCGATCTACAAATACACATAAGTGAGGAAAGAACGTAAAATAGATCACTTATGACTGCTACGGTGTACGCGGAGAAATAATCTGCCAGCCTATTAACACATACGACAAGTGCAGTAATTGTGTATCTAATGCTGTCCGACAATAATTATTCTTGCTTGCATTCAAATTGTCACACGCAGCAACGATGTACCCGTTCCTAGCGATAATAGTCTAGCGATAATAATATAATTCAAAATCGTACCTCATACCTCACTGTAAAAAGTCATATAAGGCACGGATTCTATGAATAACGAGGGGGAACGTTATGAGCCGCGTCTGCGCCGCGGCTCTACTTTATACCCGGTACTCAGTCAGTATATATGTATGTGAG
Source organism: Drosophila helvetica (assembly GCA_963969585.1). Classification (NCBI taxonomy): domain Eukaryota; kingdom Metazoa; phylum Arthropoda; class Insecta; order Diptera; family Drosophilidae; genus Drosophila; species Drosophila helvetica. The sequence goes on along the minus strand of OZ018402.1, from coordinate 17,579,864 downwards.
CTTGTTGTAATTTATTACATGTTCGCAAAAGGAAAATATTAAATTTTAGCCAAAAAAAAACAATTTAAGTCGAACCTTTTCGGAGATTTTGATCTATTAGATGTTTCCATATTGGTTAACATAAATTTTTTACATCTGCCATTTCTACATGTTTTTATCTACTTCCTACATATACATACACGGCTGTGTGCGAGAGAGAGAGGGAATCAGTCTGCGCTTGGAAGGCCACTGAAATTTCATTTGTTCCTTCTGACTATATTTGTTCCTTCTGCGGGTATTTATGATCCGATCTGATCCAAATTAAATACTCTGATAGATATAGTAATTTTCTATGATTCTGCGTTTTTGGTTTTCCCGTATCTTCAAAATTGTAGATTTTCATCTTTTGTGGGGGCGGAAGGGGGCGTGGCCAAATTTTAAAACAAACTCGTCTCGGTTTGATATCACAGGAGCTTGGATAGAAAGTTTGGTGGTTCTAGCTCTTATAGTCTCTGAGAACTAGGCGTCAAAAAATTCGATCAGGCATAGCGCCTACCCCTGTGTGTGAGAGAGAGCGAGAGGGAACGATGCATTTCGAAATTGTTTTCTTCATTGTGGCTATATTTATGAGTCGATCTGATCCAGATTCAACACTCTGATAGATATTGTCATTCTCTACGATTCTGCGTTTTTAGTTTTCTCGTATCTTTAAAATTGTGCATGCCACAGATTTTCGTCCTTGGAGTGGGCGGAAGGGGGCGGGGCGAAATTTTGAAATACACTTGTAACAGTGCGATAGGACAGGAGTCTGGATACAAAATAGTGTTCCTCTAGCTTTTATGGTCTTTGAGCTATAGGCGCTAATGAAGACGGACGGACGGACAGACGGACAGACGGACGGACAGACAGACATAGCTATATCGACTCGGCTATTGATGCTGATCAAGAATATATATACTTTATGGGGTCGGAAACGCTTCCTTCTGGGTGTTACACACATTAATTTTTTGCACAAATCTAATATACCCCTTTACTCTTCGAGTACCGGGTATAACAATTATTTCGAACTTGCAACTCAACTCGCAAATGTTTAGACTTTTCTTTTAAGGTTCTTACAGCCCAACGGCTTGTTCATCGTCTTGGTGTTTCCCGTCGCTAAGCACTGCTCCCTCTATGGGTCAGCTGGCCCCTTCCGTCCTTCCCCTTGAGAGGGGTACTTTTATCGTTTACCAGAAGCAATGGATAATTCCCTCATGTCCCCATGCTCCTTCTCCTCCTCCGAAATTGCATAATTAATTCAATTTTGTTTCTGTTTTTCTTGTGATGGATGTTGCTGTTGTTTCGCTGTTGATTCTGGTGGCATTTCGAATGAAAATGGAAAAGGTGTCCACCGGAAAAACCACACAAATTTCCGCCAGCGGCCGGCAACAAAAAGCAAAAGTTAATTGTTCAAATATTTCCAGAGCACACATGCTCGCCCTTTGACCTTCTGCCCCCCTCAACCACCATCAGTTCACCCTCCAACAGCAAGAATGAAAAGCGGGAAATCCGAGCGCTGCTTTCGTGTGCCACAAAATGTTGCACCTCTCCTCCTGCGTCTGCGTTTAACAGCGAACGTTTCGGTTGTTGTTTTTTTTTAGTCATTCAGGGTGGAAGAGGGGGATTGAAATGAAGGGGAAAAACCTCTTCCTTTGTGCCACTCTACACTGGAGGGGCAAAAACAAATTTGTAGTGGGGGTTTCATCCCATTTTCCATCACATTTTCATCGCTTTTAATTCGAGTCTCAATAAAAATCATCAACAATTCATTTTCACGGCGCTCCAAAAAGGTGACCGAATTTCGGGGAATTCTCCAGTTTTATTCCTCTTTAAGAGCCGCTGAGAGAAGAGGAGAGAAGAGCAGAGAAGTGGAGAGCAGAGCAATAAAATTCCGTGTCATAAAAAGAAATTTCTCTGCAATTAATTCCATTCTGCAAGACTCCTCCTCAGGTCCTTGGCTATTGGACTCCTTCAAGGGAGAACTTTTGGCGGAATTTTAATCGCTGACCCGGAATGACCTTTGCATCGATTTCATCGGCAAGCTCGTTCTCCTTTCCCACTTTTGTTTTATTTTCCTTTAATTTATTTATCTTTTTTTGGCCATGTTTCTCCCTGTCTCTCCTTTTCTCTTTAACTTTTCTCTGTTCTCGGTCGCTCTTCCTGTCGCCTGTTAATTGTCTTTAAATTACTGTTTGAAAATGTCGGGAGGGCAGGGAGAAAACTTCGATTTCTGTTTATCTTCGGCAATTTGAAATGAATTTTCTTGGGAATTTATTGCTGCGGAAATTAAAGGAAGTTTTCAAGGGAAAAATGTGCTCAAAGCGAGTGTCTAAATGGGGGAAATTCAGGATTAACGAGAGTCAGCGCTGTAATAGTTATAGTTCTCCATTCGAGTATTCATTGCTCATCTGAAATCATCGGAATAAACCACCCAGCAATTGCCAAATTATCCACGAGACTTCCCATAAATATTTAGAATCCATTTATGGTTCTCCCCCACTCTTCTCTAGTTAGAGTCTCTGTCTCTCCCCATAAAACTCTCTCCGAAAAACAACAAGGAGAGGTTTCCATATATTTATATTTCTTTGCTGCGTTTTCATGGCCGATTTTTATCATCACGAACATTGAAAATTTACGAGTTTTCACAGAGCATAAATTCTGTGTTTTTTCCTACAGTTTTATTATCTGCAAAATATTTTATACGCAGCAAGTGGCGCATCCGAGGGATACTCGAGAGTGGGGAGTATCTAATGGATACATGAACCCAAATTGAGTCACTTTGCATAGACCAAAGCAATCATCATCTCCACGTCATCCCGCTGGGAAGTTTCCTTCGGGAAGAGCGAGGAAAATGAGCGAACAAATAATGATAAAAGGTGAAAAATGCACTCAGAGGGGAGCAGGGGCACGGGCACGGGCAGGGGCTGAGAGAATGCTAAGCGTAACTTATTATGGGAGGGTTTCTCCTTCTCCTCCTCCTCCTCCTCCGCGGAGATGAAGGAGAGGAAAACTTTTCGCTCAACTTTCCCAGCTCTCTGCTGCATGTGTTGCATGCTTTGCGGCGCTCGAAAGAAAGCATGAAAAATGCCCGAACGGGGAGGGAAGTACTGGGTGGAGGCAGGGAAAATGTTGGGAAACTGCAGTTCCAAGTAAACAGGCAAAACTAATTTTTAATGTCCTGCATATAGGAAGGGGACTAGAAGAAAGACCTCTCCCTCTCTCTCTCTCACCGTTTGATAGCGGTGCAAAATGTTGGCACTTTGTCTCCTGACAGCCAGGATCATCAATTCCCGCAACTGCTGCACTCGCTCATCTCTCTCTCTGAAGGATCTCTGGGAAACTCCTCCCAAGTGAAGGTGAAGAAGCATCCAAGGCAAGGAGAAAGTTCAAGGAGCGAGAGAAATGGGAGGGGAGGAGAGGACAGCCGTTAACAACTTTTTCTTTTGCCAATAAATTTTCAATTTCCGCCTTGAAATTTGCAATTTATTTCACTGCAGCAGAGCTAATTTCCCCTGACCCGTCCACCCGTCCACCGTCCCCCACCGACGCTTTCCTCCTTTGTAAGTCAATTTCTGAGAGTTATCCGTGTCGGACTGCAGGCTTTCCCATAAGATTTCCCACACGAGTAAAGGGGCTTACCGGGGGACAAAAGTACACCTGCAAATTGCATTGTCTGCAGAGGGGATTGAAGTATGTGGATATCCCGAAAGGAAGGAATGGGAATAGGGGGAGTCCCATCCAATCCTTTGGCAAGTAAACAACTGCAGGAGGGCCTTCACTGTGGCACTCCCCCTTGTTCCTCGTTCATAAATCACGCGGACAGAAATTTGATTTGATTTGCAGAATCTGCGAAAATATTTCATAAATATTTACCATCGCTTTTTTTCACGCTTTTCCAGCAGTTTTCCCTGCATCCCCATCCCCCGCTGCAGCGAGGAAACTTTCCAACTGTGAAAATATTTTTCACGTTTCGCGTTTGTTTTCCTTTTGCTACTTTGTTGTGCAAATATTTTCCTACTTCGTTTTGCTCCGATTTTGCACTTCATTTGTGTCCGAAGGGGGGGAAAAGGGGCGTGGCTGTTTGCTTTCCTTTGATATGCGAAATTTATGCACCGAATGCATTTGAAACGGGATTTTCCCTCCCTGAAATTATGAAGGGAGAATTACCTACGGGAGAAAGGGGCGATAGCAGTGGGTGGAATGTCTTTTAACTCCGACAACACTGAAGAGATCGTCCTCCTCGCACTACGAGAACTCCCCTGGAGGACATTTCCATTTGATTTTAACGACTTGAGAGTAAAGTTTTCCCGCAGGCTGCGGGAATCCTTTTGCAAGGGAAACATTAAACTTTGGCCCTACAGCGGAGGAGGAGGAGGAGGTGGAGGAAGGAGAGCAACAGCAACAGCAGGCACAGGGCTAACAGCAGCTAGGAACAGCAGCCAAACAGGACGCGACAGCAATAAGAGAAAACATTTCCAATAAAGCAATGGAAAAGGTTACGGACAAGTGTCCTGCTCCTCTCTGGTGATGTTCTTTGGTTCAGTGACATAAAAAATAATATTCCCCGATTATAAGCCCCGAATCACTTAGGAAATGTTGGTCCTAAGCCAAAAATGGGAAAGAATAAAGAAGGAATTATAAATCGTACTACATAGCTCCCCAGCCACGCCCACTACCCCACCCACTCGTAGCCCTTTGCTAACTCAATTTGTCTAATTAACTTATTTTCGGTCTGGCCCCCCCCCCACCCGCGGAGGGCATCCCTCTCTGGCTGAGGGGCTTTATTTCAAGTCAAAGATGGAGATGGGAGTGGAAATCCCTGGGATCCTTTACATCCTTTATACTCCTTTCGGGTCGTGTCTGCCTGTAATTATGTGAGCGGGATAAAAATGCGAGCGGCGTTGCCTAATTGCAAGCGACAGTCTCTGAGGCGGCTCACGTGGCGTATGCGCGACGCGGGACAACTCTTTCCCGCATTCCAATTTCCCTTTCCCCTTCAAGATGTTGCTGCTTTTTCGCGCCTTATTTAAAAGAAAATCACGCACGTGGGTGGAAAAGGGTTGCAGATGGGTGGAAAGGGAAACAAGTATAATTGTCACTGGAGGAAGGGAAGCCCCAAGGCAGGGATGTGCCTAGAGATGGGCCTTTGACGCTTCAATGCTGCGCTTAATCACGGATTTATATGTAGTATCTCAGAGATAACAGATATAAATGAGATGGAGACAGGAGGAGAACCCTGAACCATCTCTGGCCACAAACATTTCCACGTCTCCTCTCAGCAGCAATCGGCTTGTGGTTTCCAAGAGATGGAAGGAGGAGGGAGGACTCCCACGGTTAGGGGATGGTGAAAGACCCGCCACAATTGGAGACCATTTCGTGTTAAATTAAGCTGCAAATGCGAATGGTGAAAGTCACTTTCAGGATCCTCCACCGCTCCAGCAGTAGAAGTCCTTGCCAGAAGTCATTCCGTTTGCGCAGCGATGCAAATTGGATGGGCTGCGGGAGGTCCTCCGTTCAAAAGGATCCTCGCAGGAGCTCCTGCTGCTTGCAGTTTGTTTGTTGTGGTCAGCAATTAAAAATTTAAACTGCAATTGTGTCGGAGCGGAGACTCCGAATACTAATTCTAATTGCAAACGGCAAATGCCCACAAGGGACCTTCAAAGGATACCTCCGCTAGGACACAGTGTGTGGCTCATTGTTATGGGTATGCGGTTGGATAATGGATTGAATCTGCTTATAAATGTACCAGCCAGCGGGCAAATACGGAGAGTATTTGAATCCTAATTGAGATCCTCTCGGACAACAATAAAGAACGATTTAATGTGGCCCTAACTTTTCCCACCTGACGATGGACTGGACCACGAGCAAAGGGGCTTCCCCCTAATAATCAGCTTAAAACGTATCCAATGGTTTTGGTTCCGAGCGGCAGCCTGTCACTCGCCGAAATGCTGCCAAAAACAAACTTCAAAAGCAGGAAAAAATTCACTCAAAACGAAAAGGGAAGCGGGAAAGGAAGAGGTAAAGGCGTTTACAGGTGACAGGTGCTAAAAGTTTTCCAGCAAACATAACTGCCACAAAAAGAGAGGCCAGGGGCAGGAGCAGGGGCAGGGGCAGGGGCAGGCGGAGAAGTGTTAACTTTGCAACAGTGTCAAAAACTGCAGTCGCATGGGCATCGGGGGAACAAGTTGAAGCCATTCGAAAGTTTGTTGCGGCCATCGCGTCCAGAGGAGGTACCAGGTGACAGTCCAATCGAGCGACATCGACGGGATGTCTCGGTGGGGAGTGCCTTTTCTTTTTCTCAAGTGGATTGCAGAGTGCCAGGTCAGCCCGAGGTCATGGGATGCCCTCTCACTTCCAGCCGTCAATCGAGCCTAATTAAGCGAACATTCTCTCAGAGATTCGAGGATTTCCATCGCCCGACAGGACTCACATTCTCCTCCTCAAAATCTCCTGCCCCCCTCATGTCTGCTCGCATCTCAGCTGCTCAGTGAGGCATCAAAATTGTCGTCTGAGATGTGGATGTGGGAGGCGATGCTAATTGAATGGCATTTAATTTGCAAAACTTCAGACACTTCCACAGCAGTGCAGGCCATCACTTCTGAGTGGGAAATGCTCTTCTTTTAGTTTCTGCTTGCGTGCTCAAAGAACCCTCCAAATGTGAAGTGGAAATCGCTTGGGATAGAATCGCACCTGAATCCTGATGTTGCGTGTTTCCCGAAATATTTTATGATGTGGAATATTGATGTCACTCTTCACTAAAGTTACCCTCGAGCCAAATGCAATGGGAAATTAGTTTCGCCTAATAGCTTTCTTATCAATCATCAGCACTCGACATCGAACATTTCTCATTATGGCCCTGTCAGCACTTTATTCGGATTCGAACTTCAACAATGCCACAACAAACGCATCGCGGCTATCGCCAGCGAGTGGCTCGCTTCACTCTGAAGGCGACTCTGTACGGGTCCTGGGCTCTGGGCCTGTTCCCGTTCACCTATGACTCCCGGACGCGGCAGCTGACCCGCTCCCGATGGCTTCTAGCTTATGGCCTAGTCCTGAACATGGGCTTGATGGCGGTGTCGTTGCTGCCGGGCACAGATGACCACAAGGACATCAGGGTAGATATTTTTCAGCGGAATCCGGTTATAAAGCAGGTCGAGGGGCTGGTGGAAGTTATCAGCTTGCTCACCGCCTTCGTTACGCACCTGGGAATATTTTGGAAGTGCAGGGAAATGGCTACCATCCTCAACGAGCTCTTACTACTGGATAAGCGACACTTCAGCCACATAAGGGTCCTGGCGAACTGCCAGTTTGACAAGTATATAATCCAGAAGTGTTTCCTGGTGGTGTTGGAGGTCGTCTCCTCCTTGCTGATCTACTTTGCAGTTCCCGAAAGCAATGTCGTGATCACGAGAGCCTTCTGCATATACCTGATGCAGATGGGCGTCCTCCTGGGGGTGACGCACTTCCACCTGGCCGTGATCTACATCTACCGCTTCGTTTGGACCATCAACGGACAGCTCCTCGAGTTGGCCAATCAACAGAGGCGTGGCCAGACGGTGGACACGGCCCGGATCCAACTGCTCCTCTGGCTGTATGGTCGCCTCCTGGAACTAAACTCTCGACTGGCTGCCATCTACGATATTCAGGTGACCCTCTTCATGGTCACCCTCATGTCTGCCAACATCATGATCGCCCATGTGCTCATCATTTTATGGATCAATCAGCGCATTTACTCGCTCCTGGACATTGTTCTATTTCCCCAAGCCCTGCTCATCAATTTCTATGATCTCTGGTTGAGCATAGCTTTCTGCGACCTGGCAGAGCGCACCGGCAAGCAGACTTCTGACATTCTGAAGCTATACAATGATGGGCAGGACATGGACGAAGAATTGCAGCGAAGTGTAAGCTATGAGATCTACCTTTAAAGCTGCCACTTGAGGGTTTCTGTTGATACTCTATCCGCATTGCAGCTCTCGGACTTTGCACTGTTCTGCAGCCATCGCAGGCTGAGGTTCCGCCACTGCGGACTGTTCTACGTGAACTATGAGATGGGTTTCCGCATGATCATCACCAACATTTTATATCTGGTTTTCCTGGTGCAATTCGATTATATGAACTTGAAATACAAATAAGGTTTCCATCAATCGATATATCAACACGGTTTTCGCTCTTCTAATTAGCCTAAAAGCTTTTCAGCTAGATGGTTTAACTTTGATATAAATATTAACAGCCACCGCACGGGGAAATTTCATTTACGAGAGGCAGTCAGCAATGTTGCGACGGCGTGCGGGCCGCGCTTCGACACTGGCTTGGCTCGTCCTGCAGGTAACACTATTCAGCTCGTGGACTCTCGGCCTCTTTCCATTCACCTTCGACCCGCAGACGAGGCAGCTGAGGCGACACGGATGGATCCTGGTCTATGGCTTGGCGATAAACCTGTTCCTGCTGTGCCTCGTGGTGCTGCACAATGTGTACAGTGAAGAAACCGCCCAGCAACTGGAGGTCTTCCAACGAAATCACCTGCTGGAGGGGATCAACATAGTCATAGGGGTCCTCTCCCTAAGTGCCAGCTGCGGGATACACATTATTTCCTTCTGGAAGAGCGGACGGGTTCTGGATATTCTCAACGAACTGCTGGCCCTGGGGCATCGACACTTTGGGTGCGTCGATGTGGAGGATACCGCGAAATTAAATTTCTACGTCATCCAGAAGGGTATGTCCGTTGTGGGGGAAGTGCTGGGCATAGTGGTGGTTAGCTATGGATTGCCTGAATATACCTACACCTACACCTACACCTACATGCCTCTACGTGGCCATCCTTTGCTTGACGCAGTTCTGTGTTCATATGGTGGTCATGCACTTCTACCTGGCCATCCTCTGCATATATCGCTCTGTGTGGCTCATCAACCGACAGCTCCTTTGTGTGGTCAGTCGCCTAAGAGTCGACCCTTTGTCAGGCTCTTCTCGGATTGGGCTACTCCTCTGCTTATATGGGCGCCTCTTGGCGCTGAGTAAGCAACTGGAGACCACATTCGACGGCCAGATCGCACTGATCCTGGCATCAGCACTGGCTGGCAACATTGTGGTCATCTACTTCCTGATCGTGTACACCGTAAGTCTGGGCCAGCTTTCGATTTCCTTGGTGATCTTCCCATACTCCTTGCTTACGACTGTGTGGGGCTATTGGCTAAGCATTTCCGTCTGCGATCTCACCGAGAGAACGGGCAGGCACACCTCAACCATCTTGAGGCTCTTCAGCGATCTCGAGCCTACCGATGTGCACCTGGAGAGAAGTGTAAGTAAGCCGATTAATGCTCTAAATAATCTAATACCTTTTTCCCAGCAGATCAATGAGTTTTCGTGGCTCTGCAGTCATCGCAGATTTCGATTTAGTCTGTACGGATTGTTCTCTGTGAATTATGAAATGGGTTTCCAGATGATCGTCGCCAGCTTCATGTATCTGCTTTGTTTGGTGCAGTTTGACTTCATGAATTTGTAGGAGAGCCCACAGTCCATGAATAAGTAAGGAAAGAGCCCAATCCCTGCATGTTAGCTCATTAAATAACATTAGCTCATTAAATACAGAAACAATCTTGCAAATACAAAGAAATTATATCGATAGTGCTTCTTCCTCTACCTATGGGGGAAACCATTCGTGCATCAGTAATTTAATTATTTCAACAGCTACTCGTCATCGATTTTCACCTTTTTTTCGGGCTCCCGCAGGGATGGGAGTCAACAGTTGCTTCAAAGTGTTCCGACCACATCGTGGCTGTCATCATAGGCTGGTTTATTTTATCCTCTATTCCATTCTATACAGTTCCTGGGCCGGCCTGCTCCTGGGCATTGGTGGAATAATCACGATCTGTGCGATGTATCCGCAAACCTTCTGGCGCAGCAGAGACCTGTGCAGGATCTACAACCAGCTGCTGAAGTTGGAGTTAAAGTACTTTAGAGATTATGCAGTGGGGTGCCCAGCTATCGATCGATATGTGATCCAGAAGGGCTTGCTCGTCGTCGCGGGCGTGGCGTCCTCATTGGTCATCCACATTGGAATGCCCAGCGAGTCCGTTTCCCTGGTGAAGATGGGCAGCTTCCTGTTGGCCATCCACGTCCACCTGGGCGTGGCATTCATCTACCGTTTTGTGTGGCTCATCAACCGTGAACTTCTGGACCTGGCAGGCAAACCTCCATGATCCTGAAGCTATTTAACGATATGCAAGGTTCCATAAGGTTCCATCACTGTGGACTGTTCTACGTGAACAAATGCTCGTCACGAGTGTCTTGTATTTGCTTTTCCTGGTGCAATTTGATTACATGAATTTGTGAGTCCATCAAAGCAGGACACACCATTAGGAGTAACAGCCAGGTGTTATGTCTCCACAGTCAATGGGGAATGAGCTCTAAGCCCTAGGCTGTAAGTTGGCTCAAAGTGAATGACTTGCAATCAGAGCCCATGCTAAGATATGTAAAGAAATCGGAACATGGCCGCAGGGCGGCAATAAAAGAAAACTCCCTTTCAGAAAACGCTTTGTAAGGATCCAAAAAGAGGAACACAAGTCAAAAGAGTCCAAAGTCTAAAGAGAAACATGGAAAGGCAGTGCAATTAAGGCCAACAAATGAAGGAGTTTTCAGCTTTCTGTACTTTTTGGCTAGCTAGGGCAGTCCCTTGGCGATTCCCTGCCTGCTTTCCTTTACCAGAGAACAATGCAGAGAAAAGCCTGCACAAGGCAGAAACTAACATGAGCAGCCCCAGTGCATTTTCACCACTTTCCACTTTCCTTTGTTTTGTAGTTTTGTACTAGCTTTTCTTTGGGTGTGTGTGAGTGTGTGTGTGCTCGGTGCTCTGCTAATTTCCATGACTGCGATTTTCCAGTTTCATATAAGTCTCCGCACGGTCAGGGCTTGATTTATGATTTTCTGTCTGTTATTTTATTCTTGGTCTAGCTGGAAGATTCAATTCAACATTTGTCCAGACATTCGGCTACATTTGGGCCAAGCGGCTACACGAATATACTCGAACAACTGACGGCAACAATTAGGCCAACAATGGGAGGCAGAGACAGGACAGCAGCCACACAATGGCAGACACAGACAGAAGCACACACACACTCATGTCGTACTCACTCCCAGATAGAGAGAGTCCTTGGCTGGAGGCAGCCATGGCTGTCAGTGACAGGCCTCTGGTCCCCGTCGAGGGGCCCGGTCCCCATTATCTTCGATTATCGGGAGAGCACAAAGCCAGAGGCGATAACAGAAGCAGTAGCAGCAGCAGCAGCGGCACTCCAAACAATCGCGTAAATTGATTTTTATTATCCTGTGTAGGGGATTCTCTTTTCCATCCATTCAAAAGGCTGCTCTCCTGCCAAGCTTCTGGCAAATTTCCTGCTCATCTGCACGGCGGGCAAACAAAATATAAGCCAGAGTGTACACAGGCATTTGATTTATTGCCTTCGTCCAGGACATCCGCCAATTGTTGGGCCACGTGGCCCTGCTCCTGCTCTCCTGCTCTCTGACTCCCGTAATCCTGTCCCGCTGCTGCTGCTGCTGCTTCCTTCGCTCCCTTATTTTCACAACAAAAATCCCCTCCATGGGTCAACATTCCTGCCGTTAGCAACTCGTAGAATGTTTCAGATAATTCGATTCGATTCTACTTTTTCTTTCGTTGATTTCTGCCAGCTTTCAATATATTTTTATTAAAATGACAGCATCTGGTTATGGCTCCCGTCCCGAAATGAGATGAGAGAACAATGCCGAGGAAAGCAGTTTACCGGGGGCCAAAAAATGATAAAAATATTTTCTTTTATGATGATTTGCTTTGTCAGCAGAAATAGGTCTGACACGACACCTATTCCACTCATAGTCGTAATAGTCGTCGCATAGTGATAAGTTCTGTAATCGTTGTTCGATTTTTATGGCATTGTTATAGCCTTGCAGGGGGCACTATCATTTTCAAAATAATACAAGGAACATTTTCGTCACTATAAGGATCTCTTTGGTTAAGGGTCAAGGGAAGTAATTCTTGTACTCTTTGATCTGCTGAAAGTTAAGCAGAATCATGCCAAATAAATTGTATGGGGGAACGACCTAGTGGACCGTTGGTTTCTTTTACAGCATATACGAAATATATGGCTCCCCATCAAGGACTCTCTGTCAGCCGTTCGTCGTTTTCATCTGCCATTTCCTTTCGAGCTGACTAAAGTTTCCCAACTAAAATGGCTCATTAAATAAATATTTAAACAGAATTTGAGACTTGCCACTAATGGCTTTGCTCCTCTCCTCTTCCCTTCCCATTCTCCCACTGATTCTCTATTCCTCCATCGCTGGAGACACACAAATCGGCTTTGCTCGTCGCTGAATTGTTGTTTAAACTGCCAGCAACTTGCAGCAAATTGCCAATTATTTAATTTCGCAAAACTTTTGTTTGGAGCTGAGCTCAACTTTGGTTCGCAGCTCCTCGTCTCTAACTCTTTGGCCGATCGGCTTATATAAATTGATGGCAGGGGGCCAAATTATAACGCATTGGAAAACTAATTAAGGCTGTTGTGTTGATTCCATGGAACAATTGGCAGCCATTTATCGTAATTAGAGAAAGGGCTGCGGGTTGAGGGTCGCCTTTGTTGCTGCTCCTTTCATTGCGAGTGCTCGCATCCCGGCCATCTCCAAAGTCTGGCTCCAAGTTCAAAGGAACTGTACTGTTCCCCATTTTCTCGCTCCCCTCGAAAGTCAATCAAATTTATGCCTCGATTGGGCTGCTGCGAAGACATATAAATTTAAATTAAAAATTCGCTGATAAGCTCTGGCCTTTCATTCGAGCCTGCAGCAATCCTTTGGGTCACTGAACGTTCCGCAGAGAAACCCCAAAAAAATTCGAGTACGAGGCCGAATTTGGGCTGCCGCCTAATTACAATAAATGGCCAGTCAGCTCAATTTCGTGGAAAGCCCTGTGGCAAATTTTAATTAATTTCCTGTACAAATTGTACTTTGAGGTGAACTTGATCTTCGCAAAAAGGGAGGGACTCGACAAAGATAAACTTCCAGCAGGGAAGGGCTTATCAGATGGAAAAGAGAAAGTGAAATATTTAAAAGGTCACTCGCAAAAATTTGCTATCATTTTATAAAGTTATTCCAAAGATGAATATCAATTTGCAGAACCTTGAGCCAATTTCGTATTATCGTAAAATAAAAATAAACCGTCAGGGAAAACAGAACCGAACCGAGCTGAAATTATCGATGGAATTTACGAGCGCTGGATGGGAACATTTCGTGGAACTAATGCGTTCATCAGGATTTTTATGGTGTAAACAAAGCAATGAACAATTTCAGGCCCGTCCGGATAAAGCCAATAAATCAACTATATTGGGGATATATTGCTCATAAAAGAGAGCAGAGAGCAGAGAGAGGGAGGGAGAGGGTATGGAGAGTGGCCGAAACTTTTTGCCGAGCCAAGCAGAATGAATCGACGAAAGGCGGTGCCATAGATGGAGGGGAATTTTTTCTGCCTGGGATAATAAAAATCAATTTACGCACTTTCACTGTGAGGGACGTGGCCTTTATTGCTGCTCCACTCGATGTTGTCGATGTCCCCTTTGGCATTGTCTTCCTGGGGTATAATCGGGGCTAATGGAAGGCTACGGGAGGGGGGAAATGCCTGGCTTTGACAGCGGTTGGCTCCTGTCAATGAGTGGGTAGGATGCAGCTTATCTCTGGCCTCGAGTGTTGATGTTTCACAGGACTTTTTGCCACATCCCACATTAATTGTTGCTTTCAATAGGTTTTGTTTGCTCAGGGTTATTTCTGCCTCTATCAGGTGGATAGAATTATGAGCAGGCAAGCATTTGTGTGTGTGGTTTTCAGACTTTCATTCAAGTGAAAGGAAAAGTATAGGGTCTATAAATAGAGCCAAGCAAGCTGGAAAATAGAAGTCATGAAAATTAGCAGAGCACCCAACACAGCTAGGTCCTAGTCAACAAAGGAAAATGGAGAAAATGCAATGGGGCTGCTCATGTTAGTGGCTGTTTTGTGCATGCTTTTCCCTTCATTGTTCTCTTGAGACCCTGTGGAGATTGCAGCCAGGAAATCCATGTAGTCTTAGCTAGCTGAAAACCTGAAAACTCGTTCATTTGTTGGCCCTAATTTCACTGCTTTTCCAAGCTATTATGTGTTTTCTTTTTGGCTTTTGGCACAGCCTCCTTTGGGAGAGCAAGAATTCTGCTTTTATTGCTGAAACTCGTTCTCCATTGAGGCAAATGCCTGGTGATGTCCTGCGGCCATGTTTGCATTCCCCCCACATGCAAATCTCACCCGGAGCTGGCTTCAAAAGTCAACAAGGCATTCACTTAGACACGACTCCTTTCGCATCTCTCGTCGCACGTGTGTTCTCCCCAAGAACATGGAAAGTCGCGTGTCATCCCCTACCTACATCCCCCAGTCACATCCTCAGCTGTCACTTGTAAGTCCTTTTCATGGCAGCACTGGTAAGACATCTTCCTCGCGGGAAGGAGAGTCCTCGACTCCAGACGACACAAAGAAGTGCGAACCAATTAGAGGGCTCCTTTAATATTCATTCTTCAGAGATTGCTAAAATCAAACTGGATGAGGAACAGGAGGTAGAGGAAGCTGGTAATGGCCATGCGGAATCCCATCTCGTAGTTCACGTAGAACAGTCCGCAGTGACGAAACCTAAGCCTTTGATGGCTGCAGAATAGAGCAAAGTCCGAGATCTGCAAAAGAAGAGCACATATATTGAGGCTCTGCAAAGTAGAAGAGTAAAGTTACACTTCGTTCCAGTGATATATCCAAGTTCTCAATGTCGTTGAAGAGCTTGAGGATCGTGGAGGTCTTTCTGCCCGTGCGTTCTGCCAGATCGCATACGGCGATGGCCAGCCAGAAGTCGTACATGTTGATGATCAAGGCCTGGGGCACAATGAACAGCATGATGGAGTCCAGCGCCTTGTGCAGGCTTATGCTGAAGATTATGTAGTAGTAGATACCCAAGACGTTCGCGCCCAGCAAGCTCACCATCACCAGTAACATCTGGTAGTCGTAGATCCCGGCCAGGCGATGGTTCAGCTCCAGCAGGCGACTGTACAAGGAGAGAAGTCTGTCCATCCGGGAGAACTCGACTGTTTCGCCCTCTGCCAGCTGGTTGGCGAATCGCAGCAGCTCTCGGTTCACGATCCACACACAGCGATATATGTAGACCACGGCCAGGTGGAAGTGCGAGGCACCCAGAAGGACCACCATGATCATCGTGCATAGACCAGTGATGCCCAGAAACAGCTGCGGGCTGTAATTGGGAGACATTCCCAGTTCCAATGCGAGCATGGAAAAGAGCTCCAGCACCACGGACAAGCCCCTGTGCAGGACAAAGTCATCGAATCTGCAGCCATCCTCCAGGGGATACTGACGGAAGTGGCGCCACTGGAGATCCATCAGCTCATTGAGGATCTTGGCAAAATCCCCGCTATTCCAGTAGCACCGCAGAAGTATTAGGGCCACCATGCTGAGGCTGAAGTAGTCGTGAATGGAAGTGATCCGCTCAGCCAGATGATTTCGCTGAAAGACCTCCACACGCACGGGTGTCTCCGACTCCGTGTCGTTGGCCAGGACCAGAGCAACTATGCCCACATTGAGGACAATGCCATACCCAATTAGCCACTTGGAGCGATGCAATTTCCTCGTCCAGCTGTTGTAGGTGAAGGGGAACAGTCCCAGAAGCCATGAGCCTTATAGCGCTCCCCTCAGGGTGACGTGAACTAATTTCTGTCGGAAGCCACCAGCCCGATGGCGGAACATCTCGGTCCGGAGAATCAACGTCGAATGGGAAAGGTAATTTCCCACGTTTCGGGCAACGAATGTGAGCAGCGATAAGGATGGCTGGACAGATGGATCGGGGTGTATCGGTCGGGTTGGGTGGTAAAAGGCTGATGAAGGGCTTAATTACACTGGCCGGCAAACATTTTCCCATCACTCCATATGCGGGCCTGTTTGTGTCCCTGTTTGGTTGGCAAGTATATAAACATTTCCTAGGCCGAAACGACCTCTTTGTGTCCTGGCTCATAATGCGAGCAACGTTTGCTCCGATTAAATCGTTTAATTAATTGGATGGACACGGAGCTGGAGTTCCTCCTGCCCCATACTCGCATCTCCTTGTGCCATTCCTAATGGGCAGCTCATCAACATAATTTCAAGAAGCAAAAGGAAACGAGAATTATTCTTAGAAGAGGCTCAAGTCCCCCAAGAAAACATTTAGCTCACAAATCTTTGAAAAATACGCAACATCAGGATTCGAGTGCGATTCTATCCCAAGCGATTTCCACTTCACATTTGGAGGGTTCTTTGAGCACGCAAGCAGAAACCAAAAGAAGAGCATTTCCCACTCAGAAGTGATGGCCTGCACTGCTGTGGAAGTGTCTGAAGTTTTGCAAATTAAATGCCATTTAATTAGCATCGCCTCCCACATCCACATCTCAGACGACAATTTTGATGCCTCACTGAGCAGCTGAGATGCGAGCAGACATGAGGGGGGCAGGAGATTCTGAGGAGGAGAATGTGAGTCCTGTCGGGCGATGGAAGTCCTCGAATCTCTGAGAGAATCTGCGCTTAAGTAGGCTCGATTGACGGCTGGAAGTGAGAGGGCATCCCATGACCTCGGGCTGACCTGGCACTCTGCAATCCCCTTGAGAAAAGGAAAAGGCACTCCCCACCGAGACATCCCGTCGATGTCGCTCGATTGGACTGTCACCTGGTACCTCCTCTGGACGCGATGGCCGCAACAAACTTTCGAATGGCTTCAACTTGTTCCCCCGATGCCGATGCGACTGCAGTTTTTGACACTGTTGCAAAGTTAACACTTCTCCGCCTGCCCCTGCCCCTGCCCCTGCTCCTGCCCCTGGCCTCGCTTTTTGTGGCAGTTATGTTTGCTGGAAAACTTTTAGCACCTGTCACCTGTAAACGCCTTTTCCTCTTCCTTTCCCGCTTCCCTTTTCGTTTTGAGTGAATTTTTTCCTGCTTTTGAAGTTTGTTTTTGGCAGCATTTCGGCGAGTGACAGGCTGCCGCTCGGAACCAAAACCATTGGATACGTTTTAAGCTGATTATTAGGGGGAAGCCCCTTTGCTCGTTGTCCAGTCCATCGTCAGGTGGGAAAAGTTAGGGCCACATTAAATCGTTCTTTATTGTTGTCCGAGAGGATCTCAATTAGGATTCAAATACTCTCCGTATTTGCCCGCTGGCTGGTACATTTATAAGCAGATTCAATCCATTATCCAACCGCATACCCATAACAATGAGCCACACACTGTGTCTTAGCAGAGGTATCCTTTGAAGGTCCCTTGTGGGCATTTGCCGTTTGCAATTAGAATTAGTATTCGGAGTCTCCGCTGCGACACAATTGCAGTTTAAATTTTAAATTGCTGACCACAACAAACAAACTGCAAGCAGCAGGAGCTCCTGCGAGGATCCTTTTGAACGGAGGACCTCCCGCGGCCCATCCAATTTGCATCGCTGCGCAAACGGAATGACTTCTGGCAAGGACTTCTACTGCTGGAGCGGTGGAGGATCCTGAAAGTGACTTTCACCATTCGCATTTGCAGCTTAATTTAACACGAAATGGTCTCCAATTATGGCGGGTCTTTCACCATCCCCTAACCGTGGGAGTCCTCCCTCCTCCTTCCATCTCTTGGAAACCACAAGCCGATTGCTGCTGAGAGGAGACGTGGAAATGTTTGTGGCCAGAGATGGTTCAGGGTTCTCCTCCTGTCTCCATCTAATTTATATCTGTTATCTGTGAGATACTACATATAAATCCGTGATTAAGCGCCGCATTGAAGCGTCAAAGGCCCATCTCTAGGCACATCCCTGCCTTGGGGCTTCCCTTCCTCCAGTGACAATTATACTTGTTTCCCTTTCCACCCATCTGCAACCCTTTTCCACCCACGTGCGTGATTTTCTTTTAAATAAGGCGCGAAAAAGCAGCAACATCTTGAAGGGGAAAGGGAAATTGGAATGCGGGAAAGAGTTGTCCCGCGTCGCGCATACGCCACGTGAGCCGCCTCAGAGACTGTCGCTTGCAATTAGGCAACGCCGCTCGCATTTTTATCCCGCTCACATAATTACAGGCAGACACGACCCGAAAGGGGTATAAAGGATGTAAAGGATCCCAGGGATTCCCACTCCCATCTCCATCTTTGACTTGAGATGAAGCCCCTCAGCCAGAGAGGGATGCCCCCGAGGGTGGGGGTGGGCCAGACCGAAAATAAGTTAATTAGACAAATTGAGTTAGCAAAGGGCTACGAGTGGGTGGGGTAGTGGGCGTGGCTGGGGAGCTATGTAGTACGATTTATAATTCCTTCTTTATTCTTTCCCATTTTTGGCTTAGGACCAACATTTCCTAAGTGATTCGGGGCTTATAATCGGGGAATATTATTTTTTATGTCACTGAACCAAAGAACATCACCAGAGAGGAGCAGGACACTTGTCCGTAACCTTTTCCATTGCTTTATTGGAAATGTTTTCTCTTATTGCTGTCGCGTCCTGTTTGGCTGCTGTTCCTAGCTGCTGTTAGCCCTGTGCCTGCTGTTGCTGTTGCTCTCCTTCCTCCACCTCCTCCTCCTCCTCCGCTGTAGGGCCAAAGTTTAATGTTTCCCTTGCAAAAGGATTCCCGCAGCCTGCGGGAAAACTTTACTCTCAAGTCGTTAAAATCAAATGGAAATGTCCTCCAGGGGAGTTCTCGTAGTGCGAGGAGGACGATCTCTTCAGTGTTGTCGGAGTTAAAAGACATTCCACCCACTGCTATCGCCCCTTTCTCCCGTAGGTAATTCTCCCTTCATAATTTCAGGGAGGGAAAATCCCGTTTCAAATGCATTCGGTGCATAAATTTCGCATATCAAAGGAAAGCAAACAGCCACGCCCCTTTTCCCCCCCTTCGGACACAAATGAAGTGCAAAATCGGAGCAAAACGAAGTAGGAAAATATTTGCACAACAAAGTAGCAAAAGGAAAACAAACGCGAAACGTGAAAAATATTTTCACAGTTGGAAAGTTTCCTCGCTGCAGCGGGGGATGGGGATGCAGGGACAACTGCTGGAAAAGCGTGAAAAAAAGCGATGGTAAATATTTATGAAATATTTTCGCAGATTCTGCAAATCAAATCAAATTTCTGTCCGCGTGATTTATGAACGAGGAACAAGGGGGAGTGCCACAGTGAAGGCCCTCCTGCAGTTGTTTACTTGCCAAAGGATTGGATGGGACTCCCCCTATTCCCATTCCTTCCTTTCGGGATATCCACATACTTCAATCCCCTCTGCAGACAATGCAATTTGCAGGTGTACTTTTGTCCCCCGGTAAGCCCCTTTACTCGTGTGGGAAATCTTATGGGAAAGCCTGCAGTCCGACACGGATAACTCTCAGAAATTGACTTACAAAGGAGGAAAGCGTCGGTGGGGGACGGTGGACGGGTGGACGGGTCAGGGGAAATTAGCTCTGCTGCAGTGAAATAAATTGCAAATTTCAAGGCGGAAATTGAAAATTTATTGGCAAAAGAAAAAGTTGTTAACGGCTGTCCTCTCCTCCCCTCCCATTTCTCTCGCTCCTTGAACTTTCTCCTTGCCTTGGATGCTTCTTCACCTTCACTTGGGAGGAGTTTCCCAGAGATCCTTCAGAGAGAGAGATGAGCGAGTGCAGCAGTTGCGGGAATTGATGATCCTGGCTGTCAGGAGACAAAGTGCCAACATTTTGCACCGCTATCAAACGGTGAGAGAGAGAGAGAGGGAGAGGTCTTTCTTCTAGTCCCCTTCCTATATGCAGGACATTAAAAATTAGTTTTGCCTGTTTACTTGGAGCTGCAGTTTCCCAACATTTTCCCTGCCTCCACCCAGTACTTCCCTCCCCGTTCGGGCATTTTTCATGCTTTCTTTCGAGCGCCGCAAAGCATGCAACACATGCAGCAGAGAGCTGGGAAAGTTGAGCGAAAAGTTTTCCTCTCCTTCATCTCCGCGGAGGAGGAGGAGGAGGAGAAGGAGAAACCTCTCCCATAATAAGTTACGCTTAGCATTCTCTCAGCCCCTGCCCGTGCCCGTGCCCCTGCTCCCCTCAGTGCATTTTTCACCTTTTATCATTATTTGTTCGCTCATTTTCCTCGCTCTTCCCGAAGGAAACTTCCCAGCGGGATGACGTGGAGATGATGATTGCTTTGGTCTATGCAAAGTGACTCAATTTGGGTTCATGTATCCATTAGATACTCCCCACTCTCGAGTATCCCTCGGATGCGCCACTTGCTGCGTATAAAATATTTTGCAGATAATAAAACTGTAGGAAAAAACACAGAATTTATGCTCTGTGAAAACTCGTAAATTTTCAATGTTCGTGATGATAAAAATCGGCCATGAAAACGCAGCAAAGAAATAGAAATATATGGAAACCTCTCCTTGTTGTTTTTCGGAGAGAGTTTTATGGGGAGAGACAGAGACTCTAACTAGAGAAGAGTGGGGGAGAACCATAAATGGATTCTAAATATTTATGGGAAGTCTCGTGGATAATTTGGCAATTGCTGGGTGGTTTATTCCGATGATTTCAGATGAGCAATGAATACTCGAATGGAGAACTATAACTATTACAGCGCTGACTCTCGTTAATCCTGAATTTCCCCCATTTAGACACTCGCTTTGAGCACATTTTTCCCTTGAAAACTTCCTTTAATTTCCGCAGCAATAAATTCCCGAGAAAATTCATTTCAAATTGCCGAAGATAAACAGAAATCGAAGTTTTCTCCCTGCCCTCCCGACATTTTCAAACAGTAATTTAAAGACAATTAACAGGCGACAGGAAGAGCGACCGAGAACAGAGAAAAGTTAAAGAGAAAAGGAGAGACAGGGAGAAACATGGCCAAAAAAAGATAAATAAATTAAAGGAAAATAAAACAAAAGTGGGAAAGGAGAACGAGCTTGCCGATGAAATCGATGCAAAGGTCATTCCGGGTCAGCGATTAAAATTCCGCCAAAAGTTCTCCCTTGAAGGAGTCCAATAGCCAAGGACCTGAGGAGGAGTCTTGCAGAATGGAATTAATTGCAGAGAAATTTCTTTTTATGACACGGAATTTCATTGCTCTGCTCTCCTCTTCTCTGCTCTTCTCTCCTCTTCTCTCAGCGGCTCTTAAAGAGGAATAAAACTGGAGAATTCCCCGAAATTCGGTCGCCTATTTGGAGCGCCGTGAAAATGAATTGTTGATGATTTTTATTGAGACTCGAATTAAAAGCGATGAAAATGTGATGGAAAATGGGATGAAACCCCCACTACAAATTTGTTTTTGCCCCTCCAGTGTAGAGTGGCACAAAGGAAGAGGTTTTTCCCCTTCATTTCAATCCCCCTCTTCCACCCTGAATGACTAAAAAAAAACAACAACCGAAACGTTCGCTGTTAAACGCAGACGCAGGAGGAGAGGTGCAACATTTTGTGGCACACGAAAGCAGCGCTCGGATTTCCCGCTTTTCATTCTTGCTGTTGGAGGGTGAACTGATGGTGGTTGAGGGGGGCAGAAGGTCAAAGGGCGAGCATGTGTGCTCTGGAAATATTTGAACAATTAACTTTTGCTTTTTGTTGCCGGCCGCTGGCGGAAATTTGTGTGGTTTTTCCGGTGGACACCTTTTCCATTTTCATTCGAAATGCCACCAGAATCAACAGCGAAACAACAGCAACATCCATCACAAGAAAAACAGAAACAAAATTGAATTAATTATGCAATTTCGGAGGAGGAGAAGGAGCATGGGGACATGAGGGAATTATCCATTGCTTCTGGTAAACGATAAAAGTACCCCTCTCAAGGGGAAGGACGGAAGGGGCCAGCTGACCCATAGAGGGAGCAGTGCTTAGCGACGGGAAACACCAAGACGATGAACAAGCCGTTGGGCTGTAAGAACCTTAAAAGAAAAGTCTAAACATTTGCGAGCTGAGTTGCAAATTCGAAATAATTTTTATTCATAGAATCCGTGCCTTATAAGACATTTTACAGTGAGGTATGAGGTACGATTTTGAATTATATTATTATCGCTAGACTATTATCGCTAGGAACGGGTACATCGTTGCTGCGTGTGACAATTTGAATGCAAGCAAGAATAATTATTGTCGGACTGCATTAGATACACAATTACTGCACTTGTCGTATGTGTTAATAGGCTGGCAGATTATTTCTCCGCGTACACCGTAGCAGTCATAAGTGATCTATTTTATGTTCTTTCCTCACTTATGTGTATATGTAGATCGGCTTTGTGTTCACATCAGTCATTATGTGAAGACTCTTGTTCTTTCAGTTGGAATAATGTGTTCATGATTGAACAACGGCAGAACGGAAGAGAGGCAGATCAACAGATCAATTTGTGGAATTGGTGAATTTTGTCCCGAACCACGTCTTAGCTGCTGCCTATCCTCAACTTTCCGCTCCCCCAACCTGGTAGGAAATCCGCTCGGCCCGCCTAGTAACACGAATTATTGTTACAATATCTATGTACATATGAGTATGTGGATCAGACGGACAGCAGAAGGAGAGCAACAGCAGAGATGAAGAGGAACCGCAGCAACCAGCAGTAGTATCGGCAGAAATCAGTCCAGATCGAGTCGTGCCTTTACCAGTCTACCGCGATCTAATATTATCAAATAACATATACATATTTAAACAATGAATGCAGAGGAGACTATGTCACTGCAGAAACGTGAGTCCTTCGATAAATTGGCTAGTTTTCTTGGATAGTTGATTTAGGGATCAATCAGGAAGATGTAGAGTGAGCAAACATAAAATGTATCCGCTTTGGTTTTCCCTTAAGGTTTTACTGGCTTCCTCAGTATCGGATCAGGACATTGTATATCTTTCATCTTCCCCCACTTTATTTTCCACATAATCTGAAAAAGTTGTAGAGTGTTTTCCTTCGCTATGCTCACAGTCTCTGCAGCAACTCCACAAACCGTTGAAGAGGAGGTTTTTCCAACTGACATTTCCATCTTCATCTTCATTTTCCATGCATCGCTTGGCCTTTAGCCACAGTCCTGTCTCCCATTCAGGACCCTTGCCATATCTCTCCTTTCCTCTCCTCTTCTGTCTGTCCCTCTCTTTATTCCTCTCTCCATGTGTGAGAATGTATCTGTATCTCAGTGTGGGTCCGGGGCTGACATCAAGTTCATAAAAATATCTGCCATAATTGCAGCTAAGTCAGCAAATGTGGACTACTATCCTGACACTCCTTCACATCTCCCCCTCTGGAGTCATTTGCCCACTGCCTGCCACACTTCCCGCTACCCTATCTCCCCTTCGCCTTCATTGTTTCTGCTCCCTTTTCCCATCTCCTGGTTCTCGTCTAGCCGCATTTTCCTTTCAGTTGCGTTTTCCTTTGGTTAAATATGAAATGAAAGGAACCACCCTAGCATCGCAGGAAGCACAGTTTCATGACAGCGGGCAAGAGGGGAAGCAATATGGTGGGGGGATAGTTTCAGGGATAGAGAGAGAGAGAGGGATGAATGGGAGCACTTAGTTTTATGATTCCGCATTCAGAGCCACTGTTCCATGTGGCAGGAGTAAATGAAGCCAAAGCAAACTGATTCGAAAGAATCCCTTGGAAACGCATTTCACTTACACTTTGAATGTGTGTGGATGGTTTCCCATCGAGGTTCGATCATGTACCGATCTCTGCTTGCAGCCTCACTCAGTATCCGTTTTATTCCAATCTGCAACACCCGCCCTTCTGCAACATTCAATTATGTGCCGTTTGGGGACACCCCCGAAATGCAAATCAAAATGGGAGGCAATAAAAGTCACTCTCAAGCTGTAAACAAGATGGGGCAAGTGTCTCCTCCAACTCCTCTCTCTCCGTCATTATTCTGCAGGCAAAGCAGGAGAGACAGAAGGAGTTCTGAGGGAAGAAAAGAGACACTTCTTTAGCTTCTTTCTCTCTCCCTTTCCCTGCTGCTGTCATCGTTCCCATCAAAGTGGGAGGCAACTGCAGGAGGCGTGGCTGATTGCAGTTAAAGCGGAGGGAAGGAGAAGGAGAGCCGAAGACAGAGAGGAAACAAAGAGGGCCAAGAGGAAGACATTTGGATATCTCCCAAGCTGCATTTCCCTTCTCCTTCTTCCCTCTCCTTTGGCTCTCTGACTTTGTTGCATTTCCTTTCCAGCTGGGAAAAGTTTTCTTTGTTTTTGCAACAAATTGCGACAGCTTTTCATGTTTCTTTTCATTTGCTTCGTTTGCCTCGCTCCACTTCCTCGTCCTTATGCCTCCTCCGCCTCATTTGGCCAGCTCCAAATATTTATCCTGCACAAAGTTTGCTCCATTTCCATTCGGGACTCCCTCCATGAGATTCTGGTGCTCTCTCGAGTGGAGAACCGATGGAGGATGGATCCCCAGACTCATAATTGACAGCTTCATTTCCCATTTTCCGTTTGGCAGCTCCAATGAGGCGCACCATTTGATTGTTCTGCTTTCCCCTCGTTAACATTGCTTACATTTCCATTTTCATTTCCAATCGATTTCCATTCCTGCTGCAAGTCGAATTTGAATTAGAATTACATCATTTACAGTATTTGGAATGTGTTCCATGTGAATGCCTCATTAGCCATCCTCTGGATGGGTTCCTCTGCTCTCCATCGATTGGAACTATTTTCACACACTTTTCTACTAATTTTGGCCCACTTTTGATCCCCTTTCCCCTATCCTTTTCTGTTTCAACTGCAGTTGAAGTTGAACCTGGGGAAAACATTGCAAATTATTTGTATTTTCAATTAAACTCTCGAATATTTCGCTCTACAAATGCAGACCCCACAGCGGATAGGGTGCTCCATCCACATCCTGTAACTGTAACTGTAACTGCTCCCCTCCTCCTCATTCCTCCTTCACACTTCCTGGCGGCGTTGCATGCTCTGCTGTCCGTTATCGGAGCTTCCGCTTCTGCTTAGTTTCCTCTCCCATCGCCACTTCCCCTGCCCATCCGGAACTGAACCCCTCCGAAAGTGTTTATCATTAGGTCACATGACTGGCCCTCCCAGTCCCATCCCCGCCACCAGGAACTCCATTTTCCCTCTTCCCTCCCTGCAGGCACCTCTTCATTTGCGTAGTCATACAAAATTAATTAAGAACCTCTTCTCACATCTCCCAGAGAAAACTGAGAGCGAGACAGTTTCCCCATCGCCTCGACAGCACAGTACGAATGGGAATCCGAGTGAGAGATGGAACGAATGGAACCTAGTCCTAAATTCCTCATACGCCACCGGCACCCATTAATTTCCCTAATGTGCTGCATCCAATCCCTTCCAGCGCCTGCAGCTGCGGCGGGTCTAGTTTCATTCTCATTCGGATATGCTCCTTCTACAAATTGAGGCGGGAGACTCCGTTTGGCAGGATTCGGGTTCGAATTAATATATATTTGTCTGTTGACGAGGTGAAAAGTGGGCGAAAGTCAAGGTGGTAGTAGGTAAAGGTGAGAGTGAAAGGCGATGCTCAAGGAGACTTAATCCGACTTGTTAGGAAGAGACTGCACTCGCAACTCGTAGGGGTTGCCAAAAGGTGAATAAGAAACGAGAAAGCGAGAAATAGAGAAATGATTAGGCTGCGGAAAAGAGAGAAAGAAAATAGGCAGAGGACGGTGCAATTGAAAGTGAAAGATAGCCAGGAAAACTCTGCCTCTGCCCAACATATAGATTTCCGTCAAGTAGGTCGTGGAAAAGTTTTCCAGCTGCGATGAAATTGCATTTAATTAACATTCAGCCACAACTGCTCCACCTCCCTCTCCTCTCTCCTCTCCTCACCACTCCTCTCTCAGGGGAAGGGGGCTCTCTGAGAGTTCAGTGGAACAGTTGGCCAACTCCTCCACTGTCCACGCAATCGGTAAATCGAAACTTTTATATCTTCATTATGGCAGCTCCAGCTCGAGCTCCGTTCTGGCCATCATCTGATCTTCTGGACAGAAAGCGTCGGGTCGTGGCATATCCGTTGCCATCCTCTTTCTCTTACTCTCCAGCTCTCTCCCACCGTCCCTGCTTTTTCCCCATCTCTGATGACATTTCACTTTACATGGCCTTTCCTCGCTTGGCTTTAAATTTCCCCCGTTT
Source organism: Drosophila helvetica (assembly GCA_963969585.1). Taxonomy (NCBI): domain Eukaryota; kingdom Metazoa; phylum Arthropoda; class Insecta; order Diptera; family Drosophilidae; genus Drosophila; species Drosophila helvetica. Next base: position 17,553,760 of record OZ018402.1, on the reverse strand, counting down.
CTGGTGACATTTTTTCGGTTTGTTCTGTTTTCCTCTTTTTAATTGAAAGACGGGAAGAATTTAACGAATTTATCGATGGATGGATGGCATCCTCCCCTGCTACCTCCCACCCTTCCATTCCCCTTCCCGTGCATTGATGTGGGCATGGTCGGTTGCCTTGTAACAAATTTTATGCATGCCCCACTGGGCGTTCACTGAACAATTCTCCGAGTAGCAGAGAGAACGGGAGAATGGGAGACTGAGAGACTGAGAATGGGACTGAGGGATATGAAATATATCTCCATCGCATTTGCATGGATTGTGTGCAAAGTCGCGGCAAGTGGCTCAGTGGGGCAGGGGCAGGGACAGGGGCAGGTACAAGGGTGGCATATGCAAATAATGATGCCATTCAGGGGAGTTGCCCTTTTCCCGGGTGCTGGTCCCTGTGTTGTGTCTCCCCTCTCGGAGGATATTAACCAACTGGAAGATAAACAGCAACAACAAGTGCATCAGTTTTCCCCTTTCCCCTGCTCACTATATTCCCCCCCTCTATCATTCCTTCCATAAATCATGCAACACCTTCGACCCATTCTCTGAAGTTCGTCGAGTCTGTCGCACAATTGAGCGCCACACGACGTGACTCTGAAGCAGTTGCAACTTGACTTTCCCCATTGGCCCCTGTTAACCTCTCGAGAACTGAGATATTCCTGTTCCCCTGCCTCCTGCCCAGCCAACATTAGCATCTCAAACAAGGCGAAACATTCAAATTGATGTGACCCCAGACCCAGACCAGCCCTAAGATGAAGGCGCATCCGAGTGGGAGAACGAGTAGACGGAGTAAATGGATGGATGGATGGATGGATGGAGAGGGAGGACTGAATGGAGAACCACAACTAGTCGTGCATTGGGGTCAGGCTATGTCAGGAGAGGAATGATGAGGGAGAGGATGGAGGCATCACTCTTTCCTTGGCAGAACCGCGGGCATGCGTGGGGCGGAGTATCGTGAGGATTTTCCACTCTATCCAAGTGTTTCCATTTGCATTTGTAGGCCAAGAAAATTCCAAAAGAAAAACAGAATGGAAAATGAATTAGAAATGCGAAAGTGTGAGGTGGGGACGCCTCCTCTGCTGCTTTGGCATAGTTTCATTCAGAGAAATATTTTCCCAGGCTGCTATCCCTATTCCCATTCCAATTTTCATTTAAGTTTCTTCATCTGTGAGTTCAAGGCCAGGACTCAACCTTGAACTCTGCTGTGACAGCAGGACAGCAGAGGATGGGGAATACATTCCTCGAATTTGTCCGAACTTGTCTCGGATCGAAAACTCATTACAAATGCTGAAAGCAGCACCAGAACGGCCACCCAAAGCAGTTGCCAGTCAGATGGAAAAGCTTTCCCTCCTGGGTGTGCGGGACACCGCTGCGTATGAGTAGCCCCACGGAAAGCTGTTTAGTGGCAGAAAAAGAACTTAATAATAAGTGAATGGACAAAAAGGTATGGAGATGGCAACAAGATTCGGGATTAGCCCGGGATAAAAGTGAGTTATAGTAAAGGATGATTTATCTGCAGTCATTCCCATATTTTGGAAATCTCAGGCAGTCGAATACCGCTTAAATCGATCTAATCTTCTGCCCCACATCTGACATGGAGATCCTCCTCTTCGATGTTCCTTTGCCAAGCTCGGATTGCATCTCAATTTGGATGCCTTTCATCATCCGATGCCTGGAAAATGCTTTGTTTGCTGTCTCGCTGGCACTCGCTTTGGCCCAAAGGGAAACGTATAGCGTGGAGAAATGCTCCAATCAACTGAACTCAGCTGCTCACCACCACTCAGCCATCCGCATCCCGCTCGTCCACCTCCGCCTCCGCCCTGGTCAAAAATGCGGGCAATAATGAAAGTGCTGACAATGTGAACCGAGCCCAGGCCCCAAATTGCAGCTGCACCTTGTCGGCATCCTCCCCACTCCCCACTCCACCCTCCTCACCCTGTCACTCCCCCATCCCTGATATGGAACAGGAGCCCCATCCATGGCGACCACAGCTCCCTGCAGTTTAGCGAAGGACGAGTCCGGAGCAGAACCACAGCCCGGACGAGCACGGGAATGCGAAGGAGAAGCAGCGCTGACGTTCTGCGTGCACGGAATTTTAAATGGGTGCCAAAAACAGGCAGCTCCATCTATCATGGACGGTGGGGTATGGCGGCAGCTCCATCGCGGGGAGAGAGGTTACATACTTCGTTGCACTTTGACCTGCATCTGCTCATTTATTTTTGCCGTTGTCTGCTGAATCCCGTCGGATATTCTCGACGCCAAACAAAACACATATTTGGTTGGGATTCCCATCTAATTGCCCAATTACATGTTCGATGCTTGATTTGGGCCAAGTTCGTATTTGTTTTAAAGAGAATTGGTTTATTCGCATTCGGTCGTATCAGGGCAGTCACTACTATTACCCTTACGGTTCCTCCTCCTCGTCCTGATCCTCGATCGCCTCTCGTACTCGTACCCACTCGTCGGTTTGGGCGTCGGGTACCTTGACGATTTCCTTCTGCGTGATGGAATCGAATACCAAAACCAACTTGCGCTCAGTGGAGGCCACGAGAACATTGCCATTGGCATTGAATTTAAGATTTAAAATCGTTCCAGGGTGGGCGGGATGATATATAGGTGTGGAATATTTTGATCGCATCACGAATTTCTTCTCGCCCCCAGAACAGGAGCCACTCTCGCGCCGTCTTAGATACTGCTCCCTAATTCTTCAAGGATCAAACGAAAATTAATTTAAAATTGTAGGGAAGCGCTTTCTGTTTACGGTTAATCAACGAGGGATGCAACGCCAGCTCGTGATGAACCAAAAATATAATTTCTTAGCTCAAAATCAGGATATTGATTTCCATTTGACTACCCAGAGCCACCCCTGGGGGTATGTCAAGCACAGGCAAGGCACACTTGTGTGTGTGTGGAATCCGTAAGCCCCATTTCCACTCCAGCAACTGGTTTTTCTACTGTCACTTTAGTTGTCTTTAATTGAAACCGAAAAAGAAAAATTATAAAACGAAAGATGGAAAATAAAAGAACAGAGTTTTAGCAAAAGGCGGGGCTACTCTGCCTTTTCTTAAAATTAATTTTTACTCTAATTTTTTGAATAAGTTCAATGCTGGCGTGACCTGTTGCTTGGGGCCGAGCCCACCCAAACTGGCTTCCCATTTTCATCCAAAATTTCCCGTTTTCTCTTCTTGTTTCTCCGGAAATTCTATCGACAAACACATTGGCCTGTCTGCCTTTTTGCCATTTCGGAATTCGAAATTCTAGTTGCCCCTTCTGGATAGGGATCCTTTGGAAATGCTATTGTAAGTAGTTGCGTTTTCCACTGATTCTTTGTATTTGATCTCGGCGAAATCCAAGGTCTACAGAAGAAGATGGTGCTATCGTGACCGTATCATCCTTGGAATTTTTCGATGGCGAATCCTCTTTTGGGCAAGAATTAGTTTCCAAATCCTTTTGGGAAGGCGGTAACCCCGAAGTTATTAGGACGGAAAAGGGAATGTCTTTTCCAACCGCCTCCTGAACGCACACCGAAAAAACCAGTGTCCTTGGGCTGGTACTGTGAGCTCTTTTACGTCGGAGCTGGTCGTCTCTTCTACCGATGACGATTTAGTCTGGATCTCAGTCGGAGGCAGATCCTTTTGGTTTCCCTTGTTCAAACAATGTCCCTGAAAGACCCGCTTCAGGCTCAAGAATGAGTAACGAAGCCACTGGTTGAACTTTCCCACTTGAGCCATCACGGAATCGCGCACAATGAATGTTTGTCTCAGTTGCTTAACCTTGAAAACAGCTTTAAATAATTATTAAATTTAACTTTCGGAGCGACCTATCTTTATCGTTTTTGAGCCAATTGTGAATGGTGGGGGCCAACATGGAGGGATTTTCCTTTAAGATCTATGCAGCTAGCCTCCAGCAAAGGAGTCGCCTG